>JAUIMM010000307.1:7337500-7780000 GCA_031769625.1 Taudactylus pleione
GAACAGTAGATGCCAGTTACTGTATCATACCCTCATGGTATATGTGGTAGGTCCGCTCATGCCCCATTAACTACATATGTACATGGGACACAGCAGCCACCTATCTATCCCCTTACTAATAGTGAGTGGTAACTTTTTACCCTCTTTTCTTTACAATTTATACCTGATATAATATGCATATTCTATGTCTTCTCTCACCTCAGTCTGCATTTATTGTATTATGTTAATTGGAGACACATTCTCTGCTATTATATATATATAAAACTGAGAATTTTGGGAGAAATCATGCAGATCCATGCATTTATATTTCACATGTTTTTAAATCAGCACCTTGATGTATATATTTATATATGACCACTGCTGGTAACTAGATTAATTGTTTTTTTCATAATATGCAAATTGAAATGTTGCTGATATAATGCACAGTATATTTATTTACTGTAACAGAATTAAAATAGTGAGACGGACTAGTTTGTTAAGATTGATTTTCCCTCATTATTTGGTATCATTGTGGCCTAAATATGTTCATGTGAATATTAGGTGACGATATCCCTTCTAATATATGTAATTTGTCTCTAAATATTTCACCTTGGTCTGCTACAATGATTATTGATTAATTTCAGCGATTGTATATGCTTACGTATTATTTGATTAAATGGCATATGATGATATTGACCATTTAACAGAACATCATTGAGGTTCTAATAGTTTGCCCTCTGATGATATTATATGTTGTCTAGTGTATTCTATCTTTCTTTTTTCAAGTATTTATTTTGTTTTTAAATATACATAATAAAAGTTATATTTTCTAACAATAAATCAGATAGAAATTGTGCCCCAAACAAAAGAGTACTTTTCTGCCCTTTTTTCCTTGCAATTATAAACATGGCCGGATCAAGGGGGGGGGGACAGGATCCCCACACACAGGCCCGACGATGGGGGGACTAGATGCACAGGTGTACTGCTGCCTGCGCTGCTACATAATCAGCAGGACAAGCAGGTAACTGTACGGGGACAGTCCGGGGAGACGCTGTAACCTTTTTGCACTGACCACCTCCGGTGCAATAAAGTTTATTTTGTTTAATCAGTGCAACGCGCTTGACGTCATGATGTCACGCAGTGCTGCACCTGCTGAAAGGCAGACAAAGCAGGCAGCGGAGGAGCCGCGGCGAGCAGCTGGAAAAGGTAAGTGTGGGGACTGAGCGCTGGGGAGACACTGTGGTTGGGGAACTCTGGGCTGGAGAGACAGCAGGGGTCTGTGAGGAGGTCAACAGGGGCAGCACTGTGCCCATATTGGAGGGGTACAAGGTGAGGGGACAATTTATTGGAGGGGGTCTCCACAACTTTGTTGCTCAGGGGTCCCCACAATCCTTAATCCGGCCCCGATTAGAAATACATTCATTATACACTAAAAAATGTTCATGCTAAAACTTATCTTTGTGTCTGGTATCATTTAGGGGAAGACAGGTGAAAAGGGTGAACAAGGACAAAAGGTGAGTCAATAATGTATTTATTGCTTACAGATCTTTTTTGCATGAATATTGTACACATAGCAATATAGTTGTAAGATCTATTATCTGGAATGTTTCAAATTCAGAGTTATCTGGATCCAATAATTGGAATCGAATTACTAAAATATAACAACTGCATTGTAATAAGATCCACATCTTTCCCACACTGACCCTAGTATTTATTAGTTTTTAATAGTTTAACAATTTACCCCATTATGAAGATAATATACAGGTTCTTGTATTTTTACTTAAAAACAGACCGAATGCCAGTAAATAAAAATATCCATTATAAATGACAGATGTTAAACAATTATTCAGGAAATTCTCTATTTTGTATGTAATATTCTTATAAGATGTATCCACTGTATCTATTAAGATGTATCTATTGAATCAAATTAGAATAGTATAGTCCAGTTCTGCTTTCAACATATGTCCAAAATGAGAAACACTATTGGATATATATATATAATATATATACATATATATGAGTAATTCAGGAAAAGTAAATTATGGTGTGTTGGCTTGAATTAAATAACTGTGTTAAAATATCATATTGAATACAATATAACTATTTCACATAAAAATTTGCACATTTTTGTGGCCATATATTTATGCTAACATGGTGTGAAATTTCCATGGCTGCACACTATAAAGAAGAAATGACCTAGCGTAGAGAAACACTTTCACGTACAGTAAATGTCACAGCCAATACAATATTAATTAATATAATAAAATATTTGGCAATGGATAGTGACACAATTGACTACTTTACAATATGCTGCTACCTGTGTCAATCTTTTAGTTTCACCCAATAAAACAAATCTAAGACAATATAAATAAGAATAGGTGTGACACATGGCGCTATATCACCGATAATTGTACAGATTTGGAGAAAACTAGACACTGCTTCTCTATTTTTATTTTACAATACAATAAAACAATATATCTGCCACGGGACCTTTATACAGTATTGTCAGTTACATTTGCTGTTAAATGTTAGGAGGGGGTTCAATGACCAGAGTATTGATTCATGTCTCATATTAGCCGTTATTCAACCATCTATGAAATTAAATCAATGTATTTTGAAACACAATTTTGTCACTGTTTTTACTTATGATCTCATAGAAGTAGGGTATCAATATTTGCAGATGGCATTAAATTGTATAAAGTTATTGAGAGCAGGACATTAAAGGGAATATTAATGAAACTCATTTTGCAGTACCCCCAGGATTTAAGAAAAATTAACCCCAGTAGATATCTCCAATATCTGCCACAGTCCCACTATTTCCAACCTCGAAAGCAGCCTCCATCGTTTCTATGGGGGCTATTAAACTGTTAAATATATGTGGCTTGGCCCTGGCAGCTATTTCCATCATCAGAAGATGTTTTATTCCGTTGTTTATCGTACAGATGTTTTGGAAAGTTTCGCTTTCCGGAGCTTGCTGCCTATGGACACATTGCTGCTCTGCCGTGAGTCCGCAGCGGATATCTCTGATATCTGGTGCGGACCCTTTTTAATACATATGGGGATCCATATGTATTGCGGTAAACCTTTATCTGCATTATTAACTTTGCTACATCCCACTCTTACTGGAAACTGGCAATGTTTTCAATGCTTGATACTTTTAAATGTAAACAGATAATATATTGTTGCAAAATAATTGAAGCGAAAAAATAAAAACTATCCTTTGTGTCTTATTGTAAAGCAACAAAGTGATTTAAACTGTTGTTGTGTATTAAGATTTACCTAACTTTATTCCACACAGGGTGAGAAAGGACAAGATGGCCTTAGCATTGCCGGACCCCCTGGTCCTCCTGGGCCACTGGTGACACTGCAAGATGTGAGCATACACTAGTTTTATTTTATACTTGCACCTAAAGTAAACACAAATGTAGAAAGATGCCTTCCTATCTGGCAAGGAGTGGGGGCAAATATATGTTTATAGTGGTATATGTTCCAGTATGGTTTAGATGACTATACACCATTTTAACAAAAATACATAATGTGGCATAATAAACTCAAAGAATCTTAGCATTAGATTCATTGCAAACAGATATTTTGTATATGTATTCGATTAATTTCCTATAAGCACTATAAATTCTATGGTAGTACAGCTTGAGTCTCCCATATCCAAATTTTCCGAAATACGGAATATTCTGAAATACGGAATATTTTTAGCATGACTGAGAACGTGAAACCTTTGCTTTCTGATGGTTCAATGTACACAAACTTTTTTTAAAGCACAAAATTATTAAAATACAGTATAAAATAGTGTTCAGGCTGTGTGTATAGGGTGTATATGAAACATAAATGAATTTCATGTATGTACACAAACTTTTTTTGATGCACAAAATGATTACAAATATTGTATAAAATAACCTGCAGGCTCTGTGTATAAGGTATATATAGAACATAAATCCATTCTGTGTTTAGATTTGGATCCCATTCCCAAGACATTTCATTATGGTATGCAAATATTCCTAAATACAGAATATTCCCATATCCAAAATACCCCTGGTCCCAAGCATTTTGGATATGGGAGACTCAACCTGTATCTACATAATTTGTGGTTCACCATGCTTATTAGGTTATTTCTGGAAAAGAGACAAAATATTGAAACAAAGTACAGTACAATTTAGCCTTAAAATCAGATGTTTGATATCACCTGGATGCAGATTTTTTTATGCTTCTGTACTGAGTGTTGGAGTAAAACATACAATAGAAGTTAAATGGAGAGAATAGCTTTTTATATTTTCTGTAAGTAAATATGCTCTTTTAATCTAAACCACTATTAAGCTAATAATGTATTTAATGTAGAAATGCATTGCATTGACTGTTTTTATTTTTGATTAGCTACTACTAAACGACACAGAGGGATTGTTAAACATATCTGACATTCTGCAACGGTCTGGGCAACAAGTAAGCACACCAATGCTAAATTGGTCAAAGCTGTGACAATATTATTAATGTTATCCTGAAAGTCAGCTAGATATTGTAGTTCTGTTCACGTCATTACTAATGAGTGTGCTGAGTTTATTTTATGTATAAGTGCATACAATATTTGTCCTTAAATGCAACCCTGAATGTACTTTATATTGTAATGTATTATCTCTCACACAAGTTTAAACTTAATGAATTGGATTAGTAAAATGGATCAGTTATTTAGGGTTTTGTCAATGAAAATCATTCATGCTTATAATTTAATCTGAATTTACAGCTCAGCAGAAGGAATGTAATCAGGCTAGAGGCATATTTATGCACTTGGTACATGAATGATTATTATTTCATAAGAAATCACTGCTGCATAGACCTTACTTTAGTAGGATATTTATCAACATATGAATGTTGTCCCTTCTCTTAGGTATAGCCTTCACATAACAACAAACTACTCCTTCTGCCCATCGGTGAAAGTTTTACAAATTTACATTGAAGAGTCACTGGGTCATTGGTTGATCAATATAGGTGAATTGGGCATTAGCTTTCTGTCAGAGATGAACAGCTTATTAGGACTGTTTTGGTTTTGGTATGAATAGTAAAATCTATTAATAATAAATATAAATAAACTAATTTTGCAGCATCTAAATAAATTAGCAGAATGACCTGTACCTCTGGCTATTCGGCACAGAGCAGCACAATAAATGTTTGTCTCGCACATCATTGACTCACTGAATATACTGAGGGTAAGTGATGAGCTGATCTTTGCATCAAGTTGAGACAGTTTGGACAACATATTGCTACGTCACCTTTGTAAGCGCAAGTTCAATTGCTCAAGTATCAAAACAATTTAAATATATGTTACCGTACTGAGCATTTTATATACAGTATTGATGTGCTACCCATTAAACATCAGTGTGCTTTAATTATTAGAGGAGCAACAAACAACATTTGTACCTTTCCACTGATCACATTAATCGCGCTACATTATTCTAATTTATTTTTAATCTACAAGGGACCAAGAGGACCAAAAGGGGATATCGGCCTCCCTGGATTCCATGGAACCAAGGTAGATACTAAAGTACATGTATATAAAAAAGTGTAAAAATATCAGAGCTTCCAAGCTTCCCTTGTGAAAACGGCACAGGATTTATTTAACAGTCTGTGCCTTATTATGGTACTTTTCTATAAAGAACATATTATTCTGCCTACCCCAGCACTTAAAGAAATGTGACTAAATTAAATAGGAAGCTGAAATCTTATAATACAGCAAAAAAAGGGTGATGCTCTAAGTTAGGAAGGGCCGAGGAAGCAGAGGAGCCCAAAAGTCTGTAGGGGTGTGATGGCTGGGTGGGAGCAGTGATAAGAAAAGAGATGCAGAGCTGTGATAAATATAGAGATGCAGAGCTGGGATAAATATAAAGATGCAGAGATGTGATAGATATAGAGATACACAGCTGGGATAAATATGGAGATGCAGAGCTGTGATAAATAGAGAGATGCAGAGCTGTGATAAATATAGAGATACAGAGATGTGATAAATATAGAGATGCAGAGCTGTGATAACTATAGAGATGCAGATATGTGATAACTATAGAGATGCAGAGCTGTGATAAATATAGAGATGCAGAGCTGGGATAAATATAAAGATGCAGAGATGTGATAGATATAGAGATGCACAGCTGGGATAAATATAGAGATGCAGAGATGTGATAACTATAGAGATGCAGAGCTGTGATAAATATAGAGATGCAGAGCTGTGATAACTATAGAGATGCAGAGATGTGATAACTATAGAGATGCAGAGCTGTGATAAATATAGAGATGCAGAGCTGTGATAAATATAAAGATGCAGAGATGTGATAGATATAGAGATGCACAGCTGGGATAAATATAGAGATGCAGAGATGTGATAACTATAGATATGCACAGCTGTGATAAATATAGAGATGCAGAGATGTGATAACTATAGAGATGCAGAGATGTGATAACTATAGAGATGCAGAGCTGTGAGAAATACAGAGATGCAGAGCTGTGATAAATATAGAGATGCAGAGCTGGGATAAATATAGAGATGCAGAGCTGTGATAACTATAGAGATGCAGAGCTGTGAGAAATACAGAGATGCAGAGCTGTGATAAATATAGAGATGCAGAGCTGTGATAAATATAGAGATGCAGAGCTGGGATAAATATAGAGATGCAGAGATGTGATAACTATAGAGATGCAGAGCTGTGAGAAATACAGAGATGCAGAGCTGTGATAAATATAGAGATGCAGAGCTGTGATAAATATAGAGATGCAGAGCTGGGATAAATATAAAGATGCAGAGATGTGATAGATATAGAGATGCACAGCTGGGATAAATATAGAGATACAGAGATGTGATAACTATAGAGATGCAGAGCTGTGATAGATATAGAGATGCACAGCTGGGATAAATATAGAGATGCAGAGATGTGATAACTATAGAGATGCAGAGCTGGGATAAATATAAAGATGCAGAGATGTGATAGATATAGAGATGCACAGCTGGGATAAATATAGAGATGCAGAGATGTGATAACTATAGAGTTGCACAGCTGTGATAAATATAGAGATGCAGAGATGTGATAACTATAGAGATGCAGAGATGTGATAACTATAGAGATGCAGAGCTGTGAGAAATACAGAGATGCAGAGCTGTGATAAATATAGAGATGCAGAGCTGGGATAAATATAGAGATGCAGAGCTGTGATAACTATAGAAATGCAGAGCTGTGAGAAATACAGAGATGCAGAGCTGTGATAAATATAGAGATGCAGAGCTGTGATAAATATAGAGATGCAGAGCTGGGATAAATATAGAGATGCAGAGATGTGATAACTATAGAGATGCAGAGCTGTGATAAATATAGAGATGCAGAGCTGTGATAAATATAGAGATGCAGAGCTGGGATAAATATAAAGATGCAGAGATGTGATAGATATAGAGATGCACAGCTGGGATAAATATAGAGATACAGAGATGTGATAACTATAGAGATGCAGAGCTGTGATAGATATAGAGATGCACAGCTGGGATAAATATAGAGATGCAGAGATGTGATAACTATAGAGATGCAGAGATGTGATAACTATAGAGATGCAGAGCTGTGAGAAATACAGAGATGCAGAGCTGTGATAAATATAGAGATGCAGAGCTGTGATAAATATAGAGATGCAGAGCTGGGATAAATATAAAGATGCAGAGCTGTGATAAATATAGAGATACACAGCTGGGATAACTATAGAGATGCAGATATGTGATAACTATAGAGATGCAGAGCTGTGATAACTATAGAGATGCAGAGCTGTGATAACTATAGAGATGCAGAGCTGTGATAAATATAGAGATGCAGAGCTGTGATAAGAAAAGAGATGCAGAGCTGTGATAAATACAGAGATGCAGAGCTGTGATAAATATAGAGATGCAAAGATGTGATAACTATAGAGATGCAGAGATGTGACAGATATAGAGATGCACAGCTGGGATAAATATAGAGATGCAGAGATGTGATAACTGTAGAGATGCAGAGCTGTGATAAATATAGAGATGCAGAGCTGTGAGAAATATAGAGATGCACAGCTGGGATAAATATAGAGATGCGGAGCTGTGAGAAATATAGATATGCAGAGCTGTGAGAAATATAGAGATGCAGAGCTGTGATAACTATAGAGATGCAGAGCTGTGATAAATATAGAGATCCAGTGATGTGATAACTATAGAGATGCAGAGCTGTGATAAATAGAGAGATGCATAGATGTGATATATATAGAGTTGCAGAGCTGTGATAAATATAGAGATGCAGAGATGTGATAAATATAGAGATGCAGAGCTGTGATAACTATAGAGATGTGATAAACATATATATATGCAGAGATGTGACAAATATAGAGTTTCACAGCTGTGATAAATATAGAGATGCAGAGCTGTGATAGATATAGAGATGCAGAGCTGTGATAAATATAGAGATGCAGAGCTGTGATAAATATAGAGATACAGAGGGGCCTATTCATTAAACCTAAAAATTCGATGGAGATAATTATGTTTAGAACTTGCATGGAGTTCTACCTAATTATAGGTGGAATTCATCATTCCACCTCTCCATAAGTATCTATTCCGAAAAGCTGTCATTTTTGCGATGACAGCTTTTCGGGAAATAGATACTTTTCCCTGCCTACACTACCTTATCGCATCTGGAAACAGTGCTGCACATGTGCTGTTACATCTGTAAAACCAGCGCATGAGCAGCACTGCCTACAGATGCATTTAGTTTGTGTGCCCCCCCGTCATCCGCCCACCCCCCTCCCCCCTCTGCTCACCTCCCCCCCCCCCCGACTTACCTGTCCGCGCAGCAGCCTCCGGCTCCGTCCTGCTGGTCTGTCATGTGGTTTCCCAGCAGACCACATGACAGATTAAAAAAAAAAAAAAAAACTTTTTTTTTCTTTTTCTAAACTTTCTTGTGCTCTGCTGGGGAGCACACATGTCCGACCAGCCTCCGGAGCCTGAGGATGGAGCAGAGCGCCAGAGGAACTCGCCGGGCGACCTGCACACGCGGATACAGGTAAGTCGATTCTGCTATTCGCCACCTCACAGTGGCGAATAGTAACTGCATCAAATTCCGAAAATTCATAATTTTTGGAATTTGATGAATACCACAATTTCCACATCCCCATACTAATGTATGGGGAGTGTGGAAATTAATGCAGGGGAACTTAGCAAGGAGATATCTGTGATATCTCCTGTGCTAAGTCTGTTCATGAATACCAAAATAACGTTATTTAAGGAAAATGTCCTTAAAAACGTTAGTTTAGTGTTGATGAATAGGCCCCAGAGCTGTGATAAATATAGAGATACAGAGATGTGATAAATATAGAGATGTAGAGCTGTGATAAATATAGAGATGCAGAGATGTGATAGATATAAAGATGCAGAGCTGTGATAAATATAGAGATGCAGAGATGTGATAAATATCAAGATGCAGAGCTGTGATAAGTATAGAGATGCGATAATCATATATATATATATATATATATATATATATATATATATATATATATATCTATATATACAGTCAGGTCCATAAATATTGGGACATTAACCGGATTTTCATATTTTGGCCTCTATTCACCACCACAATGGTTTTGAAATGAAACAAACAAGATGTGCTTTACCTGCAGACTTTCATATTTAATTTGAGGGTAATTACATCCAAATCAGTTTCAATATGTGCCTCGCACTTTTTAAGGGGCCAAAAGTAATGGGACTATCAACTCAAAAGCTATTTCATGGACAGGTGTGGGCTATTCCCTCGTTATTTCATTATCAATTAAGCAGGTAAAAGGTCTGGAGTTGATTCTAGGTGTGACATTTGCATTTGGAATCAGCTGCTGTCAACTCTCAATATGAGATCCAAAGAGCTGTCACTATCAGTGAAGCAAGCCATCATTAGGCTGAAAAATCAAAACAAACCCATCAGAGAGATAGCAAAAACATTAGGTGTGGCCAAATCAACTGTTTGGAACATTCTTAAAAAGAAAGAACGCATCGGAGAGCTCAGCAACACCAAAAGACCCGGAAGACCACGGAAAACAACTGTGGTGGATGACAAAAGAATTATTTCCCTGGTGAAGAAAAACCCCTTCACAACAGTTGGCCAAATCAAGAACACTCTCCAGGAGGTAGATGTATATGTGTCAAAGTCAACAATCAAGAGAAGACTTCACAAGAGTGAATATAGAGGGTTCACCACAAGATGCAAACCATTGGTGAGTCACAAAAACAGAAAGCCCAGATTAGAGTTTGCCAAACAACATATAAAAAAGCCATTACAGTTCTGCAACAACATCCTATGGACAGATGAGACAAAGATCAACTTGTACCAGAGTGATGGGAAGAGAAGGGAAGGAAAGGAACTGCTCATGATCCAAAACATACCACCTCATCAATGAAGCATGGTGGTGGTAGTGTCATGGCGTGGGCATGTATGGCTACCAATGGAACTGGTTCCCTTGTATTTATTGATGATGTGACTGCTGACAAAAGCAGCAGAATGAATTCTGAAATGTTTCGGGCGATATTATATGCTCATATTCAGTCAAATGCTTCAGAACTCATTGAATGGCGCTTCACAGTGCAGATGGACAATGACCCGAAGCATACTGCAAAAGCAACCAAAGAGTTTTTTAAGGCTAAAAAGTGGAATGTTATGCAATGGCCAAGTCAATCCCCTGACCTGAATCCGATTGAGCATGCATTTCACTTGATGGAGACAAAACTGAAGGGAAAATGCCTCAAGAACAAGCAGGAACTGAAGACATTTGCAGTAGAGGCCTGGCAGAGCATCACCAGGGATGAAACCCAGCGTCTGGTGATGTCTATGCGTTCCAGACTTCAGGCTGTAATTGCCTGCAAAGGATTTGCAACAAAGTATTAAAAAGTGAAAGTTAGATTTAGGACTGTTTAGTTTGTCCCATTACTTTTGGCCCCTTAAAAAGTGGGAGGCACATATAGAAACCGTTGTAATTCCTACACCGTTCACCTTATTTGGATGTAATTACCCTCAAATTAAATCTGAAAGTCTGCAGTTAAAGCACATCTTGTTTGTTTCATTTCAAAGCCATTGTGGTAGTGAATAGAGGGCAAAATATGAAAATTCTGTCAATGTCCCAATATGTATGGTCCTGACTGTATATATATATATGCAGAGATGTGATAAATATAGATATTCACAGCTGTGATAAATATAAAGATGCAGAGATGTGACAGATATAGAGATGCACAGCTGGGATAAATATAGAGATGCAGAGATGTCATAACTGTAGAGATGCAGTGCTGTGATAAATATAGAGATGCAGAGCTGTGAGAAATATAGAGATGCAGAGCTGTGAGAAATATAGAGATGTACAGCTGGGATAACTATAGAGATGCGATAGACATATATATATGCAGAGATGTGGTAAATATAGAGATTCACAGCTGTGAGAAATATATAGATGCAGAGCTGTGATAACTATAGAGATGCAGAGCTGTGATAAATATAGTCATGCAGAGCTGTGATAAGAAAAGAGATGCAGAGCTGTGATAAATATAGAGATACAGAGCTGCGATAAATATAGAGATGCAGAGATGTGATAACTATAGAGATGCAGAGCTGTGATAAATAGAGAGATGCAGAGCTGTGATAAATATAGAGATGCAGAGATTTGATAAATATAGAGATGCAGAGCTGTGATAACTATAGAGATGCGATAGACATATATATATGCAGAGATGTGATAAATATAGAGATTCACAGCTGTGATAAATATATAGATGCACAGCTGTGATAGATATAGAGATGCAGAGATGTGATAAAAATAGAGATGCAGAGCAATGATAAATACGGAGATGCAGAGATGTGATAAACATATAGATGCAGAGCTGTGATAAATATAGAGATGCAGAACTGTACAGAGATGTGATAGATATAGAGATGCAGAGCTGTGCTAAATATAGAGATGCAGAGCTGTGATAAAGAGATGCAGAGCTGTGACAAATACAAAGATGCAGAACTGTGATAAATATAGTGATGCAGTGCTGTGATAAAGAGATGCAGAGCTGTGATAAATATGGAGATGCAGAGCTGTGATAAATACAGAGATGCAGAGCTGGGATAAATATGGAGATGCAGAGCTGTAATACATATAGAGATGCAGAGCTGTGATAAATATAGAGATGCAGAGCTGTGATAAATACAGAGATGCAGAGCTGTGAAAATATAGAGATGCAGAGCTGTGATAAATACAGAGATGCAGAGCTGTGATAAATATAGAGATGCAGAGCTGTGATAAATATAGAGATGCAGAGCTATGATAAAAAGATCCAGAGCTGTGATAAATATAGAGATGCAGAGCTGTGATAGATATAGAGATGCAGAGCTGAGATAAATACAGACATGTAGAGCTGTGATTAATATAGAGATGCAGAGCTGTGATAAATACAGAGATGTAGAGCTGTGATAAATATAGAGATGCAGTGCTGTGATAAATATAAAGATACAGAGCTGTGATAGATATAGAGATGCAGAGCTGTGATAGATATAGAGATGCAGAGCTGAGATAAATACAGATATGTAGAGCTGTGATAAATATAGAGATGCAGAGCTGTGATAAATATAAAGATACAGAGCTGTGATAAATATAGAGATGCAGAGCTGTGATAAATATAGAGATGCAGAGCTGTGATAAATATAAAGATACAGAGCTGTGATAAATATAGAGATGCAGAGCTGTGATAAAGAGATCCAGAGCTGTGATAAATATAGAGATGCAGATCTGTGATAGATATAGAGATGCAGAGCTGAGATAAATACGTGGTGTCTCGTTGTGAGCAAGCCTTATTCGGCGAAACACGCATCAACAACCCCTACACTTCCTAACTGGAACCCGATCAGCTGACACATGCACACGCGCCTTACATCATTGTTGACTCCTTGTACTATACGGAGCTTCAGACAGGACGGCTGTTTGTTTAGCACATTGCGGGTTTATTAGAATCCATTAGACAAACAGCTGATATGTAGCTGAATCGGGACTCCCAACTGCGTTTTCCAGGCGCTCAGTAGCAGGCAGGTTTCTGCACAGGTATCTTATTTACTTTTTCTATTTCTGGTGGCGATTTGACTGATCTGGGTGGATTTAACTCCTGCAATACCAGAGGCACCAGGGGCTATCTAACTCCCGTTACTTAGATCCTTAACAACCCACCACTACACTTTACTTTCTGTGGGCATTAGTCCCCACTCTCTCATCACCTGTCCAATGCTTGAGAGTAAGTACAACAGGTGAAAGTAGAAGTGGGAAGCACCTATATGCCTTACTATTACTTATTCCTAATATATAAATCCTGTGTTTCAGTTAGAAACTAAGAACCTGTTTTAATGTTGATTAATACTGTTCACAGAAGATAATACAGGTTGAGTCTCCCATATCCAAAATGTTTGGGACCAGGGGTATTTTGGATAACGGAATATTCCGTATTTTGGAATAATTGCATATCATAATGAAATATCTTGGGAATGGTACCCAAATATACACACAGAATGCATATATGTGTTATATACACCTTATACACACAGCCTGCAGGTAATATTATACAATATATTCAATAATTTTGTGGCTCAAACAAAGTTTGTGTACAGAAATGAAATTAATTTATGTTTCATATACACCTTATACACAGAGCCTGAAGGTAATTTTATACAATATATTTAATAATTTGTGCCTTAGACTAAGTTTGTGTGCATGGAACCATCAAAAATCAAAGGTTTCATTACCTCAGTCATGCCAAAAAAATTCCGTATTTCGGAATATTCCATATTTCGGAATATTTGGATATGGGAGACTCAACCTGTACATATTTATGTCATTTATCAGAGGGAACTCCTTGCAATATAAATTTATTAATATGGACAGTAGTATACCTTTTTCCCTATGGTAGCTATTACATGAAGGAAGATGTGTTACATTGTTAATTAATTACTATTTTTATTTTGTTAAGAATTATAGTCCTTCTTTGCTGCTAATACCAGGATTACGTGCAATAATATAAAGGGAGATGTGTAATATCATTGAGTAATTACCACTCAAAATGATTAAGATTATTGTCCTCCTTTGCTGCTGATACTAGGGTCATGTGCAATATTGGTCTATAATTAAGAATTGTTGTCTTCCTTTGCTGCTAATACCAGGGTAACGTACAATATAAAGGGAAATATGTAATATCATTAATTTATTACCACTCCTATTAATTAGGATTATTGTCTTCCTTTGCTGCTGATACCAGGGTTATGTGCAATATTGGTCTACAATTAGATCCTATTAAATCTTTCTCATTACCTTATCTTTAGGATACGTGCAATACTACTGTGATAGGCAATGATATATGTGTACTGATAATGTATGTACAATACCATTAACTGATTATTACTCTGTTCTATTTAGTACAACTGCCTACCTTTGCTGCTAAAATAGGGATATATGCAATATTGATTTATAATCAAACCTTTTTTACTACCTCATTCTAGGGATATATGTAATATCACTGTGATAATTGATGGTAATATATTACGGACCCCAAGAGGCTATATTACATGTGTTGTACATATTAGAAATAATTTGAATATTCCAGCTATTGCCCATGGTTTCGTCAACATATTTTTTTTCCCGCGGAGTTCTTCCTCTGACATTTCTGAGTTATTATCTTGTGTCTGGAACCATAAGAAGTACCCTATTATTTTAAGGTCAATACTTCTTTTGTGTATATTTTCGCCCATTATTTTATTATATTTATTATTCATTTTTTGCCTATAGGCACCTATTGTGATATATATCATATATATATCACAAAATATTTTATAGCAGGTATCTAATAAAAGTTAAGTTTTGTACAATTTCTATCATATCATAAGATTTATCATAAAAGAGTGTCCCACAAAGGGAATTTTCTTCTTCATTTGCCTATGCAATATTGTATATTCTCCTAATATATTTATTCCCGGGAGCACCACCAACACCATCATATTTTAATTGGAGGACCCGACAGTAAATTATTTATATTGTTGGTTCAAGTCATACATACCTCATATTATTTTATTTAAATGAATCCTGTGCATTAATCTTTTCCCAGATTCCTTTTTCCCCTATTCTTCGAACTCAATAAATATAGAGATGCAGAGCTGTGAAAATGAGATGCAGATCTGTGATAAATATAGAGATGCACAGCTGTGATAAAGAGATCCAGAGCTGTGCTAAATATAGAGATGCAGAGCTGTGATAAATATATTGATGCAGAGCTGTGATAAAGAGATGCAGAGCTTTGATAAATACAGAGATGCAGAACTGATAAATATAGAGATGCAGAGCTGTGATAAAGAGATGCAGAGCTGTGATAAATATATTGATGCACAGCTGTAATAAATATAGAGATGCAGAGCTGTGATAAAGAGATGCAGAGCTGTAATAAATACGGAGATGCAGAGCTGTAATAAATATAGAGATGCAGAGCTGTGATAAATATGGAGATGCAGAGCTGTAATAAATATTGAGATGCACAGCTGTGATAAATATAGAGATGCACAGCTGTGATAAATATAGAGATGCAGAGCTGTGATAAATATAGAGATGCACAACTGTGATAAATACAGAGATGCAGAGCTGTGATAAATACAGAGATGCAGAGCTGTGATAAATACAGAGATGCAGAGCTGGGATAAATATGGAGATGCAGAGATGTGATAAAGAGGTGCACAGCTGTGATAAATATGGAGATGCAGAGCTGTAATAAATATAGAGATGCAGAGCTGTGATACATACATCGATACAGAGCTGAGATACATATAGAGATGTACAGCGGTGATAAAGAGATGCAGAGCTGAGATAAATACGGAGATGCAGAACTGCACCTTTTTTTACCTGCTATTCATAGGAGATACTTTTCCACCTTTTACAATGCATTGACTTTCCACTTAGGCAAAATCTTTCTGGAATTGAATATGGAGATACTTTGAAAACAGGCAGAAAGTCCGAATCCATGGAAACTTTTCTACAAACGGCACTTTTAGCCTCTAATTGAATTCGGCCTTAAGACTTAAAAACAAGTTTCCTCTGAAAAATATTATTATATGATTGTGACACTTCATTGGCAACAACCATCAATCATTCCGGGGAATACAACTGAATCTATAGCTTGTGCTTTCCTAGAATGGAAAACAATAGATTTTACTTTCTGTTCTTAAACCTAACCAAGTCCATACCGTTAGTATTATCTATAATGCTGTATGTAAGGTTCTCTGCAGTGCACAGATGGTCGGGTATTTTATATTCTTTATGTTTCAGGGTGAAAAGGGGGAACCCGGAGCCATCATAGCGGCTGATGGCTCTTTAATGATGAAGTTGTCAGAAACCCAAGGAGAGAAGGTGAAAAAGAAGAAAGTACATTGATAGTGTGATGTTGGAGGGATAGTTTAGGCACTTAATGTACTGGTTAGCCATGTTTTTTCCAGTAACTAAGAGAGCCACAGTAAGCATCTTACTTTCTTAGTTAACAACTTGCTAACTTGGCTATCTCATTAGCTTATTAAAGTGCATAAAAAGAAAGAAGGCATCATGAGAATTAATCATATTATCATGGCAAGTTACTCATAATGTATATTGAGTTTAAAAGCTGCCTTCACATCAGACCTTGCAACTAGAAACACATCAAGCAGACATATATGGTACCTCACACACACATACCAGTGACTTCATCCTTTACTCGTTCAATAAAGTGAGCTAATCCTTCTAGTTGGAAACTATCAATTAAAATAATATACAGAATTCCTTTTGCAGTGGACAGCCACTGGTGATTGATCCCAATTTGAGAGATTAGCAGATGGGTTTCCCAACATAAAATACACTATGGGGTCTCTATATGTATGAGGTCTATGTATTAATAATATCGGCACTGCCGCAATTATTAGCGTTCCAACTCGCCGGAATATTTTCTATATTAATAAACATATCCCGGCTATGTATAGTACTACCGGGAACTTGCAGGGACAGCAGTTGCGCCCCTGAGAGTATATGGGGTCTTAATATATGAGGTCTATGTATTAATAATTGCGGCACTGCCGTGATTATTAACGTTCCACCTCAATGGGATATTTAAATTTTTAATAAAAATATTCCGGCTACTTGCAGGGACAGTGGTTGCGGTAACCGCTGTCTCTATGCGTTAGATACCCGGCATTTCGGAGAAGTCTTTCACTCAAGTGGGGAACTGGCCGAGGGATTCGGGGAAGAGATCGAAAGATCACTCTACTGCCCCATAGGAAAACAAGATGGTGTAAACTACCGGTGCTAAACTCTGAAAAGCTCTGCTTTTTGGAGTTTAGTAAGTAGGGGGTCAGATCGTAGTCCTCATTGATAATAATGGGGACTGCGATCTGCAGCGCTAATTAGCACTTTGCTGGAGATTTCTGTGGAGATTTCTGCATTGTGCTATTAGTACATAATTTTATGAAAAAACAGCTTGATACATATGCCCCTTATGACATGAGGTACACAGTTTATTGTAAATGCTACAGCACAAAACTACAGAAAATGATTTGTGAATAAAACATGTAGATTTATAAATGAATTATTGAATACTTCACAATGAGAAACCCCTGTGTTATAGATTAAGATTAGCATAATTTGGGAAATTATTTTAATAAATTAGTGATGTTAATATTTGTAAATATTATGTTCTGATACTTATTTGTATTGTATTTTCTATCCTCTAACATGTCAGTTCTTTCTTACAAATTGTTTAAATAGCCTCATGCAATACATTTATACATTTGTTGTTGGTATTAAGAAATAATATTAATAAACATGTATTCATTTATTTATTTTTGCTTTTCTTTTTTAAAGGGAGAGCCCGGTATGATGGGGCCACCTGGATCAATGGTAATCACATGCATTTTATTACACTAATGTTCAAACGGATGCTGTATTACTTTACCTCAAATTTAAATCCATCTTTTCAGCTAGGGGAAACAGCTAAACCCCAAATGCTATACTCCTTACAATCACTATATCCAGTGATGTGCAAGGTTATATAATTCTCACTAGAATCAACTTTTACCACATCAGAAAATATCATGGGGTTCTATATTTAAAAATATATTTTATTACTATATAAATTCACTCTTAAAAGTTATTTTAAGAACACCTTATCATTCAAAAATATTTTCAAAAATTGCAAAGGCCTATGACCTTTGAATCATAGAAGCAGCAACAATCATAAAATATCACAAAAGGCAGCTAGAAGGAGTTGGAGGGATTCATTCCCCTTTAAATAGGCCACTTCTACTTTGAAATATTTAGGAATTAATATTCCAGTCAATCCATGTAATTTATACATAGTAAATTTCCCTGGACTAACCCGCCAGACGTTGACAGATTTCAGAGCATGGAAACACTTGCCGTTATCTTATTTAGGCAGATGCCATCTGATTAAGATGATATTCTTCCCACGACTGCTGTATCCATTACAAATGCTGCCTTTGTTATTTTCGGATGCAGATTTAAAAGCATTAGATAAAGCAATCAGCAAATTCATTTAGGCAGATAAAAAGCCTAGGATGTCCCTATTCAAACTGAGTCAATCTCCCACTATGGGAGGGATTAATTTACCATGTCTGCGTACATATGCTTTAGTAGCGAATTATAAGTATCCTGTTGATTGGTTAAGGGATACAGATACATTTGCCAATACGGCATTGGAACAAGCTCTGAGTCCTGATATATCTCTTCCAAGTATTTTGTACATACAACCCTCAGCATATCCTAAACATATATCTCAGAATTTGTTGGTAACTACCACCTGCACTGCCTGGAGACTGACACGTTCTAGGATGGGTGTCTCAACTTATTATTCTCTTTTTCTCCACCTAAACCACAATGTAGGATTCAATAGAGGTTTTGCATCCAATGTTTTTACTTCTTGGTACCATAAGGGTCTTTCTTTAATACGCCATTTCTTAGATCAAGATACTTTACACATTTTTACATATGAACAATTGACACAAACATAACTACATGTCTTTATACCATTGTTTACATACTACCAAATCCGCAGTTTTATCAACAAAGTTTTGTCTAAATCAAATTTTGATAAAGAATGTGGTATTGATAATGTACTGATCAATGGATTGCTCATCCTCATACATTTATACTCATATTAAGCGTCAGCTTAATTTAGAGAAACTCACTACAGGCCTATCCAAATGGAAAGGTGAATTCCTTGATAGATCGTTGGAAGATATTCTTGACTCATTTGTGCAATGAAATAAAAAGCTTGGTAACTTCCAAAGCACGTCCCCAGCTAGTTTAGTAAATCCAAAGGTTTTGAACTGTTTTCGTTGTACAGTATAACTGACAGCTCTCTGTGTTCTTTCCCAGATTAGTTGGGTCTCAGTTTTTGGTAACAACCTTACACTGTATGCACATTGTATTCTGTAATCCTTAGCATTTGCATAGACAGTTTTATTATATGCTTTATTCATACATTGTCTATTATATTAATGCATTTATGTTTTTTTTATATTTTATTTTAGGCTATCAGACATCTAATGCTATCTATTTCTGTTGCTTGTTATTTCTCTATCATGGGAGTTAGTAACTGCTATTAAGTGTGGTGTCTTGTGTCTGTGCCCAAATATGACTTTAATTGACAATATTTGGATTGCTGTAATTTTTATATATACAGTATTAACAGGAAGTCTGTTTATCTTTATTTTTAACTTGTACATTTATTAGCAGTTTTGAAAGTACAGCCAACCTCGGCTATGATACAATAAACAATTAGTAACATAAGGATAAGACAAATTAAAAGAGAATAAAACAAAAACATATCAATAGCAAAAAGAAAAATAATAAAAGGATTGAGCAAGTGGTAAAGGGGGAGTTATCCAGAGATGATGGAGCTATTAAAGCACACAATGGTTCGTGAAAAATCAGACATAATAAATATCATGAAGAAAGAGAGAACAATAATGACGAAAGGCAATCCAACAGTACATCACTAACTAAACCATATACCGCAAGTCATTGCAGGAGAACAGTCCCTACAGAGGAGCGCGGTGATAGCCTTAACGTGGAATAATAATCAAACCACAGTCTCCATTTAACCAAGAGAGAAGTAGTCGAAGGGGAAAATTTTAATCCTAGAATCTCCATATATTAACTCTTTTGGACATATGTTATATTCTTAAGCTGGGTACACACTGACAGATACATTGGCCAATCAATTGATCGGCCAATGTATCTGCTGCCCGTCGGGCAGTGTGTACCAGCAATATGTCGGTGAACGTCGGTGTTCACCGACATATCGCATTGGCTGTGCTGCACAGCCGATGGATAGATATGTCTGCAGACTGCCCGTACACACACAGCGGCAGCTGCAAGGAGGGGTGCGGGACACGCCCCCCTGCCCGCCGGGACACGCCCCCTGGTCGCCGGGACCTGCGGCCAGGCACAGATGATGGTTGTTCAGTGTGTACGAACAACCATCATCTGCAGATATATCTGTATAGTGTGTACCCACCTTTAGAGAGGGCTTGGGGATTAGGATTTTTCCACTAATAGACAATGGCCTATCTGGTAGCAATAAAAATGTGGCCTGCTACATATCTGCAGTGTGGTTGTGCAGTAAAGCCGTTTCAGGTTGTAATGGGAACGTGATCCCTGTAACTTGAGAAATGAGACTAAAGACTTCCACCCAGAGTGGCTAGAACTTTGGCCAAGACCAAACATGCGGAAAGGTACCAACATCACCACAATTCCTCCAACATTGCTGTGAAATATCAGACCAAAGTCTATATAGGCATGCGGCAGTGAGATATATTTGTTGTATAAGTCTAACAAGCATTTATGAATTATTAATGCATTTAGACTTTTGAAAAACATTCTGAAATATCTTCCAGGAAGTCTGGTTATCTTTATATAAGACAAGAAAATGCTAGGTTTATTTGTTATCTGATATGCAGTAAGTAATATACAATCAATGACTGTTTGCTGCAATTATATACACCTCTTTTATTTTGCAATTAGGGTCCAGTAGGACGACCAGGAACTAAAGGAGAATTTGGCTTTCCAGGACGACCCGTATGTAATACCAGCCTGTATAACAATAATCAGTAACTTAAAGGCACAATGTCTAAAACTCTGTGCATCTGGAATATGACTTGCATGCATGTTGCATAGTGCAGGTTGCTAAAGCTTTGTTTTTCATGTTAAATTAAAACAAGGCTCATTTTCTATATAACAAAGATATATGTGCCTGACTCTTAGAAAGTGTATACACTTGGTTTACATTTGTTTTGCCTAACGGGCAGGTTTTCTCTTGAGGGAAAGTATTTATTTGAGAATTGAGCATTTTTCCCTCCATAATGTATTATGTTGTTTGTTGATATTTAATGAAGAGCCCATAATAAGATATAAGGAAATATCATTTTGCAATAGGAGAATTACAGTGGTTTATATAATGATTAAAGATTTTTTCATGTAGGATTTTGAGTATTGATTGAATATTCATGTTCACATATTTTTACCCCCGTCCCCATTTGGAAATGTTTGCAAAATGGCAGCGGTGATGGTCTGTCAAGAATCAGGAGCAAATGTGAGATTTCTTCAGGAGGTTTCCAAATGCTTGATTTTAGAGCAAGTGTGGCAGCCCATGGAGGGAGCATAGTTAGTATGTAACAAGCTATAGCTTGCATCATTCAAAGTGCAATGTATGTAATATGTCAGACATATACAGGGACAGCGATCGCAGTAAGGCGTTAGATGTGGCAGTAGGGCCAGTCCACCTGGGTTGAATGTGCTTTTTTCCTAATGTGGGCACCATTCCACAATCCAAGTCCCTGCTCTTCTGAGTATTGTAGCAAATCCAGGAGTCTTGGGGAATGGCAGAAGAACCAAGCACAGGCCCAGGACATAATGTATACATTACTGTATACAGTAATCCTGTAACTATACATTAAGTGTATAGTTTCCTTATACACTGGATAGTGTATTTAATATAGCATTAATACAATGGTGGTTCTATAAGTAAGGTAACAAGACCCCTCACATGTGAAATGTTCTCTATTTCTTTAAATTTCCTGCCAGGCAAGTGCAGGTAGACCACTGCTTCCCCTCACGGCCATTAGACTGTGCTTCATATCAGTCATACTGTTCCACCATAAGTTGTAAGATGGCAGGGCTGGCGGAAACATGGTCAAACATTGTATACCATTATCATCAAGGGAGATACTGTACTGTGAATGCTGACCACTGATGTGACACATTGAGCCGGTTGGAAAATGAGCTAGGTTGCTGCAAGCAGGTGTCGTATTGCTGCACGATAACGCCAGGCCACACTCAAGCATGAGCTGTTACGGCGCTACCATTGGGTGGTACTGGACCCTCCTCCCACAGCCCTGACCAGGCACCGAGTAATTTCAATCTTTTTGACCATTGAAGAAGCACCTGGATGGAAGATGATTTGCAACTTACTGTGAAGTTCAGCAAGTCGTCATGGCTTGGGATTTCTGGGCAACTGGAACCCCCCTCCCTCTCCCCGTGCCTTTGCCTAAGAGAATACCATGCAAAGCAATATATTTTTATTTTCCTTTGTTGTTCTTGAAAATCAAACCTTTCTTTTGTAACTGTAGGGAAGGCCTGGACTAAATGGAATACGAGGACAAAAAGGTGAACAGGGTATCTCACTAATAGTAAGTTCAAAGATTTGAATCACTTTATTTGTTACCATTTATTATGTTTAATTTCACATTTGTGCATTGATATATAATATACAAATTCTTTTCATATATATTCATCAAAGATGTCACAGCCTACCTTTTATTTGATTAAACATTGAATTGGTCAAAGTAAATCTGTGTAATCCATGAGTCCTTCTCAATTATAGTCTATCTTTCATTTTTTACAGGGTCTTCGAGGACTACCTGGCCCTCCTGGCCCCCCTGGCCCTCCTGGACCTATTTTGAACATTAAAGGAGTAAGTACATACATTGCCGTATCTACATATAGGTGAAGGGTCTCCTGGGTCCAGTGGGGCCCACACCGCACACCCTGTACCCATATATTTATTATACTTAGCTATCTGGAGTCTCACGTTGGCTGGTTCTGCAGACTAAAATCACTGGGAAAATGGCATGGCTACAATTTCCTGGTGATTTGCGTATGTGCACTAGAGATGTCTTCAGGAACATGGCGTGGTCATCATGTTCCCGGAGACCTGCGCATGCACAGTAGACTCTGGGACAAAGCCAGAGTTTACTGAACTGCTGGAGAGGAGGGGGCACGCATGGAGGCTGCACACAGGCCCTCTCCTCTCTTAAAATGCCCCTGAGTACATGTTATTCCATAAATATTAGTAGTCCTTAGTTATCAAAAAGTTATCACAAATACTGTTGCTGTTATTTAATGCAATAAACCTGTTTCTTTCTGAATTCCACTTAGAGTGTGTTTCCAGTCCCTACCAGACCTCACTGCAAGATGCCTGTAAGTTATCCAGGTCAAGTCAATTGTTAAAAGACTAATTGTTAAAGGGGATCTATTATGAAACATATTATGTGCATTTAAATAAAATAGTGTACAGTAGCCAAATGATCGAGCAAGTAGAAGCCACTGAAACAGCAACTGTTATACATTTTTCGCAGCCATTAATTATTGAATTGTCAATGGTTCAGTTTGAAAGACATTATTATTTGCAATCACATGGTGCAACATGTAAACCGTGGCTATTACTGTCACACATGTATACACATTTATCTATACCTAATCCAGACCTGTAGAGCTGACTACAATGTAAAGACAGCCAAGCTCCAGACTCCACTTCCCATGAGAAACTATTTTACAGGTCTGTGGGACTCATTTTTCCAGCACATTGTACAGTGCCATCAGATATAGCACAGTATAATAAGAGATATAGAGATTGAAGTTTCTATAGCCATTAAATTACTGGTAAGGGAAGCAGAATTTGAAATTGGGCTAT
The DNA here is from genome assembly GCA_031769625.1 of Taudactylus pleione. Lineage (NCBI taxonomy): Eukaryota > Metazoa > Chordata > Amphibia > Anura > Myobatrachidae > Taudactylus > Taudactylus pleione. The sequence continues at coordinate 7,361,532 of JAUIMM010000307.1, forward strand.
CTTTACGATGCAGTCAGCTCAAATGTACTGAATATATATGCAGCTATGTAGATAAGACAAAAACACATTGGATCTAGAATGTGTAGAGGAATGAGTATATTTCCATACGGAGAAACCATCTAATGTCACATTAACCTTACAAATGTGTTTTGCCCCATTGTGCCTAGTAATAAGAAACATAGCTAGGAGGAGCAGACTGCCAAATAATGATGTTATTAATGCACGCAAAACACAGGTCTTTTGTCAGGTATAAAATTGCATTAGCTGTATATTCATATACATACATATATATATTCATTTGTTTAAACACATTATGCATTGACTTTCAAATTCACTGAAAACTGTTAAAAAAAAAAAAACTAGAAATCAAAATATAACAAGATAGATAAAGTGTGACTAATAAATGATTAGAATGAAACTGTCACATAAGAGCTTATTCCACAGCAAATTAGCTGCTAGGAAAAGTGCATTCAGGTCAATTTTCCTGCCTGCAGGAACATCACTGCCTGAATAGTTTTATATAGAATTCAGACAGTTTTCAGGGTCTATGTAATTGTTCAAGTGACAATCGATATATCTTAGCTATTTGCATTTCTTATAGTAATTTAAGTAATTGATAAATTTGCTCTGTCAAACACCCTCTTAAAATCCATTCACTTTACATAATAGAATGGTTTTTTTCTGAAGTGCTGGAAGTAGTGCAGCATAAAAATGCACCTGGGTGACACCACCCTACTAATATAACACATACAGTGTAATACACACTCCACCACCCACTAATATAACCCACAGTGTAATACACACTCCACAACCCCTACTAATATAACACATACAGTGTAATACACACTCCACCACACTACTAATATAAGACATGCAGTGTAATACACCCTCCACCACCCACTAATATAACACATACAGTGTAATACACACTACACCACCCACTAATATAACACACAGTGTAATACACACTCCACAACCCCTACTAATATAACACATACAGTGTAATACACACTCCACCACACTACTAATATAAGACATGCAGTGTAATACACCCTCCACCACCCACTAATATAACACATACAGTGTAATACACACTACACCACCCACTAATATAACACACAGTGTAATACACACTCCACAACCCCATACTAATATAACACATACAGTGTAATACACACTCCACAACCCCTACTTATATAACACATACAGTGTAATGCACTCTCCACCACCCTACTAATATAACACATACAGTGTAATGCACTCTCCACCATTGCTACTAATATAACACATACAGTGTAATATACACTCCACCATCGCTACTAATATAACACATACAGTGTAATCACACTCCACCATCACTACTAATATAACACATACAGTGTAATACACACTTCACCACACTACTAATATAACACATGCAGTGTAATACACACTCTACAACCCCATACTAATATAACACATACAGTGTAATACACACTCCACAACCTCTACTAATATAACAAATACAGTGTAATGCACTCTCCACCACCCTACTAATATAACACATACAGTGTAATGCACTCTCCACCATTGCTACTAATATAACACAAGCAGTGTAATATACACTCCACCATCGCTACTAATATAACACATACAGTGTAATATACACTCCACCATCGCTACTAATATAACACTTACAGTGTAATACACACTCCACCACCCACTATGATAACACATGCAGAAACCCAACACCTCAGTACTGCTGAGTATGCCCCAGGGGGTCAAGGCACCCCCAATGTGGCAGAGTGATACCCCATGGGATGTGAAAAAGTTTTTCTTATGCAACACACTATGGGCCTGATTCAGACTTGGGAATAGAGAGAGATATCTCTCTTAACTGATCATCTTGGTGAAACCATGCTGCACTGCAGGGGGAGCAGATTTAAAATGTGCAGAGAGATTTAGATTTGGGAGGAGTGTTTCCAAACTGACATTTAAATTTTAGAGCAATAATAAAGCTGTGCAGTATTTGTGGGCTACAGTGGCGGTTCTAGGGGTGGGCTAACAGGGCAGTCGCCCGGGGCGCCGGCCCCTAGACGGAGCCACTGAGTCCCCAGAAGTTAAAAAAAAAATCCCATAATAAAAACAAAAACAGCGCCGGTCCCCCCGGCATTGCCGGGCGCCCGCTGATATTTGTTATCAGTGGGCACCTGGCTCCCTCCCTGCAAAGGCAGCCGAAGCTCACTCCAGAGCTCCGGCTCCCGCATAGAGCACTATGGGAGGGACGTCATGAAATCATGATGTCTCTCCCATAGAGCCGTGGAGCCGGAGCTCACTCCAGAGCTCCGGCTCCAGCAGAGAGCACTACTGCATTACTGCACATGGCAATTATTCACCCCGAGGGGAGAGCTTGGGGGAAGCCCAGCACCTTCATAAGTGCTGGGCACGCCCCACAGTTTGATGAATTGGGGGTGTTCCGCAAGGACATGCCCCCTTTCCGGAAGCGCGTGTGCTTTCAGCATGTGCAGGGGAACGACATCTACAAAAAGTTGTTTTGTTTTTTTTGTGTTTTTTTGGGGGGGGGCGCAACTGTGAACTTTCGCTCTGAGCTCCACAATGTCTAGAACCGGCCCTGGTGGGCTACATGCAAAAACAGCCAGTATTTACCCCACATGTAAAAAAATTTATGTATTTACACTCCTTGCATTTCAATATGGTTTGTTCAGGTTCACAGTTGAGAGAGATATCTCACTCTATTCCCAACTCTGAATCAGGTCCTATATTCCAATTTGCGGGGCCAAAGGCTAGGATTATGCAGTAGAATTTTCATAAAGCCAGTTAGTTTAACTAGGTGTTATTTATAAGGCTGTTTAATTTATACAAAAAAATCTGAATCCACATTTATGTGACATGTTGATTTTAGTATCAAGTATTATGTTTAAATCAGTAAGGTGAAATAAAAAGGAGCATTTTTATGAATCAAGTATGCTCTTTATATTTGTTTGCCTTGATTTTGGTGATGCAGTTTATGAATCTGGTAAATGTGATTCAATTGTAATGTAAGACTCCCAAAGTAATTTAAATTTAAATGTACATTTGCAGTTTTTTGTTTAATTCTTACTGCTTATTAGCTATAATAGATTCACTTTTACATGGTCACTTCCTATTTAAAACAATGTTTGTAACATTGGAATGTATGCATGTACTGTATTTGGACTATCTTGCATGTTCTGCATCTGTAATAGCCTTAAAAGCCATGTTAAGTTGTAGATTAATTTAATTTAGTAACATGTCAGAGGTTTATAAAAAGGAATATACTTATTATTGCATGTATTTTTTGTGTTTATGAGTTATACAAATTTAAATCTGTCCATAAGTAGTTGATTCATGAGGTTCAGTGTTTAAGAATGGGATAAATAACAAATGTGCAATTGGCAAAACTGTAAATACCATTTTGAGCAACAGTCATTGAACTTTTCTCCAGAACGCTTTCAATTATCAAAAAGCCTACCGCATGCAGACACATCTCTCCCCATCCCACACCAGCCCGATCCCCGCAGAGTTGGCTGGTGTCACTCTATTTGTTAAATGATAGCTTTTGAGAATACTCAGCAAAGCGTCTTTTCTCCTACAAACGCATATAACCATTGAGAGCACCCACCACATTACCATGTTACACACACATCCTTACATATTCATATACATACTTAGACATAGTGTCCTCACATATTTTAACATTTTGGGTGAGCCTTTGGCCAGTATCTCATTCAGATGTACTAATGTACTATGCATTTTTACATTGATGTTAGAATAAATTGTAGATATTTATTGATTTATTAGTTTATTTATATAGTGTCATATTACACAGCACTTTACATCTGTGTGGGCCAGTCAGTCATGTCCATCTGCAACCATTTCATCACAAAACCCCATCTAGCTTTGTGGCCATTAGTAGGCTTCACTTAATATCTTCCCAGACATCTTACTTTGCTTATGTAGTCTTGCATTTTCCTTTCTCTGCTTGATTTCTTTTTACAAATACATTTATTTAATATAATTTGATGGTAGATTTTTTGCATGCTATTCTACACAGTACAGTAACAATGGCAAGCTACAGTATGTTTTCTAAGGTTGTTTATCTTGTTAGAACTGAAGTTTGAATACATTTTGAAATCATCATGAATCATGATATTCATCATAAAACCCATAATTTATTTAGACATCTTGCAAATTCCAATTGGCACTGAAGGCTATCCTGCTTTAAATAATCAAATTCTGCTGACAATAAAAGACTACAGTAAATACTTCTATATAAACTGGATGATTATTTTATGCAGGTAGACACAACTGAAGGAGTGTCCAGCATATGTGGTATGTACACTTGATATTTGTGCATAAAGCCTGCTGTGTAAAGCCTTGAACATATCAGCATTCACATTGTCTACACTGAGATATTGTTGACATTGTCAGAATGTTGACATTGTGAACGAGTGAAGAGTGGTCCTATAGCTAAACCACGAGAGCCCCTAGATTGGGTCATACATTGTGTTTTTAAATTGATAGCAAACTTACCAGGAGAGATCCCAAAATTATGCAACATGGCACTATAAGGATCAGCATTACCTCCATTTCCCCTAGCTATGGGATCACTAGAAGGAGGGAATGTTAAACTTTGTGGACCATATTGGAGAATTTTGGGTTACCTTCTTGTAAGTTAGCTCTCAAACACATGAATGTACAGCTATGGCCAAAACTTTTGAGAATGACACAAATATTGGTTTTCACAAAGTTTGCTGCTTCAGTATTTTTAGACCTTTTTGTCAGATGTTACTATGCTATACTGAAGTAAAATTACAAGCATTTCATAAGTGTCAAAGGCTTTTATTGACAATCACATTCACTTTATGCAAAGATTAAATATTTACAGCATTGACCCTTCTTTTTCAAAACCTCAATTCACCCTGGCATGCTGTCAGTCAACTTCTGGGCCACTGACTGATGGCCACCCATTCTTACCTAATCAATGCTTGGAGTTTGTCAGAATTTGTGGGTTTTTGTTTGTCCACCCACATCCTGAGACCATTCATGTGTGGGGTTTCTTCTCAGCCAAGGGAGTGGGCTCACAATTCTCCTAAGAACACAGCCATGAATAAAGAATGGTACCAAATATCCTCCAAGAGCAACTTCTCCCAACCATCCAAGAACAGTTTGGTGATGAACAATGCTTTTTCCAGCATGATTGAGCACCATGCCATAAGGCAAAAGTGATAACTAAGTGGCTCAGGGAACAAAACATCGCAATTTTGAGTCCATGGCTAGGAAACTCCCCAGATCTTAATCCCATTGAGAACTTATGGTCAGTCCTCAAGAGGCAGATGGACAAACAAAAACCCCCAAATTCTGACAAACTCCAAGCATTGATTAGGTAAGAATTGGCGGCCATCAGTCAGTATGTGGCCCAGAATTTGATTGTCAGCATGCCAGGGCGAATTACAGAGGTCTTGAAAAAAAGGGTCAACACTGCAAATATTGACACTTTCCATAAACTTAACGTAATTGTCAATAAAAGCCTTTGACACTTACGAAATGCTTGTAATTTTACTTCAGTTTACTATAGTAACATCTGACAAAACGGTCCAAAAACACTGAAGCAGCAAACTTTGTCAAAACCAATACTTGTGTAATTTTTCTCCAAAATTTTGCCCATGGCTGTATTAGTTAATGTAAGGGTGCTCATGGCTTAGAGTTAGGATCACACTTCGCATAGTCGCTTTGAGTGGCACATGGCTTATCATATATTGTCTAAAAACGTGACCACACCACGTGTCTTCAGCACTAACCACTGCTATTTGGACTTATTCTCCGGTCTCCATATATCCTGGAGGAGCTTGTATATAATTTATATATGGAACTTATTACACCAAAAATATCTATCATTGCCTCTTTTGAGTTATAGACACTCTATATGATTATTTAATCTACCACATAAAGATATTCTGAAACGCTGACGTGGTAAAACCAGATAAATCATCTCTGGTCCGGAATAACTTTGGGATACAGATTTTTATCAACTGGATTATTGACATCTTTCAAAACGTGTCATTTTATGTCTCAATTGCTTCAATAATTATCATATGGTGTAAACCATTATTGGAATGTTTCATATTGTCTCATAGGGCTAATTGAATACCGCCCTCTGGGCGCTAAAATATGCTACCAACATTCATAAAAACCCCAAAATTATATTGTGCACAAAACTTAAATATGTGCAGTGCTAACATTATGTACCTTAAGCTGAGTACACACTAAAAAATATGTGTACCCAGCAATCCGACGGAAGACCCTCTCTCCGATGGGCCGACATATCAGGTGGTCGGTACACATTAGACGATCCAGTGTCCGACCACCCGATATTTCAGCCCCTGCTGCATCGTTAGGTTGAGCTGCATGTAGGGCCGACCTGACATTGCTGATGACCCCACGGGAGCGAGTACTGACCAACATAGTGGGCACACACTGCACAATTTCAACGCTTTGTCGTTCCAATCCGTCGGAATTGGGCAAATCGTTCAAAATGACACTATGGGGTAAATTTACTCACTTTAAGATTCTACTTAACTAGCACCTTCTAGAAGATAATAGCTAGAATCTGATTGGTTGCTATGGGCAACATCTCCACTTCTAAAAACTCACACTTAAGTAAATTTACCCCTAAGTGTGTACCCAGCTTAAGTAACTTGTAGAAGCTCTCATTCAAGTGCCGGGAATAATGAAAGCATGTATAACACAAATATATTTATACATAAAAACAAGTCTTTGGGGTAAATTAAGAAGCAATAATTTGGTAAAATCGTGCCTTTTAGGTTTTAGGTGGGTTCCAACAACTAGGGGGTTTACTAAAGCAAACAGGAAAATTGGTGGAGAATCAACATTTTGAAACCTGACTCACTTTAAGTTACATTTTCATTTTTTACATTTAAAATAATTGCAGGAAAACATGTTGAAAAAAATGGCAAAAAAATAAACTGATTGTTACAGGTGAGAAAACGTAAACCACTGGCTGTTGTGCATTTAAAAATAGTCTCCCCCTTCACAGTATCACTTTATTTTTGTTTTTAAAAAGTATCCCTGGTGCTTAAAATTAATTATGGTTTAATGTTGTCAGTACCACAATGTGTTCCTGTAGTGTGGTGGATTGCATATATACTTCATCTTGTATTGATCCCAGCGTAAACCATGGGTTAAAAAAATACAAACCCCAATGTGATGACACAAACAACTTAACAGAGCTTTCCACAACAAAATGAGGTGACATCCGAGTCACTGCCTCTAGAAATGAAAGACCGCTCCTGATAGGCAGGCCGTCTTTTTGTAAGCAGATACTCTGTCGTTAATTAATTTTAAATTGGGGAGCTCTGTTGAGCTGTCCATGTTTATACTTAATCCATACACTACAGAACAAATTTGGCGTCCATAGGTACTAAAACCATTAAAACATAAACAAGGGTACATTATAAATATTAATTATAGAGGGGCACACTGTTAATAATATTAAAAATGGAGGGACACATATTAATATATTTTTCCAAAACCAAATATACACCTTTTATTTTAAAACAATATAGGTACACTGTGAAAGAGAGGGAGGATTTTATTGTGCAGTAATAGTGGGAGACTTTTTGTGGATTTGAGTATTGGATTTAAAAAGGCCAAAATAAGCCTGATTATGCATGTATTACTATTGCCCTATTAAATCCAGCGCTCAAAGACGCTGAGAATCATTAGCTTTGATAAATCGATCTTTAGTAAATATGACCCTGGGACATTTGGAGAGCAATTTTGCTGGCAAAGTGTGGCTGTTTAAAACCTACCTTAAAAAACAAATGTACCTTAAAAAATTTAACCAGTTTCCAGAAAGTGGTGTATAACATGTACTCTGGAATGGATGATTGATATTAATCTTCTTTTCACATAGCTTTGAAAGGAGAAAAAGGCTCTTATGGACTGCCTGGTCCAAAAGGGGAAAGAGGAGACGTTGGACCTCCAGGACCCCCAAGTATGTGCAAATGAAAATCTACAATTATCTTGTATCAGTATTTTATTATGTACAGTACTACTAACTGATTAGGGGTTCTATTTACTAAGCAGTGTTAGGAGACAGAGTGAAAAGTGATAAGAAAGTGATAAGGTGCCAGCCAATCAGCTCCCAACTGTCATTTTTCAAACACAGCCTGTAAGATGACAGTTGGGAGCTGATTGGCTGGCACCTTATCACTTTCTTATCACTTTTCACTCTGTCTCCTAACACTGCTTAGTAAATAGACCCCTAAATATCTGGGACTAGCTAGAAATCTACAGTAGATAACAAAACATAGTAGAAAAACTGCTATTGAATTAACTGTACATTACAATGTATTCAAGCTAAGATGTTTTCATCTCTTACTATTTGCTTTTATTGGTTCATAACTATGAAACACTAAAGAAAGAGTCTGGAATGTTTGCATTCCTTTGGTTTTCATGATATGTAAAGATGGATTGTTTTTTGTTTTTTTTTAAAAAAGGATCAACAGAATCCGTAATTATACTGTAATATGATCCAGACATTACAAATGTCCTGGCAAACATCATGTGCATCATGGACCAGTTTTAGAAAATAAATTTGAGAGGGTGCGAATGGAAGAGGAACCCAGTTTTTGGAAATATGCGCGATTTGTACTGTAGTTCCACTATGACGTCTTATTTTTACCAATAGTCAGTGCGCTTATATGCAATAAAAACAGTGGAGCACATGTATGCCCTTCATTATATAATGTGTACTTAGATTATTAAGAGGCCTATGTATAAATAATTGCAAACTGCCGTGATTAGTAAGGTTCTGTATTGCGGTGGATATTTTTAATGATAATATCCCGCTATGTACCAAGGGAAACTCGCAAGGACAGCTGTTGTGGTAAAACTGATTATAAAACTGGCATAAATATTTTACTGATATCTACACAGTAACATTATTATACTGTAGAGAAGATATCCAGGGTGAGATGTATCAAACCGTAGCATACCTGCACTTAGTAACACCGTATGCTCTCCCTATTAGAGCTGACTTTTGCTGTGTTTATGACCCGGGAGCCCCTCTGAGCATGTGCGAGCCGTGGAGTATCCTGGGAGGGATCCTATTGGATCCTTCTTGGGGTAAGCGCTGAAAAGAAGTCCATAGGCTTTTATTAGGCAATGACATCTATAGATTGCGATGCCTATTGGGTCCAAGCTCCGGAAAGTGGTGCACATGGAAAATGCGGTCAAATTTTCGAAGACATCATTTTCTGAGGTCTGACCGCATATATAGTAGAGATGTGCGGGTTCGGTTTTACTCGGTTTTACTCAGATTTACTCGGATATGTTCGGATCTCAAAACTGCATTTTATTGGTTATCGGCTTTCACGTGTTTTGGATAGCCAATTAAATTATTCCGAACTAATCTGAACTTGCGATAATTTTGGCGAAAAGAACCGAGTAAATCCGAGTAAAACCGAACCCGCTCATCTCTAATTTTTAGTGTCAATGCATCCTGCCCCTAGTGTTACTGACAAGCACTTTTATGCAGGGCTATTTTGCTGACAAAATAGGTTCAGGAACTGTGGGTGGAGCTACTGTGGGTGTTTCTATCAATGATGTTTCCTTCTTCCAGCATAATCATTTACAGTAATGGGTATATCATTGTTACAATGCTTAAAATCAAGGTGCAGCTATGTGACCATATACTGACAAATGGCTGCAAAACAATTGCTGACTAAGGAAACAATTTATAGTAGTTTATTATATGTTTTTTTTTATGAATAATGAAGTGGTGACCTCAGAACTTACTGTCTGTACAGATTTTATTTTCACAGATTTGTACTTTTAAAATGATTTGAGTATTGTAAATTACTAAATGAATACATTTGTTACAGCAATAACATACTGAATTTATTTCAGATTTTCCAGTGAGTTCCCAGTACTTGAACCATTATCTTATCAAGGTAATTTTAGTTAAAAATCAGTACTATAGTGTTGAGTATTGTATCGTAATGATAAATAATTTTACATACAAAGTTTCAAAAATAATCCAATATACCTGCTATAGTGAAGCAAAGATTGCTCATTTTATACTAATTTTTGTGCAATAACTGAAATTAATTGAATTGACGTTCTAAAAGGATAATAATTACAGACTGTACAACAAAAACCTTGTCAGAGATGACTTTTTATGTATTAGGGGCAACAAAAACAGGGTTCCAAACTTGTCTCTCCACGCTTTACCTCCTCTCATACATCTCTTGTGCCACTACCTGCTTCCAGAATTAACTACTACAAATGAGTCTTCTAATCTTTATATGCACACTGAGGGCCTAAATCAGAGATGGACAGTAATGCGATCGCAGCTGCCATTTTCTACGCAAAGCATCTGCAAAAATATGTTAATGGTTGCATAGATCATCTGAGCATATGGACGCCCACTGTAGCCTCCTCATCTGCGTACGACGTTTCTTACCTGCAAAAATATCTGTAACACGATGCACATCGAGCAGCCAACTTGCCCTTGCGGAAGGTCTGACCTGCCGCAGACTCAACAGCTCTGCTGACATGAATAGGGCTGCTGCGTATGAGATTGCAAAGGCAAATTTGGCAAATTTATGCACGCTCATGTTAACGCGTTTAAAAGGTCAGACACGCCTGCATTTTTTTTACCACCTCCCTGTTACCACCCCCTGCATATGTGATCTTCATTGTGTTTTCGTACGCAGCGCAGCTGCAAAAATATGCTAATGTTTGCAAAGATCGCTCGAGCATAAAGATGCTGACTGCTGCCTTCTTACCTGCGCACAACAACGCATGCCTGCAGAAATATAGGTAACATTAACGCACATCGAGCAGCCATCTTGCCCTTGTGGCACTTCTGACCAGTCGCAGACTCGGCATCTCTCCTCACATGTAGAGGACTCTCATTCTGCGTATGCAATCACAGTGGCTAATTTATATATGCCCATAATATGGTGTTCACACGGACACACCTGTGTTTTTCTGATCACCCTCGTTACCTCCCCCAAACTCTGACAACCTGTCACTTACTTTGCAATGTATTCCTAAATCGCAATGCGATCGCTGCACACATGCTGTGTGGCTTATAAGCATGCTTAATGACAAACAATCACTCGATCTGCATACGTAATTGCCATTGCGTCCATCTCTGAATCATGCCCTGTATATGCAACCCACCTCATTATCAGAGACTACCTTAAACCCACCCATCCAACTCACATCTTTGCAAATGTTCCAAACTCCTCTTTATTCCCCATGTTCTCTTCTTGGCTCAGCTGTAACCCTTTAGTTACTAGATTGTAAATTCTCACATGACCAGAGACCTCGTTTCCTGTTTGACATGTGCATATATTTTGCCTATTTTCTATGCTCTGTTTTCCCCATGCTGTTGAGCAGTGTGGTACCTTTGAAAGCAACCATGGATAAATAAATGGTACCCTAGTGTTCCAGACACCAGCTGCTCTGTACTTTCAATTGCAGAGGGAGGCTGATTCAAGCACAATGCACTCCTTCCAACAGTCAAAGTACAGTAGCATGGTGACTGACAGGATTACAGGAGTAAGCACATCTCACCATGTCGCCGTGTCAGTCACTTCGCTGCAGTAGTGAGAAGCCATTAGGGAAGATTGTGTAGTGACTGGAGCATTAGAGAAGATTGAGCAGTAAAGTGGCGCCATAAGCTGCTGGAGGGAATAGAATGCTGTTCTACCCTGAGGTCAGACACCGATATATTTTTCTTATTCTAGCCCGAGGCTGGTTAGTCTTTTGGGGGGGGAACCTATTTTAACCATTTACAGAAATAAACATACACAAATGACAATGATTTGTGTATGTTTCTGACCATCTCGCAGCTCAGGGGGTTGACAGTTTGAAAAGTGATTTTGACAGAGAGTTTGCTCCTATCTCACCCGAGCTTGTCATCCAGATTTTTGGTAAATTTGAGAGATGTATGTTTTAGGTGAAAAGTACTTCCGATTTGTCCTGATGGTGATTGGATTCGAGATTGCTAACTCACCCGAGTTTTATGAGTAAGATGAGAGAAATCTCTCTCTAACTCACCCGACTTTTGCCTTTAGTAAATTTGCAAGCAGGAAAAAAATGAATAAATCACCCAAGATGATCAACTCGACCTATCTCGAATCTTAGTAAATTTCCCCCTAAATGTTTTTGGTATACTTGGGTTTCTGTTTATGTATTTTTTATTTTATAATGAGTGAAAAAAGTTACCAGCTTGTTATGTGAGAGCATTCTGTCACAGGTTGCTGCATGGAGAAAGAGTTGGGGAAGACCAGGTTTAGGGATTCATAGTAATGTCTGGTTATTGTAACTTTAATTGAACATGAGACAGATACAGTAACTTTAAGTAAGTGTATAAAGTTATGTTTCTGACTCTCTCATAAATGAGGTATGTTATAACATGGTGATGTGAAATATACTGTAGTATTGTATTTGACACTTGATGTCAGAGAGTAACAAAAATAAAAATATACTTTCTGTCATCTGTCTACAGTACATTAAAATGTGAAACAATACATACATAATAGTTATAATATACAGCAAAGAGAGGCCTCAATAACGACTAACTTGTAACTGCATAGATGTATGCGAGCAATGCCTAGGAGGCAGTACCGGGCCAGGCCCGTAGATAGTAATGATGGGCTTGGGTTATGGGGGGAGGTTTGGGGAAACAATGGAGGCATGCCCTCTAAAAATGAATAGAAACTACTATGCGGCGGTGCAGGCTGAGGAGGGGGGCATTCTTCCCCTGCATATCTAGCCAAGACCCCTGTCTTGAAAAGACACGCGCCAAGGTAATGATCCTCCCTCTCGACACCAATGACTGTTGCTCCCCTGTGGCACCAGCATTTGACGTGCGGGGCCTGGAAAGGCACCCATAATCCTAGAGAGCTGTCTTTAGCATCATTAGCACACTCTGGTTGCCACGGCAGAGTCACCTGGTTCATTCTTAGGACGCTCTGCTCCTTCCTTATCCCTACAGAACCAACCCCTTGTTGTGACATCAGAATGGGACCCGTGTGCAGAATCCATGAAGGCCCCCTTATCCCCCAGGTGCAGTAGACTCTGGCATTGTGTCTACTGTGCATGTGCAGATCTCCGGGAACATGGCGCCTGCTCCATGTTTCCGGTGACTTATCCGTATGTGCAAATCTCTGGAAAAATGTCCACTGACCCATTTTCCTGGTGATTTCTGCTTTCAATGCAGCTTCATCTAAGAGCTCAACTAAGAAGTAAGAGAGGTAAGTATTAAGCATGGATGCAGGATGTGCGGTGTGGCCCCCCTTGGACCCAGGGGCCTATGCACTGCACACCCTGCACCCATTATAGATACGCCAATGGCCAATGTGTCACAAGTTAGGGGAAGGGGGAGGCACAGTGCAGAGAATTACCCTGCAACGACCCTGCCTAATAAGTTGACAACCGTGTATGTGATGGTACAGTAATATGTCAACAAATATGCGTGTGTGAATAAGGCAATATATTTATATATAAACGAACATGAAGACATCTGAGATACAATGGCAAACATTAAGCTAGTAGCAATCTCTGCATATAAATACTACCAGAATAGGACAATAAATGGTTGCCATACAAAAGTAATTTGTTCACAGAATCAAGGAAAAATTGCGACCACAAAAAAATATTTGGAGCAGAAAGCGACTGAACTGTAATGTTTCAATAGGATCTCCTGGCTTTCTTAAGGGAAAAAGTCCTGTCCATTATCACAATTCTGGCAGATTTGTTTTTGCCCCTAACATCTTATCTTGTGGGACCCTTTCTTGTTTTCCTCCTGTTGACAAAAATCACCTTAATTCAACCTTTTATCTGAGAACATCATGAACTTTGGATACAATAGGGCTGATTCTGAGTTGGATGCTGCCACTTCCAAGTCTGCATCTATTGGCGGTTGCCCATCTTCAACTTTATGCAAATGCTGCAACAAATCCCTTTGCAGTTGCTGTGCGTCTGAATGTGCAACGACCGAGATGCCCACTTACAACATCCATAGACGCTGCAGCACCGATTATTGCATGGCTTAGACTCACCATCAGTAGCACCATCAAAACTCATCAACTCTCCGACAGGTGCAGTTTCACCATCCAAGTTTGGCATCATATGTGAGTGGTTGAGTGGCTCTGTATGCGACCACTTTCGCCAACAAGCCCACAACACTGCCATAACCCTTCCATAATATGGACCACCGTGTGCCCTCTAAAGCTCCTCCCTGTCACCGCCAAGGAACGCAAAATACATTTTCAAGACATTTCTGAGCCAGTGCCTCTCTACGCAATTCCAACTACGTTTGCACACTATTATTATTATTACATTTTATTTATAGGGCGCCACAAGTGGTCCACAGCACCGTACATACAGTAAAGGGTACACAGAACATTACATTACAATACAGTAACCAAAATATAAACAGAACACAAGTAACTATAAGTAACACAATTCTCCATACACAGTACAGCTGGGAAGGTGAAGGCTGTCATAGAAGTGCTAGAGAAGAAGGCTGTGAGACAGTGGGGAGGAGGACCCTGCTCCTAGGAGCTTACAATCTAGGGGAGAGTAAAAAAAAAGGGTTTGCATGGCTAGAGAAATTACGGACGGCTGACTAGTGATATATATGAATCACAGTATTGATGTGCATGCATGTTTAGGATGCATGCAAACATGTATGCTTAGAAAACATAACAAGGGAATTACCACCTTTCAGTATGTACACAGCCATATGTGTGTTATAACAACAGTAACTATATGGATCGAGTTTGTTCACTTTAATAATTAATACACTATCATAAGGATTTCTAGCTCTCTTTTACAAGTAGCAGTGCACGATATATTAATTACACCTGTATACAAATATTGAACTGAATCGTGTGAGATTAAACACGTGGGGCATATCAATAAGTGTTGTGGATCGGATAAAATTACAGGAAACATAAAGAAATATACCTATAAAGGTTTTATAATATGTCCTTTCCAACACACAAATAAGTCCCTAAAATAGGAATTTTAGACAATTGCTAACAGAAGATTTGGACATAACCTTTCTAGACAAACTAATAAATTTTAATCCTGTGGACAATACCCTTGAATATATAACTATAAATGAAATGAACGCTAGACTGCAAAGATGTACTAATAGCCTGTTACAATGTATATAAACTTTGGACCTGAGCAACAGTGAAGCAATAATTAGCTTACATTGTTGCAGCTGCTCTTTCTAACCAAGAATAGATCATTTGTTGTTACACAAGACACCTATTGTGTTGATATAACATACAATAGTTTAATTAGATATCACAAATATATCTTTATATAATAGGTGAACGCATAGAATTGTATACACACAATTATATGCTCTAACAAATTGTTACATAAATAAAATATAAGAGCCAACAATACTATTCCACTGTGACTCAGTGAAACGAACCAACTAATTTTAAACACTTTTTCCTACTATAAAAACTTCTTGTCTTGTTTTTATTTTAAAAGAAAAAGCAAAATACAAATACTATTAAATGTGTTTTTTAGATATGAAATAAAGGTTATGTTTTATTCGTCTAGTTATTATCAATTTCTGAGTGTCTTTGTGTGCACCTGAATAGTGTCACACTGTTTTTTCTTTGATGTGATATTAAATCTAGGGGAGAGACGAACAGATGACATGAGGCATGAGTGTGTAGAGGGGGACCTGAGGGTAGGAAGTAAAAAAGGTATAGATGGCTGAGGTGGGAGGGACAGAGACCTGGTAACATGGATATGTGGTGGAATGCATGGATGCATGAGCAGGGTGACACAGAAGCATGCGTAGAAGAAAATCCGCTCCACTGCATCTGACATCAGCTGTGCATTCGACTCAGAATCTGATTTTATATTTTAAAATGCCAAATACTGTATATCCATCCACCTCAAAACTGAGAAAGTACTTATATATGTTGTATATGTACACTCATTATTTTAATTTCCCAGGGGGAAAAAGGGGAAAAGGGTGATTCCAGCAATGGTTATTTCATGCACCCACCACTTGGATCCTCAGGTAGACCGGGAGAACGGGTGAGTAAAGCTTTTACAAGAAAGTGTCGTAAATTCATTGTATCCAACTATTACCATATTTGTTCACTTACTCTAACATTCATAATCATTATTATATAGGAATAATAATTGGTTTCTAGCATGGATCATTAGAAATGATAATGATAATTATTGTAGATTAAATCTATTATATTAGGGGTGCACAACATTTTTTTGGTGCAAGGGCTATTTTGGGAGATTGTTGTCATGTGTAGGGGTCACAATAAAATTAACTTAGTGGGGTAAATATACTAAAGTGAAAGTTTTTAGAACTGAGTTTTAGAAGAGATGTTGCCCATAGCAAATAATCAGATTCTATTTAACATTTAACTAGCACCATCTAGAAGATAATAGCTAGAAACTGATTGGTTGCTATGGGCAACATCTCTTCTAAAACTCACTTCTAAAAACTCTCACTTTAGTAAATTTACCCCAGTGTGTCTGTCTGTCTGTTTGTCCTTTATTCACGGCCAGAGTTTTGAACCTAGCTCTACCAAATTTGGCATGGCAGTGTAGTTTGACCAGGATTAGGGTTTTGCCTAGGTTTTAACTTCATCAAGGTCACACACTGTCACACAATCCATAAAAATGGGGACCCTCTTAAATTACATGTGTTCATTATGCCATTCTGTAGTAGTGCCCCATATACATTTTGCCACACAGTAATGCTCCTTACACTATAGAGTAATGTCCCTTACACATTAAACCACACACTAATGCCCTTTACGGATTATGCCCCATATAACACATTATTCTACACAATAGTAGTGTCCCTTACATATTATCTTTACACATAATTCCCCCCCAGCAACTCACCTACCCCTGTACCGTTTCATTGCAGCAGCCTCTCCCCTCCCCCTGTGTGCCTTCAGCAGTCAGCAGGTGTGGATTTGGTGCCGGACAGCCAGATTATTACAGCTGGCGCACCGGCAAACAGCAGCAGAAATGACAGACAGCGCCGGTGCAATTTGAATCTGGCTACGCTCACAAGCCAATCGGGGTTTGCGGACCAGCAGCTAGTCAGGAGTTGCCACTGCTGATTGGCTGCAAGTCAGCAAACTCTCATTGCCTGGCGACCGGCAAAGCGTGTTAGCATGGACAGGTCACACACTGGGCATGGTCATGTTATATGGGCACCACCTTGCCCTTTGGTCTAATGGAATGAACCTAAAATATTTATTTCCCTGCACCCCTTTTCAGCTTTGCATTCAGTTCTTCAGTTCTGCACAAGGGTTCTTGCCCCTCTCACACAATCCTAGTTATGGCCGAAATTCCAAGTTCAGTCTAACCATTATAACCCTAACTGCAGCCTAACCGAAATCCTAACTGCATCCTAACCATAACCCTAACTGCAGCCTACCCATAATGCTAACTGCAGCCTACCCATAATGCTAACTGCATCCTAACCATAATCCTAACTACATTTTAACCATAACCCTAACTGCATCCTAACCATAATCCTAACCGTAATCCTAAAACTAACAGCATCCTAACCGTAACCCTAACTGCAGCCTAACTGTTACCCTAACTGCATTCTAACTGTAATCCTAACTGCAGCCTAACTGTAATCCCAACTGCATCCTAACCGTAATCCCAACTGCAGCCTAACCGTAACCCTAACTGCAGCCTAACCGTAATCCTAACTGCATCCTAACCGTAATCCTAACTGCATTTTAACCATAATCATATAACTAACTTCAGCCTAACTGTAATCCTGACTGCATCCTAACCGTAATCCTAAAACTAATTGCAGCCTAACCCTAATTGCAGCCTAACCGTAATCCTAACTGTATCCTAACTGTAATCCTGAAACTAATTGCAGCCTAACTGTAACTGCAGCCTAACCATAATCCTAACTGTATCCTAACCGTAATCCTAAAACTAATTGCAGCCTAACCGTAATCGCAACCTAACCGTAATCCTAACTCTATCCTAAACTGTAATCCTGAAACTAATTGCAGCCTAACCCTAATTGCATCCTAAACCTAATCCTAACACTAATAGCAGCCTAAACCTAACCCCAATTTCATAAATCAATATGTTCATGATGTCGACATTCATAATGTCAACATTATGAACATGTTGACATACTGCAGAACATCTCTACACCCTGAGCCTGTCAACATTACAGCATCGACATTTTGAATATTGACACTCTGAATGTCAATATTCTGACTATCTACCTGTATGAAATGGCCTTGTAGATCTCATGCAGGTAATGGGTTGTGCATCTATGTAGATTGATACTCTGGTATTTGTATTTTCCTTTCTTTAAAGGACAATGGGCCTGATTCAGAGCCGTTCGCTATTTGCGGTCGTTCGTTCAAAAACAAGGGGTGGCTATTCAAATGATCCGTTCGCAAATTGCAGTCTGTTCACACCTCTAAGTCTGAACGAGCGAGCAAAACATACGCTCGTTTATTTGTTAAAAACGCCCCCTGGCCACTCGCACCATACGTCATGTCCGCTATTTATTAGATTAATCGAGTACATCGACCAGCGTATGAACTGCTCGCTATTCTTGTGGTTGGTGTTTGCTACCACAAATTTGCGAGCAGTTCTGCCTATAAAATAACCCAGTGACGTGGTCAATGACGCTGCTGTATTAATTATGCACACCCATAATACGCCCGTTTTGACCTTTAAGCACGCCTGTGTTCGGATCTCCACTCCCCATTTTCAAGCACCTTCCCCTGTTACCACCCACATACGCCTCATTCTGTCACTCAAAATAGCAGGCACTCGCTATATAGCGTACAAACGATTTTTGGCCGCACTGACTGGTTCGCGCATGCGTACTAAAAACCGTACGCATGCGCAGATGTGCAAACATCGCTCGGAACGAGCGTACTGCCGCTAACGAGCGGCTCTGAATGAGGGCCAATGCTTTAATTATAAAAACTCAAAATACAGGTGAACTTAAGGAATTGCAGTTCTGATCAGAAAATCAAATTTTAAAGGATTCACGTTTTTAGTATTCTGTAGATCCGGCCCGGGACTCTTAGATATGATGGATGTGCATAGGAAACGTGGAGGTTTGATAATACATTGGCTCATGAGTTCTAACAGGAGTATAGGTACACTAATGACAATGTAGGAACCACGAACCTGTGATATGCATGGATACTGGACTGGAACCGGAGGGAACAGACCAAGCCCATTGGGCGACCCCTCACCTATTGACCTGCGAAGGCCAGCAAGACCAAGGATACACTCCAGGGACAAAGGTGACCTCCGGAACTCAGAACAATATATTACTGGTAGATTGGAACTCAAAACTCAGGCCAGGAATCGGAGTCTTATGTAGTCAGAGAACAGAAACCCTGGTACTGCTCTGATGCAAGACCTAAAACTGGAACGCAGTGAGGAACTCAGAACTGTGAGTCAGGATACGTAATACAGCTACTGGACACCTCAGTGTACAGACTGTATACTGCACAGTGAACCCTAGCCCTGGAACAAGCACCCTTCTCGGAACTAGCCCAAGACTATAGCATACAGCACAGGGAAACCAATATAATAGTCAGGACAATAGTGTAACTTTATAACTTAAAGTGAACTACCAAGCAAAGAGTAATACTGAGTACAGATAACTTGCATGCACTGTTCCTGCGGCACAGACATAGATCGTGGTCCACAGAGATGACACTAGTGGCAGATGGAATGAACTGCAACTTCACCACCCGCCTCAGTAACGAAGTAGGAAGGCAGATTTGTAGACAGCATGGAAGCTGCAGCGCTGACAGGTAATGATGATACACAGCGACAAATGGAATGCAGATAACGAATACACACACCGACTCAGTAATGGTGCAGGAGAGTAAGTCTGTATGCAGCATGGAAGCTGCAGTGCTGACAGATGACGATTACAGTGGCAGATGCAATGCAGGTAATGGCTACAGGAAGCAGCACTAATAGCTGAGGATGGTAAATAGCGAGTAGTCCACGAGGTAGCAATGGAAGCCACAGGAGACACGATACCAGAACACAGGGAGTGAACCTGGAGCCTAGAACTATCCTGGGAAGGAACATGTTGTTCAGGCAATGGGTTACTTTCAGGGGCCGGCTTAAATAGGGAGTGGTAAATGGCCATTGGCCTGACTGACCAGGTGAGCACACAGGTGCATCAGGTAATCACAGGGGGGCATCTCTGCAATGTCTTGAAATAAAAGAATATTTCAGTTTGTAAGGGATGCTAAGACCCAGATTCGTGACTAAAGGATTTAATAGGGTCATGCATTACTTTGTGCCGGTCAGTGAATTAAATATTCGGACTTAGCAAAGAGTGAAAATAGTTTTTAACGATCAGTACAACAGTCTGTTTAGAAAATAATGCTAAAAGTTAATTAAAATAAAGGAAATGGTTTATGTATCTGTGCTTTTAGTTAATATATATATATATATATGCTGACAGTTATAAGGATTTATTGAAAATAAACAATAAAAATGTAAGGTTTCTCAGTGGCAGTGGGCAATATTGTACGTCTGGTGTTCTAGAAAATGTCTATAAAGTCACATTTAAAGCCAATCAAGATGTAACTTTTTATTAGTAATACTAATAACTAACTTGTGGCTAGTTAGCCAGGTGCAAAGTTATGAAGGCAGCTGTAAAAGATTGTAAGGAGAAACCTTTCCATCAGCTTCAATTAATGTAAAAGGTAGTGTCACACTCTATATTGGGACACTATGGGGTCAACTCAATTAGTTGCGAGTTAGTGAAAGTGAACTTGCATTATCAAACTTGCATACACCGTATAAATGCGAGCACCCAAGAAATGCAAGCTCCAATTAGAAATACCAATTTGTGGAATTCACTGCAAGGTCGCATTACTTTTGTACAAAATGGGAGAAATGCATGTAAAAGTGGGGAAAACAGTGGCAACTGAGGTAGCAGGACCATATCGAAGGCTTTTAGTGGCCATAAGGAAGGTACTGGAGTTTCTTAGAAAGTGTCATATGGCTGATTTTTTTAAATTGTTTTATTAATTGATGGGAAAAAAAATCGTTTTTTATCAAATAAAATTCCAGCATTTTGGGGTACAGAAATATGTATGTAAATTGCTTTTACTGTGTTTTATACAAGTTTGTAAAATGTTTGAAAAAAAACACTTGTTACTCCCATCTGCAAGTTCAGACAGAGGAGGAAAGCTATACGTGGGACGGGAGAGAGAAGGCAAAGGGTGGGTCTGAAAAAGAACGCAGCTGATTGGTGTCTGGTCCCATGGGAGGGACCAGACACCAGGAAACAACACAGCAGCACTAGCATTTAGCTGCCCATGACGAAGACGTGATCACGGCGGGCTTGTGGCCGCTGTCACAGTCCAAGTCTCCCAGTGGCAATGGTGGAGCACATTTCATCCTGCCCCCCAGGCCAGCCCGGTGCTCTGGCAGTAAAATCAGTGTAGTGAGTATGCCGGGACATTGCGTATGTGCGTCCCGGCTCCCGTCACAGTCACACTGAAGGCAGCAGTATGCCAGGGGTGGTGATTGCCCCAATCGCCCCCCCCCCCTGGATCCACCACTGCACACACATGAGATAAGCGCAGCACTTTGATGTTATTATTTTACCTTTTGATTAGGTTGGTCCCCTATAAGTGCAGCTGTTGTCTAAAGCATAGTACATTTCTCATGTGATCCTCAGTGCGCGAATATTATATTCTTGAGATGTACATATGACATGTCTGCAATGATTGGACCCTTTTCAGCTGTAAATTGTGGGTTAGGGGTGTATTTATAAAAACTTATTAGAGAGTTAAAATGGTGAGAGGTAAAGTACCAAAAAATCAACTCCTGTCATTTTTCAAACACAGCCAGTAAAAAAAAGTTAGAAGCTGATTGGTTAGTTCTTTACCTCTCACAGGTTTCTCTTTCTCCAAGCTTTGCTAACTACCTATGTTTGTGTGAGAAATTACTACTTTCCTTAAAGTGTAATGGATGCGTTAAATATGTATAAGTGTATATAAGAAGTAATAAACAATAAAATTCTACAATACTTTGAAAATAGTTTATATAAATTAATAATGAAAGTAAATTATTTCAATAGCTATATGGTACAGTAATAGCACAAAAAAAGAAATACAGTATTTATAGGGCCGATTAGATAGATAGAGAGAGATAGATAGATAGATAGATAGATAGATAGATAGATAGATAGATAGATAGATAGGATATAAAGTTAACTTTCATTAGTGTTAAGAGGTGCTTGAAAATATATCATAGCAAAAACATCTATTACTTATATAAGAAATCATACACATGAGATACAGACTTCATAACAACATACATGTGTAAAAGGAGGCCGCACACACCAATTAACATTTGTCATTAATCATTGCGGTCACTTTATTATGTATTTATGTTTGGATATACGTTATCTGTGTTGAATAAAGCCATGCATTATGTTTCCTTATACTTAACCTAATATACTGTAATAGTTTTAAATTTGATTTCCTAATTTATGCACTGTTTCTGTAGGGCCCAAAAGGAGATTCTGTTGTTGGTCCACCAGGTCCACCTGGAGTGCCTGGACTTCCAGGACCTCCTGGGTATGGTATAATGGGCCCACCGGGGCCGCCTGGGCCGCCTGGTCCACCATCGATATTTGGCTCAGGTTTGTCATCTGTAACTTAGCTTAATTAAATGCATATTTTATAAGTAATGTGTTAAATGTCAAAGTGCATCTCCAGGATACTCTCAAATTGATTGTAGTATAAATAGCTTAAAAGTAGGAGTGGAAATAATTTTGTTCATCCTCAATTGACTTCAGGTTTTGGAAAATATTGAATATAATAACTTCATAAGATATAAGGGAAAACAATTCTACCACACACAGCTCTGACACTTGAATCTGCTAGTTTTTCTTTAGAAGGCATATAATTACAAATGTTCTCACATTTATTTCTATTTTATGTTTCCCATGTGAGGTAATACTTATTATATTATACATAATCTCAGATGCTGATTGGTGGGAGTGGGGATTGCTTGGGCTTGTATTGTTCTTACAACTCAGTGCTATAGGGCTTTATTTAGTGAGGAATTTTAAATAAAAAGTTAGCTGACACTAAGGGGGGAATTCAACTAGCCCTGAAACCGTCAGTTTTCGTGTATTTTTATTTCACCTGCCTGATGCAGGTGTAGGGGCCCCTGGGCCCCTACACACGGAGGGGCCCCCACACAGGGTTGGTGTGACCCTGCCAAGAACTAGTGTCCAGTGGCACCTGTTCCCAGATTGAGGCTCACTGCCGCGGCTCTGTGTTACTGTTTACTGTATGCAGCAGCACGGTCAGTGCTGCTGCATAAAGCGCAGAGCGGCTCCGACTCTCGAGTCCCCTCATCGACGTCAAGTGACACATTACGTCTATGACGCTGTTGACAGTGATGAGGGGACTAGGGAGCAGATCTGCCAGGAGGTCACGAGATAGATATATATATATATATATATATATATATATATATACACTAGGGGTGTGCACCGGCCACTTTGTTTTGTGGTTTTGTTTTGGATCTGGCTCTTTCTTCGTGATTTGGATCTGGATTGGTTTTGCCAAAACCACCCTTCCGTGTTTTGGGTTCTGGCTTTTGTGTTTTGGATCTGTATTTTTTTTTTAAAAAGCATAAAAACAGCTAAAATCACAGAATTTGTGGGTTTTTCTGCTCCTATGCTATTATTAACCTCAATAACATTAATTTCCACTCATTTCCAGTCTATTCTGAACACCTTACACCTCACAATAGTGTTTTTATGTCCAAAAGGTTGCACCGAGGTAGCTGGATGACTATGATAAGCGATACTAGCGGGCGGCACAAACACGTGGCCCATCTAAGAGTGAAACTGCAGTGGCAGACAGGATGGCAGTTTCAAAAACTAGGCCCCAAACAGCACATAATGCAAAGAAAAAGAGGTGCAAGATGGATTTGTCCTTGGGTGTTATGTTGTATAAACAGGACATGCACACTTTAACAAACCAATAATTTCAGCGCCAGGGTCTGCCACACGACTGTGGCTGAAATCATTGGTTCGTTTGGGCCCCCACAAAACAAGCTGGCAATTAATCTATCCCTGCACAAACTGGCTCTACGGAAGCAAGATGTCGTCCTCATCCTCCTCATCCACCGATTCTTCACCCTCTTCAGTGTTGTGTACATCCTCATCCTCACAGAGTATTAATTCGTCCCCACTGGACTCCACCACCACAGGTCCCTCTGTACATTCTGGAGGCTGGTCTCCCTGGAAGAGATGATAATTCATTTTTATAAACATCATCTTCTCCACATTTTGTGGAAGCAACCCCTACGCCTTTCACTGACAAGGTTCCCGGCTGCACTAAACACTCTTTCGGAGTACACACTGGAGGAGGGGCAACTCAGGTAAAATAGGGCCACTTTGTACAGGGGCCTCCAAATTGCCTCTTCTTCCTGCCAGTACAGGTATGGACTGTCTGACATCCCTACTTGGATGCTGTCATCCTCCACCATTCTGTCAGTGGTGACAGTATCATATGCAGTGACAGTAGACATGTCAGAAATTGTTGGCACGTCCTTCAGTCCGGACCAGATGTCCAAACTGGCCCTTGACTTATGACACAGGTGCATGCTTGGCGCTGCTGCTGTGTTGATGCACGTGCGGCTACTGCGCACACATTTCGCACACAAACACAGAAAAAAAAAATTGTTTATTTTTTGTGGAGTGCACTTTGGGGGTTATACCACCCTTTAACAGACTTATGGGACACAGGTGCACGCTTGGCGCTGCTCCTTTGTTGATGCACGTACAGTGCACACAATTCACAAACACAGAAGAAAATGTTTTATTTTTGTTGGAGTGCACTTTGGGGGTTACACCACCCTTTAACAGACAGACGCATGCTTGGCGCTGCTGCTTTGAGGATGCAGGTGCGGCTACAGCCCACACATTTCACAAAAACAGAAAAAAAAGAATTTTTTATTTTTTGTGGAGCGCACTTTGGGGGTTACACCACCCTTTAACAGACAGATGCACGCTTGGCGCTGCTGCTTTGAGGATGCAGGTGCAGCTACTGCACATACATTTCACACACAAACACAGAAAAAGAGAAGATTATTTTGTTGGAGTGCACTTTGGGGGTTACACCACCCTTTAACAGACAGACGCATGCTTGGCGCTGCTGCTTTGAGGATGCAGGTGCGGCTACAGTCCACACAATTCACAAAGACAGAAAAAATATATTTTTTTTGTTTTTATTGGAGCGCACTTTGGGGGTTACACCACCCTTTAACAGACAGACGCACGCTTGGCGCTGCTGCTTTGAGGATACAGGTGCGGCTACTGCGCATACATTTCACACACAAACAAAAAAAAGATTATTTTATTTTGTTGGAGCGCACTTTGGGGGTTACACCACCCTTTAACAGACAGATGCACGCTTGGTGCTGCTGCTTTGAGGATGCAGGTGCGGCTACAGTCCACACAATTCACAAAGACAGAAAAAAAAGAATTTTTTTGTTTTTATTGGAGCGCACTTTGAGGGTTACACCACCCTTTAACAGACAGACGCACGCTTGGCGCTGCTGCTTTGAGGATACAGGTTCGGCTACTGCGCATACATTTCACACACAAACACAGAAAAAAAGAAGATTATTTTATTTTGTTGGAGCGCACTTTGGGGGTTACACCACCCTTTAACAGACAGACGCACGCTTGGCGCTGCTGCTTTGAGGATGCACGTACAGTGCACACAATTCAGAAACACAGAAGAAAATGTTTTATTTTTGTTGGAGTGCACTTTGGGGGTTACATCACCCTTTAACGGGCAGACGCACACTTGGCGCTGCTGCTTTGAGGATGCACGTACAGTGCACACAAGTCACAAACACAGAAAATATTTTTTTATTTTTGTTGGAGTGCACTTTGGGGGTTACACCACCCTTTAAGAGATGAGCCAGCTGGCCCTTTACTTATGGGACACAGGTGCACGCTTGGCGCTGCTTCTTTGTTGATGCACGTGCAGCCACAGTGCACACAATTCACAAACACAGAAAATTATTTTTTATTTTGTTTGGAGTGCACTTTGGGGGTTACACCACCCTTTAACAGACGAGCCAGCCGGCCCTTTACTTATGACACAGGCGTACGCTTGGCTTTTACTTTGTTGATGCACGTGCGGCTACTGCACACACAATTCACAAACACAGGAAAAAAATTTTTTTTTCTGGAGTGCACTTTGGGGGAGCACCCCTGGTGCACAGATCACCCCCTGGACAACACTACAGCACCCCTCTAGGACTACAGCCTTTATGAGACACTGCACAACACAGTCCAGCCAGCCCCTATAGACTTTGGAGTGGACACAGCCCCTCTGGACAACTGACTGTACAACACAGCCCAGCCAGCCCCTATGACAGCAGCAAAACACAGCCCAGTCAGCCCCTATGCACAACAGCAGCACAACACAGCCCAGTCAGCCCCTATGCACAACAGCAGCACAACACAGCCCAGTCAGCCCCTATGCACAACAGCAGCACAACACAGCCCAGTCAGCCCCTATGGACTGAGTGGTCACAGCCCCTATGGACAACAGCAGCGCAACACAGCCCAGCCAGCCCTAGCTCCCACCCTCCCTCTTCACTCTCCACAGCCGGAGTGAAAAATGGCGCTGACACGGTGACCTTTTATAGAATCCAAAACCTGCGAGATCCGGAAGGCGGGATGATGACGTTTTGCCTCGATTTCAGATCCGAGTCAGGCGGGAAAAGTCTAGCCTGACTCGGATACGACTCGGATCGGGGGGGCTCGGGGGGTTCGGATTTCAGAAATCCGAACCTGCTCATCCCTAATATATACAGTATATATATACAATTATATATTTATAAAAGCATTCAGGAAAAAAGCCTTTGACTTGACAACAGTTGCTTCACATTGACAGCTCTAATAGAACTAAAAAGTCTATGTAAATTGATTACATTTCAATGGGTCATTCTTCTGATTAGACAAATCAATCACTTAAATGACAAGTCAGGAGTTCTGACAACACAAGAGTAATGTTCATATACATTAAGAAGTCATGATTTTGAAATGGTTATCTATACTTAAAATGACAGCTCATTTAAGATAACTAAAATTACATTATAATGGTTCACACATTACAAACTAAAAGCAAAAAGGTCAGAGGTTAAAATAAACACACAGGGCCTGATTCTGAGAAGATGCAGCATCAATATCAGACACAATAAGGCAATGTTTTTGTAGCACATGCGTCTGAGTCACACTGCGCCTGCGTCTTGATGGTGTTCATACAGAGAGGCAGTATAGATTGGGTTGCACGATCCCTGAAATATATTGGGCTTTCCTGGGAAGTGACTGGAAGGTAACAGGTGTGTGGCTAAACAGACACACGGAGATGTTGAATCTTATGGGAGGGTACATAGGCCTTCAATCACTCACATAGGAATCTATACTCAGATGGAGACACACCACACGGTAATGCAGCGTCTATAGACCCTGCAAGTGGGCATCTCAGTTCTTGCACATTGGGACTCAGGGATGTGTACCAGGAAAGGGATTTGTAGTAGGGATGTGCGCCGGACCATTTTTGCCGGATTTGGTTCTAATTCATCGTCCGGCTTTGGATTTGGACTTGGATTTGCCAAACTGCTGTGATTGGCTTTGGATTTGCATTTGGATTTTGACTTGTTTACAAAAATTGACAAAATTTAGACCACCTCACAGTTTAAATTATAGTTTTCACCATTATTGGCCAAAGGTTGCAGTGAGCTGACTGGTTACCAAGTGACAGAGCAGCGGCACAGACACCACAGTTTAAAGCACATCTATGACACATTGCCACACAGCAGTGACAGAAATGAGAGGTAGTGCAAGATGGAATGGTCCTTGGGCCCTAACCCAGTCCAACCAACCACCGGGGTATGGCCAGCAGTCACAGTACTTGTATACACAGTGGGCTACGGCCCAAGGAGTCACAGTGCACAATCGTATTCACATTACACCGCACATAGTGCCCGATTCACATTACACCATAAAGTATTGTCTCTTATTTATATTACGACACACAGTAGTGCCCGTTTTACACAATGCCCACATTAGTGACCCTTATACACAAAGCCCACAGTAGTAATGCCCCTTATACAATGCTCACAGTAGTAGTGCCCCTTATACAATGCCCACAGCAATAGTGTCCCTTACACAATGCCCTCAGTAGTAGTGCCCCTATGCAGTGCCCTCAGTAGTATGCCCCCATTAGTAGTGCCCCTAGTAGTATGACCCTAGTAGTAGTGTCTGTAGTAGTATGCCCCCAGTAGTAGTGCCCCTAGTAGTATGCCCCCAGTAGTATGCCCCTATTAGTATGCCCCCATTAGAAGTACCCCCAGTAGATGTGCCCCTTGTATTATGCCCCCAGTAGTTGTGCCCCTTGTATTATGCCCCCAGTAGTTGTGCCCCTTATATTATATCCCCAGTAGTTGTGCCCCTTGTATTATGCCCCCAGTAGTTGTGCCCCTTGTATTATGCCCCCAGTAGTTGTGCCCCTTGGATTATGCCCGCAGTAGTTGTGCCCCTTGTAGTTGTGCCCCCAGTAGTGCCGCCTTACACAGAAAAAAAAAAACTTACCTGAATCCCTGCTCCTGCTTGTGACCGTAGCCGTCCACTCCTCTCTGCACTATGGGAGAGACGTCACTCGCGATGTCTCTCCCATCACCCGCAGCAGGGGCTCCCTCCGGGGATGCAGCAGCCAATGAGAGTCTGCCTGACTCTCATTGGCTGGTACTACAAACACACAGCTGCCGCTGGCAGCTGTGTGTTTGTTCCTGTGTAGGGCAGACCGCTATGATAGCGGTCTGCCCTACACTAGAGGAGCCCTCGCGAGAATCCGACAGCAGGAGGCCATCGTTCGGCCCCGAACGGGGATCCGAGTCAGGCGGGGAATACCCGAACAGGGTTCGGGTGGACTCGGATACCCTATGTTCGGAGCAGTTCGTATTCCACAGAATTCGAACTGCTCATCTCTAATTTGTAGTGGCATTAGCATAAAGTCACAGACGCGACTGCGGCAAAAGATGCAAGTACGGCCATGACTGCGTCCAACTCAGAATCAGGCCCTAATGCATAAAGAATAAATCATATAATAAAAAACAATGTACAACAGAATAAATCAATGTTTTAAATAAATACATTTGTTAAATATTAATAGTGTATAAAAAATAAAAGCATAGACAAACTTGTAGAAATAAAAAGTGATTCTACGAAATCCAGGGCCAGATTGACAATAAGGCAAATGAAGCTGCAACCGCAAGTCCCTACATAAGAAGAGGCCCATCGTCATGACAGCATAATGATGACCAGCCACCAGCTGCCCACACGTCCGATCATACATCATAAGTATTAATATTGTATTTCTATTTTCCTCACAAAATGCTGCAATTTTTATACTTTTTCATTAATAGGAAAACATTGAGGCTGATAGTGTATGGGTTGTACATGCCCACATAGCTCTAGCCACACCAGCACAACACTGATCAAACCTGCTCTCACAATAGGCCATTCATCATTTTCATATCCAGGCTAATGTGGCCCATAATCCTACCCTGAAGAAATAACTGTGCTTTACTAACTCACAATGTTTTTATATTAAAATTATATCTGACACTGCATTTTAGCCATCTATTATAGGGTGAATCTTTGTAAGGTTATAGTTTGTGTATATTTGTATAACATGGTATAATTAAACTTGCATACAATAGTGGGTGGCCACTAAAACTACTGAGAAATATGTGTGTTACATAAAGAAGGATCGAACTGAATGTGCTCATATCCCCCTGTATGGGTGTGGATTAAAAAAGGTAAGTAACCATTTTTGTGTCGACCATTCCAACATCGACCTTTTGACCATGTCGACCTTTTGCACTTGTAGTCCTAGTGCCTGTCTACCAAACATGGCTCCGGTGTCTCAGTTACAGCACCCATTCTGAGAGACTATAGGAACTACATTTTTGCATGATGTACGTCCGATACTGTGTATGTGTACGCAGTTGTGGACAGCCGTGATCACACAGGTAGGTGTCTCAGTACAAGTCCCGGTCGCTGTTGAATTAGCATATCTTCGCATATGCAAAGCTGACAAATTTGCAGCTGCAGCAGTATTAGCGCACATCTCTGAATCAGGGCCAATGTGCAGAATTAATCATTGGCTCTAGGTGAAGATCACATTTTATATTAATATAATCAATTATTTTATCTTTTACACTAACCAGCAAACCATTTTACCTATTTACCTGTCTTTGTATTATATATGTAATGGGCACTACTGGGGGCACTGCATAGGGGGGACCTCTACTGGGGGGACTACTACAGGGGGCACTGTATAAGGGGCACTGCATAGGGGTGACCACTACTATAGGGGTCACCACATGGGGGGACTACTACAGGGGGCACTGTATAAGGGGCACTGCATAGGGGGGACCAATACTGGGGTCACTGCAT
Source organism: Taudactylus pleione (assembly GCA_031769625.1). NCBI lineage: Eukaryota > Metazoa > Chordata > Amphibia > Anura > Myobatrachidae > Taudactylus > Taudactylus pleione. The sequence continues at coordinate 7,392,154 of JAUIMM010000307.1, forward strand.
AGGGGGGGACTACTACTGGGGCACTGTATAAGGAGCACTACTGGGGGCACTGTATAAGGGTCAGTGCCAGATTAATGTCCACATGGGCCTGGAGCTGAAATTCATGAAGGGCCTATTGTGTGCCGCTGCAGGGTGTGTGACAAGTGCCGCAGTAGTGTGACTGGTGATGTGGGGTCGTGACCAGTGCGGTGTAGGTGTGGTTTACATAGGGATGTGGCCTGTGCTGTGGATGTGTTTAGTTCCATGGAGGGCATAGCTGGCGCCTACCTTCAACCTTGTGAAAGGATGTAAGCTGTATGGTCTGCCTTACCTTGTGTGCTAGAATAGTGTAGATTTATAAAACAAAAAAAGAAATCCAAAACTATTGCCATATTTTTTCTATAAGTGTTATAAAAATGTCATTATATAGACAGACAGACAGATAGATAGTAAATTGGGAGGGTACACACATAAGGGAACCCAAGCGGGTATAGGGCCTGATTCAGACCCACTCGCAAGCGGCTGTCCGCTCGCAAGTGGGTCGATGGTGTGCACTGCGCATGCGCACGACAGAGGGAGCTCCGTCGTGCGCATGCGCCAGACGCGACGAGCGAAGGACTTTCCTTCGCTCGTTGTGTCTGATCAAAGGGGGCGTGCTGTCGATGTTGATTGACAGCACGCCCCCTTTGGTGGGCGTGCCGGGGCGTGCCTCCCAGACGGGGGCGTTCCCAAGGGAACGCCTACCGTCAGAAGCCGGCCCACTGACATCACTAGTGTCAGTGGGAGTGATTTTGGCTCTGATAGAGCCAAAATCACTCCGGGCCTTGCGGTTGAGAAACTCAACCGCAGGCTCCGGCTCGCAGTGGCGATGGTCAGGACCATCGCAGCCATCAACCTGCACGCTCGTATAGGCTGTGGGTGGTGACCCACAGCTATACGAGCATCCAGGAGGACGCTCCATAATTATGGAGGACGGCCCTCATTCAGAGCGTGCGCTCTGCTCAGAGCGTCCAGCTCTGAATGAGGGCCATAGTGTGGTATGTTGAAGGGAAGGTTAGGGATAGGCTGTGAGGGGAGGAGGATAGTGTTAGGCACTAGGGAAGGCTAGGGTTAGGCTGTTGGGGGAGGATAGAGTTAGGCACTGCAGGGAGGGTTAGGAGCTAGGGAGAGGTTACAGTTAGACTGCGGGGGGGAGAAGGTTAGGCACTACAGAGAAGGTTAGGACAGGGGTGCACCTCTCCAGAGTCCCGTGTCCGCTGCAGTAGGGCTGCATAAATCACCTAGAAAATGGGAAAATGGTCACCAGCCATTTTCACGGTGTTTTGCGTATGCGCAGTAGTGAAATCACCAGGAAAATGGCAACTGTGCCATTTCCCCAGTGACATGCACAGTAGACTCTGGGCACAGACTAGTGCCCAGAGTCTACTGCTGCGCTCAGTGCGCTGCCAGCTGCTGGGGAGAGAGGAGGGGACCTGTCGCCCTTTCAACTCTTAATACGCCCCTGGGTTAGGTAAAGTGTGTGTGTGCTGTATGTATGCAAATATAATGTGTGTTTGTGTGTGCTGTATGTATGCAAATATAATGCGTGTGTGTGTGTGCTGTATGTATGCAAATATAATGCGCGTGTGCTGTATGTATGCAAATATAATGTGCGCGTGTGTGTGCTGTATGTATGCAAATATAATGTGTGTGTGAGTGCTGTATGTATGCAAATATAATGCGTGTGTGTGTGTGCTGTATGTATGCAAATATAATGCGCGCGTGTGTGTGCTGTATGTATGCAAATATAATGCGTATGTGCTGTATGTATGCAAATATAATGCGTGTGTGTGTGTGCTGTATGTATGCAAATATAATGTGTGTGTGCTGTATGTATGCAAATATAATGCGTGTGTGTGCTGTATGTATGCAAATATAATGCGTGTGTGTGTGCTGTATGTATGCAAATATAATGCATGTGTGTGCTGTATGTATGCAAATATAATGCATGTGTGTGTGCTGTATGTATGCAAATATAATGCGTGTGTGTGTGCTGTATGTATGCAAATATAATGTGTGTGTGTCCTGTATGTATGCAAATATAATGTGTGTGTGTGTGCTGTATGTATGCAAATATAATGCGTTTATGTGTGCTGTATGTATGCAAATATAATGTGTGTGTGTGCTGTATGTATGCAAATATAATGCATGTGTGTGCTGTATGTATGCAAATATAATGCATGTGTGTGTGCTGTATGTATGCAAATATAATGCGTGTGTGTGTGCTGTATGTATGGAAATATAATGCGTTTATGTGTGCTGTATGTATGCAAATATAATGTGTGTGTATGTGTGCTGTATGTATGCAAATATAATGTGTGTGTCCTGTATGTATGCAAATATAATGCACGTGTGTGTGTGTGTGCTGTATGTATGCAAATATAATGCGTGTGTGTGTGCTGTATGTATGCAAATATAATGTGTGTGTGTGTGCTGTATGTATGCAAATATAATGTGTGTGTGTGCTGTATGTTTGCAAATATAATGCGCATGTGCTATATGTATGCAAATATAATGCGCGCGTGTGTGTGTGTGCTGTATGTATGCAAATATGTATGTGTGCTGTATGTATGCAAATATAATGTGTGTGTGCTGTATGTATGCAAATATAATGCGTGTGTGTGCTGTATGTATGCAAATATAATGCGTGTGTGTGTGCTGTATGTATGCAAATATAATGCATGTGTGTGCTGTATGTATGCAAATATAATGCATGTGTGTGTGCTGTATGTATGCAAATATAATGCGTGTGTGTGTGCTGTATGTATGCAAATATAATGTGTGTGTGTCCTGTATGTATGCAAATATAATGTGTGTGTGTGTGCTGTATGTATGCAAATATAATGCGTTTATGTGTGCTGTATGTATGCAAATATAATGTGTGTGTGTGCTGTATGTATGCAAATATAATGCATGTGTGTGCTGTATGTATGCAAATATAATGCTTGTGTGTGTGCTGTATGTATGCAAATATAATGCGTGTGTGTGTGCTGTATGTATGGAAATATAATGCGTTTATGTGTGCTGTATGTATGCAAATATAATGTGTGTGTCCTGTATATATGCAAATATAATGCACGTGTGTGTGTGTGTGCTGTATGTATGCAAATATAATGTGTGTGTGTGTGCTGTATGTATGCAAATATAATGCGTGTGTGTGTGCTGTATGTATGCAAATATAATGCGTGTGTGTGTGCTGTATGTATGCAAATATAATGTGTGTGTGTGTGCTGTATGTATGCAAATATAATGTGTGAGTTTGTGCTGTATGTATGCAACTATAATGCGTGTGTGTGTGCTGTATGTATGCAAATATAATGCATCTGTGTGTGCTGTATGTATGCAAATATAATGCGTGTGTGTGTGCTATATGTATGCAAATATAATGTGTGTGTGTGTGCTGTATGTATGCAAATATAATGTGTGTGTGTGCTGTATGTTTGCAAATATAATGTGTGTGTGTGTGCTGTATGTATGCAAATATAATGCGCATGTGCTATATGTATGCAAATATAATGCGCGCGTGTGTGTGTGCTCTGTATGTATGCAAATATGTATGTGTGCTGTATGTATGCAAATATAATGCGTGTGTGTGTGCTGTATGTATGCAAATATAATGTGTGTGTGTGTGTGCTGTATGTATGCAAATATAATGCGTGTGTGTGTGCTGTATGTATAAAAATATAATGTGTGTGTGTGCTGTATGTATGCAAATATAATGCGTGTGTGTGTGCTGTATGTATGCAAATATAATGCGTGTGTGTGTGCTGTATGTATGCAAATATGTATGTGTGCTGTATGTATGCAAATATAATGCGTGTGTGTGTGCTGTATGTATGCAAATATAATGCGTGTGTGTGTGTGTGCTGTATGTATGCAAATATAATGCGTGTGTGTGTGCTGTATGTATAAAAATATAATGTGTGTGTGTGCTGTATGTATGCAAATATAATGCGTGTGTGTGTGCTGTATGTATGCAAATATAATGCGTGTGTGTGTGCTGTATGTATGCAAATGCGCAGTGCCAGATTAATGTCCACATGGGCCTGGAGCTGAAATTTATGATGAGCCTATTGTATGTCACTGCAGGGGAGGTGACAAGTGCCGTTGCAGTGTGACTGGTAATGTGGGGTCATGACCAGTGCGGTGTGGTGTTGGTTTACATAGGTGTGTGGCCAGTGCAGCGTTCTCCCAGGACACTCCGGGCAGTGCTGCATTTTCAGGTGCCGGTGGCCTCAACACATCTATGCAATGGCATGACGTTACACACTTAAGGGGAACGAGGTCAGCACAGGGCGCTCTGGAGTTAGCCCTGCTATGCCGCTGACTGTGCATGTGTAGGCCAGCACTCCTGTGCAAAGGATAGTGCTATGGCGTCTGGTGCCCTCCTAATTACCACTGCCTGTGAAGGGAGGGAACTATGTAGCAGTGGAATGGACGGCACTCTGGATAGCTTGTATAAAACACATTAAAATCCATTTAAGTTATCAACATTTCAGAACTTGTATTCGTCCCTTCAGTAATCCTGACAAAAGAATGAATACAAGTTCTGAAGCGTTGATAACTTAAACTGAGTATTAGTGTGTTTTATACAGGCCGTCCAGAGTGCCGCCCATTTGACTGCTATATATATGTGTATGTGGGTGTGTACATACATTACACACCCACATACACACCCACATATACATGTAAATTGTGATGGTACAGGGGCTTGAGGTACACTTAAGGGGACCGAAGCAGGTGTGGTGTGATATGTTGACAGTCATGAAAATGTTGACATTAGGGTTAGGCTACATGGGGGGTTAGGCACTAGGGGAAGGTTACGGTTATGCTAAAGGGGGAGGAGGATAGGGTTGGGCACTAGGGGAAGGATAGGGTTAGGCTACATGGGGGGGTTAGGCACTAGGGGAAGGTTAGGGTTAGGCTACATGGGGGGTTAGGCACTAGGGGGAGGGTTAGGGTTAAGCTACATGGGGGGGTTAGGCACTAGGGGGAGGGTTAGGCTACATGGGGGGGTTAGGCACTAGGGGAAGGTTAGGGTTAGGCTACGGGGGGAGGAGGATAGGGTTAGGCACTAGGGGAAGGTTAGGGTTAGGCTACGGGGGGAGGAGGATAGGGTTAGGCACTAGGGGAAGGTTACGGTTATGCTAAAGGGGGAGGAGGATAGGGTTGGGCACTAGGGGAAGGTTAGGGTTAGGCTACATGGGGGGGTTAGGCACTAGGGGGAGGGTTAGGCTACATGGGGGGGTTAGGCACTAGGGGGAGGGTTAGGGTTAGGCTACATGGGGGGGTTAGGCACTAGGGGAAGGTTAGGGTTAGGCTACGGGGGGAAGAGGATAGGTTTAGGCACTAGGGGAAGGTTAGGGTTAGTCTACGGGGGGAGGAGGATAGGGTTAGGCACTAGGGGAAGGTTACGGTTATGCTAAAGGGGGAGGAGGATAGGGTTGGGCACTAGGGGAAGGTTAGGGCTGGGCTACATGGGGGGGTTAGGCACTAGGGGAAGGTTAGGGTTAGGCTACATGGGGGGGTTAGGCACTAGGGGAAGGTTAGGGTTAGGCACTAGGGGGAGGGTTAGGGTTAGGCTACGGGGGGAGGAGGATAGGGTTAGGCACTAGGGAAAGGTTAGGGTTAGGCTACGGGGGGAGGAGGATAGGGTTAGGCACTAGGGGGAGGTTACAGTTAAACTGCGCGGGAGGAGGTTAGGGAAAGGTACTATAAGTTAGGGGTAGGCATTAGGGTTAGGGGGGGATACTCACTGGAAGACTGGAGCCGCAGAGGTCATGACCGCTGGGACCCGGAAGCCGTGCTGGAGTCACTGCAGCCATCAGGAGCAGGTCAGTGAGCGCTGGGCCAACAGGGATGATATGTCGACATTCCATCACTGTCTACATGAATGTCGACACGGACAACTTCAACATTATGACCATGTTGACATTCTCCTATCAACATGATGAATGTTTACATATCATTCCACACCTGCCACAGTCCCCTTAAATGTGCCTGAAGCTCCTGTACATCCCTATTTACCACCGTGTGTGTGTATGTATATATACATATACACACACACATATATATATATATACACACACACACGTACGTGTATATATATATAAATGCACGTACATTTGTATATATATATATGTGTGTTTATGTATGTATATAAACACAAGTGTGTGTGTGTATATACATATACACACACACATATATATATATATATTTATATACTGTATATATACACACACAAGTACGTACATACATATACGCGTGTGTGTATACATACAGTACATATACAAACACACACACGTGTGTGTGTATATATATACATATACACAAATGTACGTGCATATATACACACATTTATAAACAGATTAGGTGGGTATAAGAGCTTATACACATAAGCTGTTATACCCACTTAATTTGATTGATAGATAGGTAGTAGATATATATTTCCTTGCATATATAGACAGGGGCCAGACATTACACTGACCTGAGTAAAAATCCTGACATGCTGGGCTGAGCTGCCTTTAGAGTAGAACGGTTCAGGGGCGTAGCCTCGGTATAATGGGGCGGAGCTTCAGCGGGTCTGTGGTGGGCGGGACATCAGAGGTGGGCTTGGCTTCAGCGGTCCGAGGGTGAGCGGGGCTTTGGCCTGGCCTATCGATCCACTTCAAGTGGAGTAGAACGGTTCAGGGGCGGAGCCTCGGTATAATGGGGCGGAGCTTCGACGGGTCTGTGGTGGGCGGGGCATCGGAGGTGGGCGGGGCTTCATCGGTCCGAGGGTGAGTGGGCCTTTGGCCTGGCCTATCGATCCGCTTCAAGTGGAGGGGAACAGGTGGGGAGGTCAGAATTCACTAAGCTGATTTTGGCAGCCATTGGGTGAGAGAGCTGACTGACAGGAAAAAAAAACAAAACTTTTTTTTTTCCTGTATGCACTGCTGTCTGTGAGGGCCTATTTTCAATGGGAGGCCTGGAGCTGTAGCTCCACCCGCCCCATTGTTAATCCGGCCCTGATAAGGGTGCACTACTGGGGGCACTGTATAAGCAAGCACTACAGAGGGCACTGAATAAGGGGCACTACTGGGGGCACTGTATAAGGAAGCACTACTGGGAGCACTGAATAAGGGACACTACTGGGAGCACTGAATAAGGGACACTACTGGGAGCACTGAATAAGGGACACTACTGGGAGCACTGAATAAGGGACACTACTGGGGGCACTGAATAAGGGGCACTACTACAGGGGACACTGCATAAGGGGTGCTACTACAGTGGGCATTACAAGTACTACTGGGGGAATTAAGGTGTATATGGAAAGTAATGTTCCCAGAGTGACAAGAAATGGTGGTGTTAAGTTGACACGCCCCCATTATTCAGTGGTACGCCCCTTGTTGTGTGTTTTTTTACTTTGGGGTGGGTGGGTGGGGTTTCAGTTTTTTAACTTGCCCTGGGCTCCAAATACCTTAGTTACGTCACTGTCTGTGTCTATTCTAGTTACCATCACTTTGGGTCCTTCCCATCCTCATTTTATTTTATGAAATCATCCATTTATTTTCTCTATTCTCCTAGTGGCTGCTCCATAGCAGCATTTGTATTATACAGAAGATGCCTGGAAACATTCTATCTAGAACAATTTCTCTGTTCTTGCTCTTTGGCTAATTTTAGGTGCAGCTAAGGGTCTTCTCCTATATGACCAGTATTTCTGATATAAGCTTATATAAATATAAATACATAAATACTTATCATGTCTGCCCTATCATTATGGCCCTATCCTTTGAGCAAAAGATCAGTCTGAAAGCAGACACAACTCTACATAACCTGATAAACCGCAATTCTGTCAGCACACCCTCTCTGAACTTAGCCTATGCGGGAATGTCACTGTTACAGCAAACTACCCTCCACAAGTGGATTTTCTTTCAGCTCTGCATTAACCCCTTGTGATAATATTAGGCACTTTTGCAATTTTCAGCTAAGCATGTATGCTATCAATAACCAGATCAAAATCCATTTGGGATTGACCAAATTTAATTTGGTTTTGCCATAAAATTGGTCACCTGTATTGATGCCTATGTCATATTTGTGTTTGGCTGCAGAACTGAATGTTTGAACTATATAATTTGTTCACTTACATGGGTACTAAAATTTGCCACAGATCTTAGTGTCCAGTTCTCAGACTGAACATCTGAATCTGTATATGATTGGGCGGGAAGCTGTAGAAATACTCTGACCACATTACAGCCTACTAAAAGAGCTGATCCATACAAAGAAAATGTGACAGGTCCCCAGCTATGTCATGCTTGGTGTACTGTGCTCATGGACAACAAATAAATATACATATAACACCGAGGTTTGTTTGCTTGGAACGCAACAATAGTACTTTGTGAAAACAATTATCTGGACAAGCTGTAAGTGACATCATTATTAGTCCATCAATGTCTATATTCAGCATATTCATGTCACTGTTTTGCAGTTGCCATCCCAGGCCCGCCAGGCCCACCTGGACAACCAGGAATCCCAGGATCCAGAAATTTGGTAAGTTCATTACAATATACTGTTTATTCTCTTTTAAAAAAAATCTAAATAAGTAACAACGGCTAAAAATGTAACCCAGAATAGTAGGATAGACCAGATATACATTTGTACAGTAGTAGCCATCTTAATTCTGAAGAAAAATGAAAAATCAGAATTAAGATGGGTACACATTGGAGCGATGGGTACACATTGGAGCGATGTCATGCCAATTTGCTATTTCGTCATGACAAATCACCTACATCGCTCAGTGTGTACGGGCGATTGCGCACGCCCATGATCACTAGTGACGGTTGCTAGGTTTGATGTGCTGCACATCAAATCTAGTGATATCACTAGCGACCTGTAGTAGGTTAATGAAGGATGGAACAGTGATTGTTCTGTCGTTCATTAACTCATTCCAGTACGGACAATTCCCGTTCAAGGGCATTCCTTCCGATGATGGAACGAATGCCCGTTGCTCATGTGTGTACCCAGCTATAGTGTTTAAGAAGTACTAATATAAAATCTAACAAAAGAGGTAGATCTATCAAAGCTTGGGGAGAGATAACCTGGATAGAGATAAAGTACCAACCAATCAGCTCCTAACTGCCATTTTACTGGCTGAGGGCCTTATTTATCAACGAGTTTTATCATTCACAACTAGTCATAAAACTGGTTTCATATAATAATGGTGCTCCAGCCAATCAGCTCCAAATTGTCATCTGTTTCAAAAATGGCAGTTGGGAACTGATTGGCTGTAGCACCATTTATCATACGCAACACGTTTTATCACTCGGTCCTGTGTTTGAAAATGTACAGTTATAAGTCGATTGGTTGGTACGTTATCTCTTTCCAAGCTTTTATAGATCTACCCCAAAGTATTATAATGAGGGAAAGTTGAAAATTTTAAACTTCAGAAATTGCCAATATTTCTGAAAGAAGTTTGAGTTTTTAAAGTTAAATAACCCTGGTATGCCAGTGCTTGGCTCTAGTAACACTGAATAATAAAAATATCTTTTGACTAAATTGGTGGGATTGTTTTGGGTATACTGATAGATCGACACACACACACATATACACGGTATGCAGTCTAAAAAAAAAGTATTTAGTATGCGTCGGTTTTGACTATTATTACCTGTCAGATTTCAAACCCCTATTTCACAATCTGCTGTCAATCTGTGGCAGATTTAAAGCCCACACCGTTTGTTTCTTTTGTTTTTTAACTATACTTTTATACCTTATTACAAAACAAGCCTGCACAGATGATAGTGATCTGTGCAGTTTCACGCCAACTCTATTATTTGTGCAGGCTTGTACTCTTTAAAATCTGCTGCATAATAAATCCAGGGTTTCTATTCTTCTAACAATAACAATAACATCAATACTGAGCCAATGTTCTGTTGAGTTCAACAATTGTAACAGATTTAACTTTAGCAAATCAGCGGACTGCAAAACTGCCAGGAATCCCGCAAGTGTCAGTGTGTCATTGTATATATAGCAATTAAAGAACCCAAAAAACATAGGGTCTTCACAGTGGCAAACGCAGGATTTTGAAAGGGGGGTTTCCAATACTTAGTTACAAAACCAATGGCAAAAAATCTAAACACATACAGGCAACACTCCTTCTTCTCCTCTTCCTCCTCAATTCCAAGCTTGTTAATCCATTACTGTGCAACCTTACAGATGCATACAAAATATGTAATAAATGCATCTGAAACGTGGAACAGAAATGGATTAATAAGCCTGGAACATTGAGTACCCGAGGAGAGCGCTGCCTGTATCTGATTGTATAAGACTGAGCTATGCTTAGATCTTAGGATATGCACCCAGGATATGCCCACCACGGGCCTAGTATCCAACAACCCCGGTGGTCTAGGGAGGATTAAATAAGTGTAAGTGGGCGAAGCCGCCTACCATTGCGCTGGTAGGCGGAGAGGCTGCAGTGGGAGATTTGTTTAGGTCTTCCACCACTGCAACACTCTCCGGTCCTCAGCTTCTTGATCCTCAGCTTCTTGCTGTAGGTCCGTCCTGGCCAGCAGCGCTTCCTATTCTTGGCCAGCTCTTCCTTCTTCTTTTCTTCTGGAAGTTTTCTTTCCTCCCTCTCTGCTCCTCTCCCTTTGCAACAGAATACCTTTCCTCACTGCAGCACACCCCTCTCCTCATGCTCACACCTCCCCTCCCCACAGCACTCACCTATCCTCACACCTCCCCTCCCCACAGCACTCACCTCTCCTCACACCTCCCATCACCACAGCACTCACCTCTCCCCACACCTCCCCTCCCCACAGCACTCACCTCTCCTCACACCTCCCCTCCCCACAGCACTCACCTCTCCTCACACCTCCCCTCCCCACAGCACTCACCTCTCCTCACACCTCCCCTCCCCACAGCACTCACCTCTCCTCACACCTCCCCTCCCCACAGCACTCACCTCTCCTCACACCACCCCTCCCCACAGCACTCACCTCTCCTCACACCTCCCCTCCCCACAGCACTCACCTCTCCTCACACCTCCCCTCCCCATAGCACTCACTTCTCCTCATACCTACCTTCCCCTCACAGCACTCACCTCTCCTCACGTGACCAGTCACCTCTCCTCACCTCACTGCAGCACTCACTTCTCCCCTCACCACTCATCTCATGCCACCTCTCCCCTCAGCAATCGCCACAGCACTCTGTTCCCCTTAGCTATACACACAGCCCCTCAACATTTGTACACAGCCCCTCACCATCTGACTGCACAGTGCACACAGCCCCTCACTATCTGATCTGCATGCACACAGCACCTTACATCTGCTCTGTGTGTATGCAGATCAGATAGTGAGGGGCTGTGTGTACAGTGTATATGCAGAGCAGATGTAAGGTGGCTGTGTCTATGCAGATCAGATAGTGAAGGGCTGTGTGTACTGTGTATGCAGATGGTGAAGGGGCTGTGTAATACAGCCCCTACACCATCTGCTTACACAGTACACACAGCCCCTTCATCATCTGCATACACACAGCCACCTCACCGGCATTTCTGCACACGGCGTCCGTCACTCTCAGCACTCGCTTCGCGGCAGTGGCGGAGTGCTCAGTGCACCCTTCCTATCAGGATCCCTGGTGGCACTTTAGAATAATGCGCCGGCCGCGCGGACCGATAGCCAATTAGGAGCGGCCACGCGGCCGCTTATGATTGGTTGCCGGCCGCGCAGACCGACAGCCAATTTCTAGGTACTCGGAAACCCCCCATGTGTGCGCGCCTGCTTCAACTTATAGGTTACTCACCCTGCGTATATATTAAAAAAAAGTTTGACCAAATGTGACAATTTGTGTTTACGATAGAAGGAATGTAATGTGGATTCCTCTTGCCACCCATAACCAAAGGGCCTTAGGGCCTGCTTCAGCATGGATCACATGGCTGCGTTCACACGCACCCGCTAGCTGCAAAAACATGCTAATGAATGCAATCGCATGGCAACCGCAGCACTATATTAAGAAGCCCATCACTGTATAAAGCCGCCCACTTCCCATGACATGCATCCGCAAGTCAACAAAAACATCGGTAACATCGAGTAACATCGGAACCATTCACACAGTTGTGGTTGACCTGACCCTACCTCACAAACTGCTAAACTTCCTGTTGCCATCTAGACCTCTGCGAGCGTATACAATCACAGGGGCTTAATTATGCGCGCCCCTGTAACGGCGTCCAAATGCACAGGCACACCTGTGTTCCGCTGATCAGCCCCCGTTCACCCCCAAATGGTCACTTCATGTCAATCACTATACTATAGGACTGTGTACTCACTGCGATCGCTTCCCGATCGCATTGGGCGGTTCACGTACGCGCACTGTGATGCATGCGCAAAGCACAAACCACGACCGGCTGCGTGCGAACGCTGCCGTGAGATACAACCTGAATAAGGCCCTTAATTGCTTGTTTTCTACCCCATTCCCTATTATCTGTACACTATTACAACTTTCTCATATCATTTATTTCAAACATAAATTAGGGTTAAATGTTCTAGAATGTTGTATGAAACCCCCATATGTTTGCCATGATTCAGTTGAAAATGTAAAAAAATGGAAAATAATCTTCAGTGCTGTCTTAGTATAGGACCATTGCTGTTTAAAGTAAAGACAGAGGGGTCATTCATACCCGCTCGCGAGCGCAGGATGCTCACAAGCGGGTCGATGTCGCCCCACTGTGCATGCGCACGACGCAGGGAGCTCCGTCGTGCGCATGCGCGAGACCCGGATAGCGACGAACTCTCCGTCGCTCCGGGTCTCGCACTAAAGGGGGCGTGCTGTCGATGTTGATTGAGAGCACGCCCCCTTTGGTGGGCGTGCCAGGGGCGCGGCTGCCAGACGGAGGCGTTCCCATGGGAACGCCTACCGCCTGAAGCCGGCCCCACTGACATCAGTAGTGATGTCAGTGGGAGTGATTTTGGCTCTGATAGAGCCAAAATCACACCAGGGCTTGCGGCAGCGAGACCCTACCGCAGGGTCTCCGTCGCAAGCCCGATGGTCGCGATGGCCCGATGGTCACCCACAGCTATGCGAGCATCCAAGAGGCCGCTCCATTTTCATGGAGGAGGGCCCTGATTCAGAGCGAGGGCTCTGGTCAGAGCGTTCGGCTCTGAATCAGGCCCAGAATCACAATACCTCCCCTCTCCTAATTAACAGCCAGCCCCAGCACTAGTCAGCCTGGGCTAATTCACCGCTTTATTACATTTGAATTACTACACAAATGACCTAAGCTGGGACTCCACTTAACCAGCAGCCAGTCATATGCATTTTCCCATGCTTACCACTTGTGATTGAATACTGATAAAGGGCTATCTCAGGGAATCCCAACTAGTGTGTAGGGAGGAGGGATAATTTGGATGTTTTAACCATTTCATCAGGACAAGAAAAAAACATGTAATGAAGTGGTAAAACAATTTTTTTTTTGGGGGGGGGATACAAAAATATTAGATTTTCTTGTGTGCATGTGTTTGTTTTCTTTTTCTCTTATGTTATCACAAGGACTGCCCATACACTATAACCAATAAGGTGGCTGTTTTCTTTTTCTCTTATGTTATCACAGGGACTGCCCATATACTATGACCCATAGGGTGACTTTTTCTTTTTCTCTTATGCTATCACAGGGACTGCCCATATACTATAACCAATAGGGTGGCTGTTTTCTTTTTCTCTTATGTTGTCACAGGGACTGCCAATATACTATGACCCATAGGGTGGCTGTTTTCTTTTTCTCTTATGTTATCATAGGGACTGCCCATATACTATGACCCATAGGGTGACTGTTTTCTTTTTCTCTTATGTTATCACAGGGACTGCCCATATACTATAACCAATAGGGTGGCTGTTTTCTTTTTCTCTTATGTTATCACAGGGACTGCCCATATATTTTGACCAATAGGGTGGCTGTTTTCTTTTTCTCTTATGTTATCACAGGGACTACCCATATACTATGACCAATAAGGTGGCTGTTTTCTTTTTCTCTTATGTTATCACAGGGACTGCCCATATACTATAACCAATAAGGTGGCTGTTTTCTTTTTCTCTTATGTTATCACAGGGACTGCCCATATACTATGACCCATAGGGTGACTTTTTCTTTTTCTCTTATGTTATCACAGGGACTGCCCATATACTATAACCAATAGGGTGGCTGTTTTCTTTTTCTCTTATGTTATCACAGGGACTGCCCATATACAATAATAACCAATAAGGTGGCTGTTTTCTTTTTCTCTTATGTTATCACAGGGACTGCCCATATACTATGACCCATAGGGTGGCTGTTTTCTTTTTCTCTTATGTTATCACCGGGACTGTCCATATACTATGACCAATAGGATGGCTGTTTTCTTTTTCTCTTATGTTATCACAGGGACTGCCCATATACTATAACCAATAAGGTGGCTGTTTTCTTTTTCTCTTATGTTATCACAGGGACTGTCCATATACTATGACCCATAGGGTGGCTGTTTTCTTTTTCTCTTATGTTATCACCGGGACTGTCCATATACTATGACCAATAGGGTGGCTGTTTTCTTTTTCTCTTATGTTATCACAGGGACTGCCCATATACTATAACCAATAGGGTGGCTTTTTTCTTTTTCTCTTATGTTATCACAGGGACTGCCCATATACTATAACCAATAGGGTGGCTGTTTTCTTTTTCTCTTATGTTATCACAGGGACTGCCCATATACTATGACCCATAGGGTGGCTGTTTTCTTTTTCTCTTATGTTATCACAGGGACTGCCCATATACTATGACCAATAGGGTGACTTTTTCTTTTTCTCTTATGTTATCACAGGGACTGCCCATATACTATAACCAATAGGGTGGCTGTTTTCTTTTTCTCTTATGTTGTCACAGGGACTGCCAATATACTATGACCCATAGGGTGGCTGTTTTCTTTTTCTCTTATGTTATCACAGGGACTGCCCATATACTATGACCCATAGGGTGACTATTTTCTTTTTCTCTTATGTTATCACAGGGACTGCCCATATACTATAACCAATAGGGTGGCTGTTTTCTTTTTCTCTTATGTTATCAAAGGGACTGCCCATATACCATAATAACCAATAAGGTGGCTGTTTTCTTTTTCTCTTATGTTATCACAGGGACTGCCCATATATTATGACCCATAGGGTGGCTGTTTTCTTTTTCTCTTATGTTATCACCGGGACTGTCCATATACTATGACCAATAGGATGGCTGTTTTCTTTTTCTCTTATGTTATCACAGGGACTGCCCATATACTATAACCAATAAGGTGGCTGTTTTCTTTTTCTCTTATGTTATCACAGGGACTGTCCATATACTATGACCCATAGGGTGGCTGTTTTCTTTTTCTCTTATGTTATCACCGGGACTGTCCATATACTATGACCAATAGGGTGGCTGTTTTCTTTTTCTCTTATGTTATCATAGGGACTGCCCATATACTATGACCCATAGGGTGACTGTTTTCTTTTTCTCTTATGTTATCACAGGGACTGCCCATATACTATAACCAATAGGGTGGCTGTTTTCTTTTTCTCTTATGTTATCACAGGGACTGCACATATACAATAATAACCAATAAGGTGGCTGTTTTCTTTTTCTCTTATGTTATCACAGGGACTGCCCATATACTATGACCCATAGGGTGGCTGTTTTCTTTTTCTCTTATGTTATCACAGGGACTGCCCATATACTATGACCCATAGGGTGACTTTTTCTTTTTCTCTTATGTTATCACAGGGACTGCCCATATACTATAACCAATAGGGTGGCTGTTTTCTTTTTCTCTTATGTTGTCACAGGGACTGCCAATATACTATGACCCATAGGGTGGCTGTTTTCTTTTTCTCTTATGTTATCACAGGGACTGCCCATATACTATGACCCATAGGGTGACTGTTTTCTTTTTCTCTTATGTTATCACAGGGACTGCCCATATACTATAACCAATAGGGTGGCTGTTTTCTTTTTCTCTTATGTTATCACAGGGACTGCCCATATACTATGACCCATAGGGTGACTGTTTTCTTTTTCTCTTATGTTATCACAGGGACTGCCCATATACTATAACCAATAAGGTGGCTGTTTTCTTTTTCTCTTATGTTATCACAGGGACTGTCCATATACTATGACCCATAGGGTGGCTGTTTTCTTTTTCTCTTATGTTATCACCGGGACTGTCCATATACTATGACCAATAGGGTGGCTGTTTTCTTTTTCTCTTATGTTATCATAGGGACTGCCCATATACTATGACCCATAGGGTGACTGTTTTCTTTTTCTCTTATGTTATCACAGGGACTGCCCATATACTATAACCAATAGGGTGGCTGTTTTCTTTTTCTCTTATGTTATCACAGGGACTGCCCATATACAATAATAACCAATAAGGTGGCTGTTTTCTTTTTCTCTTATGTTATCACCGGGACTGTCCATATACTATGACCCATAGGGTGGCTGTTTTCTTTTTCTCTTATGTTATCACAGGGACTGCCCATATACTATGACCCATAGGGTGACTGTTTTCTTTTTCTCTTATGTTATCACAGGGACTGCCCATATACTATAACCAATAGGGTGGCTGTTTTCTTTTTCTCTTATGTTATCACAGGGACTGCCCATATACTATGACCCATAGGGTGACTGTTTTCTTTTTCTCTTATGTTATCACAGGGACTGCCCATATACTATAACCAATAAGGTGGCTGTTTTCTTTTTCTCTTATGTTATCACAGGGACTGTCCATATACTATGACCCATAGGGTGGCTGTTTTCTTTTTCTCTTATGTTATCACCGGGACTGTCCATATACTATGACCAATAGGGTGGCTGTTTTCTTTTTCTCTTATGTTATCACAGGGACTGCCCATATACAATAATAACCAATAAGGTGGCTGTTTACTTTTTCTCTTATGTTATCACCGGGACTGTCCATATACTATGACCCATAGGGTGGCTGTTTTCTTTTTCTCTTATGTTATCACAGGGACTGCCCATATACTATGACCCATAGGGTGACTTTTTCTTTTTCTCTTATGTTATCACAGGGACTGCCCATATACTATAACCAATAGGGTGGCTGTTTTCTTTTTCTCTTATGTTGTCACAGGGACTGCCAATATACTATGACCCATAGGGTGGCTGTTTTCTTTTTCTCTTATGTTATCACAGGGACTGCCCATATACTATGACCCATAGGGTGACTGTTTTCTTTTTCTCTTATGTTATCACAGGGACTGCCCATATACTATAACCAATAGGGTGGCTGTTTTCTTTTTCTCTTATGTTATCACAGGGACTGCCCATATACAATAATAACCAATAAGGTGGCTGTTTTCTTTTTCTCTTATGTTATCACAGGGACTGCCCATATATTATGACCCATAGGGTGGCTGTTTTCTTTTTCTCTTATGTTATCACCGGGACTGTCCATATACTATGACCAATAGGATGGCTGTTTTCTTTTTCTCTTATGTTATCACAGGGACTGCCCATATACTATAACCAATAAGGTGGCTGTTTTCTTTTTCTCTTATGTTATCACCGGGACTGTCCATATACTATGACCCATAGGGTGGCTGTTTTCTTTTTCTCTTATGTTATCACCGGGACTGTCCATATACTATGACCAATAGGGTGGCTGTTTTCTTTTTCTCTTATGTTATCATAGGGACTGCCCATATACTATGACCCATAGGGTGACTGTTTTCTTTTTCTCTTATGTTATCACAGGGACTGCCCATATACTATAACCAATAGGGTGGCTGTTTTCTTTTTCTCTTATGTTATCACAGGGACTGCCCATATACAATAATAACCAATAAGGTGGCTGTTTTCTTTTTCTCTTATGTTATCACAGGGACTGCCCATATACTATGACCCATAGGGTGGCTGTTTTCTTTTTCTCTTATGTTATCACCGGGACTGTCCATATACTATGACCAATAGGATGGCTGTTTTCTTTTTCTCTTATGTTATCACAGGGACTGCCCATATACTATGACCCATAGGGTGGCTGTTTTCTTTTTCTCTTATGTTATCACAGGGACTGCCCATATACTATGACCCATAGGGTGACTGTTTTCTTTTTCTCTTATGTTATCACAGGGACTGCCCATATACTAT
The DNA here is from genome assembly GCA_031769625.1 of Taudactylus pleione. NCBI lineage: Eukaryota > Metazoa > Chordata > Amphibia > Anura > Myobatrachidae > Taudactylus > Taudactylus pleione. The sequence goes on from JAUIMM010000307.1 coordinate 7,410,311, forward strand.
AACCAATAAGGTGGCTGTTTTCTTTTTCTCTTATGTTATCACAGGGACTGTCCATATACTATGACCCATAGGGTGGCTGTTTTCTTTTTCTCTTATGTTATCACCGGGACTGTCCATATACTATGACCAATAGGGTGGCTGTTTTCTTTTTCTCTTATGTTATCACAGGGACTGCCCATATACTATGACCCATAGGGTGGCTGTTTTCTTTTTCTCTTATGTTATCACAGGGACTGCCCATATACTATAACCAATAGGGTGGCTTTTTTCTTTTTCTCTTATGTTATCACAGGGACTGCCCATATACTATGACCAGTAGGGTGGCTTTTTTCTTTTTCTTTTATGTTATCACAGGGACTGTCCATATACTATGACCCATAGGGTGACTGTTTTCTTTTTCTCTTATGTTATCACAGGGACTGCCCATATACTATGACCCATAGGGTGGCTGTTTTCTTTTTCTCTTATGTTATCACAGGGACTGCCCGTATACTATGACCCATAGGGTGACTTTTTCTTTTTCTCTTATGTTATCACAGGGACTGCCCATATACTATAACCAATAGGGTGGCTGTTTTCTTTTTCTCTTATGTTGTCACAGGGACTGCCAATATACTATGACCCATAGGGTGGCTGTTTTCTTTTTCTCTTATGTTATCACAGGGACTGCCCATATACTATGACCAATAGGATGGCTGTTTTCTTTTTCTCTTCTGTTATCACAGGGACTGCCCATATACTATAACCAATAAGGTGGCTGTTTTCTTTTTCTTTTATGTTATCACAGGGACTGTCCATATACTATGACCCATAGGGTGGCTGTTTTCTTTTTCTCTTATGTTATCACCGGGACTGTCCATATACTATGACCAATAGGATGGCTGTTTTCTTTTTCTCTTATGTTATCACAGGGACTGCCCATATACTATAACCAATAGGGTGACTGTTTTCTTTTTCTCTTATGTTATCACCGGGACTGTCCATATACTATGACCCATAGGGTGGCTGTTTTCTTTTTCTCTTATGTTATCACAGGGACTGCCCATATACTATGACCAATAGGATGGCTTTCTTTTTCTCTTATGTTATCACAGGGACTGCCCATATACTATGACCAATAGGGTGGCTTTTTTCTGCACTGACTAGCCTGGGGTTGATTTTTATACTGAACAGGGAAGCTTATGCAATGGTCCTTCATTACAATTAATTTTACATTATAAAGGATTCAAATAATTATTTTTTGTTACCTTTTTGGTAAAATGGGCATGTGTCATTATACTGGTACCACTGAAGTTACAAAGCTGCCACTCCATGGGTCCTCATATTGCTAATTGCTTTGACAGCCAAAGCCTAATGTAGCCAAGAACAGCTCCAGCGCTACAGAATGGACCTCGGGTTCTATTTTTTACAAACTCCACCTCCACTCCACTCATGCAATTGATACTTCAGGGGGTCTTGATAATTTTTGTTAGTTAACCACCCACATTACTAATTATTATATACTAGCATCAGAATATACAATATTGCTGTAAAATAATGACAACATAGAATTATATAGATAGATAGATACCAACTTAACAGGATATAGAGAGGGTTTTTAATACAAGATGAAGAAAAATCACTAATGACCTATGAAACAATTAAAGTAATTTGACTTATTCCTTTTCATAGCAAAATGTATTAACTGAAATGCATTAATCCAGCCCAATAAACTACCGTTTCTTCAGGTCTATCAGAGTGATAATGAAATAATCCAGGCTAAAGGGTTTTGTTGGCACAAAAATAAATCTGTAACTAGTACTCTGGATGGGATGCAGTCAGGAAGCCGACGGTCGAAATGCCGACCACCGGCTTCCCGACTGTGCAATACTGACAGGGGACTAATTATAGGGGTCGAAATCCCGACGACTATCATTATCCCGACATTCGGCATACTGAACGACAGTAAGCTGGGCGGCGGGCGTGGACTACTGCGTGGGGGTTTAGGTTAGGGGCTCCTGGGGGGGACTTATAGTTATGTATTTCCCCCCCGGGAGGGTTAGGGTTAGGCTAGGGCACAGGTGTTCAAACTCGGTTCTTAGGACCCCGAACAGTGCATGTTTTCCTGGTCTTCTCACAGAGTCAGTGAGATATTAGCTCCACCTGTGGATCTTTTAAAATGTGCCAGTGAGTAATGAGTACACCTGTGCACCTGCTGGATGACCTGGAAAACGTGACCTGCGTGGGGTCCTGAGGACCGAGTTTGAGAACCACTGGGCTAGGGGAAGGGGGGGTTAGAGTTAGCCACCCCCAGGGGTAGGTTTAGCACCCCCTCGTGAGGGTTCGGTTGCGGGGGCGGGGGGTTAGGTTTAGGCACTTACAGGGGGGTTAGGGTTAGGCACTAGGGGGGAGGTTAGGGTTAGGCACCCCTAAGGGAGGGTTAGGGGGGGGAGAGGGTTAGTTATACTTACTTTAATTACCTGTTGGGATCTTCACTGTTGCCAGTCTTCCGCCGTCGGGATTTGAACTGCCGGATACCGATCCCCCCTGGAAAGACTGTGACTTGTTGCTTAGGATGCATATTGTACAACTATATTTTATGAATATATGAAAATCTGAGCTAGAGCATTAAAAAGGCTTTATAAGAGCAACTCAATCACTGTTACAATAACAGCTACTAAATGGGTTCCACTAATACATATTCTAATCAATGGGTAAGACAGGAGTGACCTGGGTGCCATACAGCTACAACTGGGATAATAAAATACTTATGTTGTTTATTCATAACTTTCTGTTCTTCTTTCTCTGTTTACAAGCTAATTATTGTGTTGATGTATAGGCGACAGCAATAAAAAACATTGAGGACATGCTGCAAAGAACGCATTCGGTACCAGAAGGCACCATGATTTACCTGAGTGAGAGCAGTGAGGTATACGTCCGTGTCCGAGGCGGGTGGAGAAAAGTTCAGGTGTGTATGTATATGCATATGTATTATTATATATGTTTACATTTCAGTAAATATTAATTCCTTTCTACTATTTGCACACTATATTAAAGACACTTTCTGGCAAATATGAGTCATTGCACTACAGGGAACTTGGGACTGCATAATACAATAAAAGGTAATAAAAATTTAAAGTGTGGATATTTTAATATAAGTGGGAATTTTCCCTAAACAATCCTCATGAAGTGTAAGTAGACATCCACACAGAACATTAGCAGGATTATTATTCAGGCACCAGCCAGTGTTCTGCTAATTGTCAAATAGTAACAAGCAAACCATTGGGACGCATGCGCAGTGCGACTCGGACTCATGCGTAGACTGAAAACATCATCTGCTTACGTCTGACATCGACTCTGCGTCCTCCTGTGCATGAGGCCCTCTGTCTGCTTTTGGGCTTATTGTAGTGCAAAGCTCTTGCAACATTTGGATGGACATACTCTAGATGTCAGCATGCCGCATTGAGTATATTGTTCACTGGGCCTGTTTCAGACATGTATGTAATCCTGATGGTTGCGTACATCTCCGATGGTGGGGGAAGTGTGCATGCGCATGACTCGTTCCGCGCATGTGCAGATTAGGCTCACACAGTACGCCTACTCAGACGGAGAAATTGCCATAGGACTCGTGCAAGTTTCGATGATGCATTGATGGTGCATGTAAAGACCCACCGAAGCGGATTTTCACCGCTGCAAGATGCTGCAAGTGGGCATCTCAGTTTTGAAGGAATCTGTTGCGTCTGCGTGAATCATGAGTGTCCCTGTTTAAATGGATAGTATTGGAAAGCCTATGTATTAACAGTGTGTCCTTCATTTTCCATTCCTGCTTGCACTGGATTGCCATGAGCTTTGAAGTGAGTGTGTATAGAATAACATATAACCAATCATTGGAGAGTTCTCAGCATCAGATGAGTTGTACTAATCCTGTGGGAAGCACAGCTCTGTCTTGTGATGTATGAGGGGAAAAGGAAGCAAGTGGAAATTCACTGATATAGAGAAAGTGGATGAACAAAGTTTCCCAACAGAACATAATATGCTCCTGTCTATGCCTGAAATCTGTGGTGTCAAATTGTAACCTAACATTATATGGAGTTCTGCATCCAGCTTGTTTATTGTTGTGGTTTATCTTAAATGCTAATGTCGAGCATTGTTCTTCTTGTATTAAGCTTGGTGACTTGATTTCCCTTCCTGCTGATAGCCCTCCTCCAGCAATCTCTGGCCATGTAAGTTTTATAATATTTTATTTCATTATTTTTTCAATTTTGCGTATAAGAATTTGTTTGACAAACTGTTATGAGAAAAGAGCTATATTTAAATGTTTTATTAATTGTGAAAGAATCAGTATGCAGGGCCGTACAAATACCACATGTTAATTGCAATGTAGCAAACACTGTGTTATACAGTGTACATGAAATACTCAGAAACGGAGAAAATAAAATGGCGTCTCTGCATGCTCACTACAGCTCCTCAGGTGAGATATTTCTATATATTATGAATGTGTTTGGAAATAATTCTGACCCAAACAAACCTGTTATACCACTTTCACACCAAATTCTCGGGTCCGTGCCGGGTTAATAAACATGGTTTCAAACCGTGTTACACCTGTTTATACCCCTTTCACACCGCACTTTGGACCTATGTTATTCCCGGTATGTGACCTTTCAAACACTGCATCCGTGTCTGCCCTGAGTCATCCACAAAGATGAATCATGAAAATTGGGCGCATTCAATCCGCCAATAAGCAGCTTGTAAACATATCCTGGGTAGAATAACCCTGGTCACCCCTTTTTTATCTGGATCGGTCTGGGAATAACCTTGGTAATGACCAGTGGTCGCGACCCGGCACACCGACACACGACCTATGCTTACTCTGCAATTTTCCAGGTCAAATGCTCATGTGAAAGGGCTATTACTGGTGTGTTTTTGCATCCTGTGGGGATCAATTTCTTGGCAATTGTTTATGCTGTATCATTACATAACTTATTTAAACATTCAGTAGCTTTTGCATGTGTCCCCTTTGATGTGCACCTCGTACGGGTTACCAAACTTTTTGTGCAAGTGTGTATCTCTTGGTTGTGGATATTGTAGGTATAATTGCAATGCAATGGTTCATCATAACATATGATATCATTAACTTTGTACTTTCTTTTTTACAGGGATATCAATCTTACCCTGTTCTGACTCCAGGTATTAATACAGATTATGGGGTTCCAAACGTGAGTACTTCCCATTTTCCTATAATGTAAAGTGTGTAAATAGAAGTAAATAAGTGCATGTGAGGTTGTTTAGGTAATATTTTATGTACTAAATGCAACAGCCAACAAAATTGTCGCTTTTGATGAAAGTCATAGTTTACAGAGAAATCCTGAATGTAATCTTGGATTTGAAGCTCCCTTATTACGAAGCAGATATAAAGCTAGCAAACAGAAGAAACACTAGAATAGCTTTTAGGCAGTGGCATATCTATAATGGGTGCACCTATATCCTTTAATACTTACCTCTCCGGAGTCCCGCTGTGGCAGCACTGCACAAATCACTGGGAAAATGGTGTGGCAGGTATTTTCCCTGCGATTTTGCACGTGTAGTAGAAGCATCACTGGGAAAATGGCTGCCCCTCCATTTTCCTGGAGACTTGCGCATCCACAGTAGACTTTGGCATGGGCCCCCTCATCTATTAATATGCCCCTGTTTTTAGAAATGGTATCATATAACATTACTAATACCTTCTCGGTTTCATTTTAAGTTTTTATTTCATAATAAATAAGATTGCTAGTTTTTTTCTGCATTATTTAATGAAATGTGCCAATTATCCAAATTAATTGGGACAGAGGGTACATGCATAACTGTGTATGTACTGTATGGTTTTTTTTTCATAATTTTTATGATACAATTTTGTTCTTATGGACTAATATACCATCAAATAAATAATGGAGTGGATCTAACACAATATAAGTAAACAAAACAATAAACTGAACAATACAAATAAAATATTTATCACACTGATAAAAAATATAAATTTTTCCTGTAAATCATGTTCGCATGATTGGCGTTTGGATAAACTTACATGATGGTTAATTTGTATAGACAACTGCTGACACATGTATTTTCATATTAGTAGATAATAATATGCCTTCACAAATCTATGCCAAAAAAACTCACTGGAAGGTTAATTAGCTGCTGACAAAAATGGACCCTTGTGTGCGTTTTTGTGGTAGATAATTAAGGGGGCGATTCAATTCAACGCGAATTGAATAGCGCCGGGAGCAAGCTGCTGGAGCTATTCAATTCAGTGCACTGTGTGGTCGGAGAATGCCGGTTATCGTGCCTTAACAAGGGTGTTAAGGCAAGTTAACCGGCATTCTCTGACCAAAGTTCCGGGTGCGTGGCTGTTAGCGCCGTGCTAAGCAGAAAAACAGCTGCGCGCCCTGCACTTTGGTCGGATTTCTCCTCGCATCCCCAGAGGGGTGCGAGAAAAAATCCTTAGCCCGCCCAAACAGCGCACTGAATTGAATAGCTCCAGGAGCTCGTCCATGTGCCGTCTTTATGCGTCCCCCGCTCCTCTCTTGCTAGCGCAAGTCCAGAGGAGACTGGCACTGTGCCAGAGTCTACTTTGCATGCTCCGATCTCCGGGAGTTCTGCGATGGAGAGGTAAGTATTGTGAATGGGTCCAGGGTACACAGAAGACTTTGCTCACCCTGCAACCATTATAGATATGCCCATGGTAGATACAGTGGTGTCATCTCTTCATCTGCAACATATTGCTTAAACTGGTATTCTATTTCAGCCCATTAATCATAATAGCTGCATGTCTGATGGTAAGCACAAACCTTTACTGGTGACCTTTTTCCTAGGTTCTGGTTCAGCGGGAAGTACTTTTCTTAAATTACATATTGTTACTAGAGAGCACTATGAAACTGTCCCCAATCTTTTTCATTGTTTCAGTAAGCGTGTCTCTATAACGCTTCACATGCTGCATAGAAAACCTGTTCCTGTGCTGATTTGTCATAATAGGTGAACCAATAAATTTGATTTGTAAATTTTGTATTACTTATGCTATTTTCTAAATTATTTCCCCAAATCATTACTGAAACAAAAAAAAAGTCTGCAATGATAGTCTTAATAACCTTTTATTGTACATGAAAAAAACATGTCTTGTGCTTTGGTTGGCATGGTTACATATAATACATTATTATTAAACCAACATGCCATTTATGGAGCTAGATGGGTTTTTGAACGCTGAGAAAAAATTTCAGATTGTGTCCTTTACATTATCATTTGTTCTGTACATATAGGCAGGGGCAATGAATAAAGGTAAACGTTTGAATTTAAATGTCAAAGAATGGCTCTGCAGGAGAAATCAGTAGAAGAGAAAGGCCTTTTAATAAACAGAGCTACCCCAGTGTTATCAGCACGCTCCTATGCTGTTTGATATAACTTTTCAGAAGCATACTAGTAATCATGGCATCAAGCAGGTATTTGCAGAGAATGTTAGTGGCAGCAGGCATAGACAGTCTACCATGGAGGGTAGCAGATAATTTTCAGACACGTCTGGTTTGACAGTGTAACCCAGGTGGATATGTGTGTGTGTATATATATATATATATATATATATATATATATATATATGTGTGTGTGTGATTATATATTCTCATGTGTATCATACTCTATGTAAAAGGGTGGTTATAAATGCCCCCATTCATTTCAATGGGAATATTCTAGAAGGGGCGCATGGGAGAGAGGGAGCCTCATGTGGAAAGTAGCGGGGAGAACTGGAGGACTAACGGCAATCTGACTGAGAGCTACAGGTCCCCCACCAGCGGGTCCTATAAGCTTGCTTTCCGGAGTTTCAGGGAAAAATAAGAAACTTAAAGCAGCAACAGGGATTAACCCACCTTTAAAGTCCAGGATGGCTATGAGCAGCGGTGACGGAAGAAATACAAACCTCGGCTGGCGGCTGTGAGCGGCGGTAGTGTAAACCTTGGCTGCAGTCAGCTACGGAAGCCAGACTATGGAGCCAGGGCAGGGGCTGATACAGTGGCACAGAGTGTGAGACGGGAGGCGGAGTTTGCTGTGAGATCTGCCTGCCAGGTGGAGCTAAGTCTGATGACTGTATAGAAGCAGCCTCTACTGATAGCAGCCAGCCTAACATCACAGCCACATGAAGTAATCCTGATCGGCCAGGAGTGGTGAGCAAGTGAGATACTTTGTCACATCGCCTAATATCAGGAGAGGAAGGGGAACGTACTATACAAAGAGTAGATAATTAAGTGTGAAGGGGTGGAATTGGTCTAGGTTTATCTTACCCTATAAACCACTCTCTGGTATTATAATCCACCTTCAATTGTCCTTATAATTTAGGATTGTTTAGAGAAGATAGCTATGTAAACATACAGGTTCTTATGAATAGAGTCCCTGCCATCAATAATTGTGTGGCATGTACCCCTGGAGCAACAAATCGTTTGTCCAACAGCAACTATTGCCCTAAAGTCTAACAGAGTGAGACTGGACTCTTGAGACTTAGATCAAACCTAGGAATTTGTATAAAGAAAACCCAAAGAAAAAAGGTTGGATTACTTCTAGGCACCCTGTAACCAATGGGACCACATTGAGGAGCACAGACTGATAACCAATAGCCTTTTGCAACTTTTGCTCAGACAGGACTGAACTGCTAACAGGTGTAATATGCTTTAAATGTTATAATGGTTTCATGCGGGAAAGTGTGAATTATAATAACCTACATGTTTGTGATATATTTGCATGTGATGCTTTGCTATATTCACATTTGAATAGAAAGGCATTCAATGTTATGTCATATGTTACAATAGTTTTATGCACCATATACTGTATTAAGGAAAATTTAATTATTTGTTGACCTAACGTTTAATGGCTAATGTTGAAATAATTGTTACATTTATTCAGTATATTGAATTTACAAAGTTGAAACTCACCTGAATAACAGGATCGACGAGAGAGAGAGAGAGAGAGAGAGAGATGTGATGTGTAAGACCTGTAAAAGAAAAAACAGTATTAAGGTTGGTTAGCTATAATTAGCATATATTAGTGAAATAAATAATCTGATCATTTCTATGATCATTGGGGCCTACCCAAGCAGGCCCACTTTAAAAACTATCTTATTATTACACTTAGCTTGGGTGGAGGCACTAAACGGAACGTCACCCTTATAACAGGGTTACAACAGAAATTGCAGTAGATTCTGGAGTAGCTTATTTTAATTGTAACCCCTTTGTTTACAGAACTTAGGGGGGGGATTTAATAAACTTGAAGAGAGCTTATTTTAATTGTAACCCCTTTGTTTACAGAACTTAGGGGGGGATTTAATAAACTTGAAGAGAGATCAAATTGGAGGTAAATAGCACCAACCAATCAGCTCCTAACTGTCATTTTTCAAACACAGCCTGTAAAGTGAGAGTTAGGAGCTGATTGGTTGGTGCTATTTACCTCCAATTTTATCTCTCTCCAAGCTTTATTAAATCACCCCCTTAGTGACATTTGAATGTATGTCTTCCTAAAGAATCTGCAGAAGTGATATTTTCTAGGCTTATTAGCTTCCGGACTCTTTCTCTCTGGTGTTATAGAAATAGAGAAAAACATCCCATACTTCTCTCAAGATGGTGACTTAGGGGCCCATTTATTAAGTACCGCCCATGATCGCATTGCAAAATGCGATCATACCGGCCGAATGTATGACCCGGCACATGCAGGGAGACGGGCTCCGAAAAGAGCCCGTCCCTGCGATGTGTCCGGAGCGCATTCCGGGCTGCTGCGCATGCGCAGTCCCGCGGACTTCTTCAGATAGCATTAGCTGCTGGGGTCAATATCGGGAATGCTTCGCATTCCCGATATTGAGACATTTGGCAGCATCGCATCCCCATAGAAACCTATGGGGGAGGCGGCTGCCGGCGGCAATGGAGGGATCGCAGCAGGTATCGGAGATACCTGCTGCGGTCCCTCCTTCATACATTCGGGGGATACTTAGTATTTGAGGCAAACCCCCGAAAACAGGTGTTTTCGGGGAATTTACCTCAAATGCAGTTTGATAAATGGGCCCCTTAGGGCCTAATTTGCAGATTCCCAACCCGTTCTGCGAGGCCGCATGTAAACTGGCAGCAGACTGTCAGTGATTGATAGTCTGCTGCCATTTGGGGCAGGGAGGGGGCGGCGATGCCCTCCGTTTCCCCAAAAAGTTGCTGCAGTTGCGGGTGAGGGAAGAAGGCAGGATCTCCGTCAGCTGACGGAGATTTTCTGGCCTCTTCCTCTAAACTGCGGTGGCCAGCTGCAGGACCCCATGGGTCACCGCAGCTGGCCGATGGTACACAGATTATCAGATGCTGCGTTGGACAATGCAGATCGGATAAGTAATGCACAGGAGGCGTGCTGCCTCCTGCTGCATTACCATATTTGCAAAGATCGCAATTGCAAAGCAGCTGTGCAATTACGATCAGGCCCTCAGTTCACTATAATGATGTGATTGGACTGATGCAAATTTTGACCTTTGACCAGAACATACTGTAAATGATGGGAGACTCTTTATTGAAAGAAGTTTCAAAGAAGTGTTTGTTACACAATAGCAGCAAGAACAGTCCAAATTCTGTGCAACTGAAAGAAACTTAAGAAAATGTAGCCTTACTTTGTACTAAGCTCAACTACAAGAATCATGCATGGATGATATGTAGTGATCTTACTATCCATGCTCCTTGGACAGCAAGGAAGATACAAAAAGTATCCATGATTTTAGTGTGAATGAGACAGCCAAGTGTAGGGCCAACACTAGATAGAAAAACAATGGCTAAGCAGGGCTAATTTAAAACCTGGATACAAAACTGTTGGGGGAAGTTTGGTTGATCCCAAAAAGCTCTCCTACTCCCCTCTTCACAGCAAACTAAGAGCTATAAGCCAGATTGTTAAAGCTTTGCCAAAAGAAGAAGAGTGTTTAAAGTATACAGTATGTGTAAAAAGTTTCTGGGACTGTCAGATGCCAAATTGAAAGAAAGGTTTTTTGTTGGTCCAGATATTTGAAAAACAAAATTAAAACTGTTGCAGAGATGCTTGGAATGATTGCAAGGAAGTTCATAGGAAAATGCAGAGGGGGAGGGGTTCCAGTTGCCTGAAGATCCCACTCGCCAGCCCACACCCTGACCACAATAGAATTAGTAATATAATAGAATTGTACTAGTGCTGCATGTTCTTCTCATTTTCATAAATTGAATAATTAGCACCACCTGTGGATCTTTTAACATGTGTAAACAAGAAATAAATACACATGTGCACCAGCTAGACGATCTGAAAACATGCACTGGAAGGGGTGCACTGCTATCACAATGGTTAATTATTATTGTATAACAATATGCTTTCCAGTGCATAAGGAGACCAATATGTACATATATGTGCAGGGCAGTGCTAGGTTCTTCTGCTGCTCCCCCAGACTCCTGTACTTGCTCCAATGCTCTGGAATGGTTGCCACATTTGAATTAAAACACTAAGGCCCTCATTCAGAGCCGTACGCTCTGAGCAGAGCGCACGCTCTGAATGAGGGCCGGGCTCCATTTTCATGGAGCGTCCTCCTGGACGCTCGTATAGCTGTGGGTCACCACCCACAGGCTATACGAGCGTGCATTGTGATGGTCGCGATGGTCGAGACCATCGCGACCATCGAATTTGCGAGCCGGAGCCTGCGGTTGAGGTTTTCAACCGCAAGCTCCGGAGTGATTTTGGCTCTATCAGAGCCAAAATCACTCCCACTGACATCACTAGTGATGTCAGTGGGTCGGCTTCTGACGGGAGGCGTTCCCGTGGGAACGCCCCTGTCAGGGAGGCACGCCCCCGGCACGCCCACCAAAGGGGGCGTGCTGTCAATCAACATTGACAGCACGCCCCCTTTGATCGGACACAACGAGCGAAGGACTTTCCTTCGCTCGTCGCGTCTGGCGCATGCGCACGACGGAGCTCCCTCCGTCGTGCGCATGCTCAGTCCATAACATCGACCCACTTGCGAGCGGACAGCCGCTCGCGAGTGGGTCTGAATCAGGCCCTAAGCTCAGACACAATGGCCCTACTGGCACATCTAATGGCTTACTGTGATCGCTGGCCATATATGCCGGAATATGACAAACACTGCACTTTGTATGTCGCATATTAAAGATGGACTGGCTACATTCACTCTAAAATCAAGCGTTAGGAAATCCCCCTCTAGAAATCCTGCATTTGCTCCTGAAGTTGTAAAGAAGTTCTTGAAGAACTTCAGATAGGAAATACTGAAAAACATGCTAGAAAAATTCAAAGCATCAGGTTGTTCAATGAGCTTCAAAGTGCAATTTCTGAACGATCACTTGGAATCGTTTCACGAAAAACCTTGGAGCTGTAGTGAGGAGCAAGTCATAAAGGACATGGGACCACAATACCAGTGAAAATGGAACGTCAACATGATGGGAGACTACTGTTGGATGTTGTACAGAGTAGGCCCACGAGCAATGTATACAAGGAAAAGTACCAAACGTTTTGAAAGGAAAATAAAAAGGTGGTATAAGAAGTTCCTGCAGAAAGCAAATATCACGTGTTATTTTGAAGTACACAAGACATTCAGGAGCACCAGAAACAAAAGTCCTCAGACACATAATTTGCCCTCTGAGTACAATGTCGCCAGTCCTCCTCCGGTGCTAAAAGAGAACTGAATAAGCTCTGCAGTAAATTCATTAGAATGAAAAGGGTCTGATTGCTACCATCTGATCAGGGTGTTATGTTGCCGCTGTACTCTGCACAAATGTGATTTTGGGAGTTGCTGGAAGGGGGCATGATGGAAAGAGGTTGAGGAACGTAAGGGGGATATCATAGAAGCAGGTTTATTGAAGGAAGGCAGGCATAGTGAGGTATTGGGTCTATCTAGGGATTAAAAGATAGGAGGGTGTAACAATGAGAGAGGAGGTAAAAGCTGGAAAGGGGATGAAAATGATAACATATTAATGCTTTCAGTGATTAATGCTTTCAGCTCCATTATTTAAATAACAAATTTGCATAGGAATTGATTGAAATATGTAGGAAAGTTGAACATATTATTGATAATGGTTTTTACAAAACCATAAACCCAGGTATGCACATCTGCAAATATACATTCATGTACATATGTATTTTTAGAATGAATGCAATTAATACAGGTAATTAAAACTGCTAATATCAATTAGGCTCATCTTACTCTGAAATGATGTCCAAGATGACTTCCAATGTATTGTAAATTAATCCTCAGTGTTTTAGGATTCATTTACAATACATTGGCAGTCAGTTTGGACATCATTTCAGAGTAAGATGAGCCTAATTGATATTAGCAATTTTAATTACCTGTATTAATTGCAAATTTACTAAAGGGTGGTTTGTGTGGTGGTTTGAAACAAAAAAATATTTTATAATGTTGTTTATAGTGATAGAAAAAATTGTTTCCCCATCATAGAATATTTGATTTGCTCTGTTAGCAATCATTTAATATAGGCAAATTAAATAATAAATAATATTGCTATATTAATCTAATTACTCATTAATTTGAAAACCTGATATGTTCATTAAGATTAAATAATAATGCCCCATAAGATCATTAATTTTTTTTCACCTTATTCAATATATAGTGATTGCCCACATAATAAGTGCTCCTCCTCATCTTACGGTTCGTATTCTTTGCATGTGAAACATGGGGGATAGCAATGTGTAATGTGACTTTAGTAACTTTAGTGGTTTTAAAAAGCCCAGAAAATGGTGGTTTGACAATACTGCTACTTAATAAATGTCCCCCCCCTTGGACTCCAACAGTAGATCAAGTATAATAAATCAGAGTAACAAAGCATAGTAGTCCCAAAGTGTTTTGTTCATATGATAAAAGACTCAGAGCCTGATTCAGAGCCGCTCGCTAGATGCGATCGCTCGCGGTATGTGTATGCAAATTGCGTAGGCAGTGCTATCGCACACCCAGTATTTCATAAAGAGTGAGCACATAGTGTATGCAGAAACCCACCAGCCTGTCTTAAAACGCCCACTTGTGCACGTCATGTCCAGGAAGTGTATGCAACCATCGGTACATCGGGTAACATCGGATGCTATTGCAGCGCTTGAGGTTGACCATACACTGCCACAAGCACTGCGAGCACTTCAGTGTAAAAACAAGCCAGGTGACGTGTACTATGATGCAGTCTTATAATTATGCACACCTCTAAAACGCCATTGAGATACTCAGGCATGCCTGCGTTTGCACCTCCACTCCCCCATGTTTAATGGCCAGCCCCTGTTACCACCTACAAACGGCTTCCCCTGTCACTCACTCTGCTGGGCTGTCTATGTGCAGCGAGCGAATGCAATTTGAAGTTTCGCTAAGGTATGCGCATGCGCACTACAATGCATACCATCGGCAGCAGCGAGAGTATGCATCTTAGCGAGCGGGTCTGAATCAGGCCCTTAATTCTCTCTTGTGAAGTTCTTTAATGATGTGAATGAAATGCATACATCAGAGCACTTGTTATTAGCTTTCATATACACTGTATACTTACCTGCATGAAAAGACCATTATTTTAGAAAGTGCTTCACTATTGTAAATTACGTTTGTCTCCAGTCTTATATCCCCATTAAGATTATTTGGTGCTATGAAGACCTTCTGGACTCCACAGATTGTTACCACCTATCATTAAAAAAAAAAAATCTTGTTACTGACTGGGTACATGGGGTAATTTACCCTCACACCCTAGATATATATACCTCACACCCTAGATATATATACCTCACACCCTAGATATATTGCAAGGTAGACTTTTAAAATTTAAAAGTAGAATGTGAATAAAGTTTTAATAAAAGTGTAAATCTGCTGCATGATTACTTGTAGCCAAGATATAATACATTTTGAATCAGATTCTGAGCTATCTTTAATTCTCTTTGTAGCTGCACCTTGTGGCCTTGAACTCTCCAGTCGCTGGTGATGTACGGGCTGACTTACAATGCTTCCAGCAGGCTCGTGCTGTTGGTCTGACTACAACCTACAGAGCATTCCTCTCTTCTCATCTGCAAGATCTCCACAGTATAGTGAAAAAGGCAGATAGGTCCAACTTCCCTATTGTCAATCTAAAAGTAAGTTATATATAATTTATTTCTCCCTTTAATGTATTGCAGATACCAAAATAAAAAAAAAAAGCATTTCGAAAGCCTTATGTTTTTAAAAAGAAGCTCTATATGCAATAGTTGAAAATGTCTAATTGCTTTAGATAAATGCTACAAATGTATGTACACTGTATTTCAGGCCACACTGAGCTGCCAATTTGTTAGGTACAATTACCTCAAAGCCAGTTGCACCTCCATTTGCCCTAATACTCTGATTTAGTCAGAGCAGGGACCCTACAAGATGACAAAAGTATGACACACTGCTTCCGCAGTGGGATAGGGTCATAGGTTCACTTTTGTCCAGGACCTTCATTGTGTGTGTAGTAGGGAATTTAGATTGTGGGGCAGGAACCCATGTGAGAGATTACTTATGCTTTGTTCAGCACTGTGTACTTTGATTGCTATATAAATTGATGACAAACTATTACAGGCCTGGCCAACCCGTGGCTCTCCAGCTGTTGTGAAACTACAAGTCCCCTCATGCCCTGCAACAGTTTTAGCATTCCCTAATAGCAAAACTGTAGCAGGGCATGCTGGGATTTGTAGTTTCACAGCAGCTGGAGAGCTACAGGTTGGCCAGGCCTGATCTATTATATAATGCTGTAAGGCATGAGTCTAGCACAGGCTCAGTAGAGAGCTGAAGGGAGGCCTCGCTAGCTGTCCTTTTGAGGTGTGGAGACTTACAAGTTTACGACTCGGGAGTCCCTCTGCGCATGCGCAGCTGTCAGCCAGCGCAAGCCGCTGAGGACCCTGGGAGGGATCCTATTGGATCCCTCTCTGGGAAGTCTCCCCAAAAGAAGCCCAAAGCCTTCTATTAGGTAACACCAGAGCCATAACTAGACTTTTTGGTGCCCCGTGCCAGAAAGAGCATTGGCGCCCCCCCATTTTTTCAAATAAGGACATAATGCACCCAAAAAAGGGGCATGGCCTCATGGGGAAGGGCCAGGGAAGAGATAGGGAAGGCCAGGAGATGCTGGGGATGAAATAAGAGGAAGATACAAGTAAGAATGATAATAAACAGAAAATTGACAGGCCCGAACAGTGCCCCCTTGCCTGCGGTGCCTTGTGCCATGGCACAGGCTGCACTACCCTAGTTACGGCCCTGGGTAACACCATCTATAGTTGGCATTGCCTCTCGTGTCCAAGCTCCAGAAGGATTTGCTTTCCAGTGCTTGGTGCATTTCAAAAGTGCGGTCAAGCCCTACATATTTCGAGGGTATGACTGCATTTTTAGTGCTGATGCATCCCGTCCAGTAAGAGAGGGACAGAGATGAAAGAGACTGGCGTGACAGAGAAAGACTTATGGAGGTCTGGGGGCAGAGATGTGAAGCTGGAGGAAGACAACTATCAGGACTTGGAGCTGCTCTCCTTTCATGGCCCTCCAACCACAACACTCTACGTAATGGTATTGCTTTACCAATGGATGTGCTATTATTTCACTGGTTAAACTGATTATCTAATAGCGAGGCAAATATTTTATCTACCATTTAATAACTATTTATAACTAATATTGATAATTGACCACTCACAAAGGTACATACAAGTTTAACCCAAGGAATAATTAATTTCCTGATCTATATTCACAGGAACAATGTAGTGGCGTCCTTCCCCAGAATGGCACATGGTGCGCGGGAGGGCTTTAGTGTGTGCAAAGGAAGGGTGTGTGGCCTCTCTGCCTGAACCCCGCAACAGCTCTGGTGGGGGGCAGAGGTGTGGACTGCACCCGGGGACTACTGTGCGGGCAGTGCCAGCTCACTCAGGGGCCTATTCATCAACACTAAAATAACGTTTTTAAGGACATTTTCCTTAAATAATGTTATTTTGGTATTCATGAACAGACTTAGCACAGGAGATATCACAGCTATCTCCTTGCTAAGTTCCCCTGCGTTAATTTCCACACTCCCCATACATTAGAATGAGGATGTGGAAATTGTGGTATTCATCAAATTCCGAAAATTATGAATTTTTGGAATTTTTTGCAGTTACTATTCGCCACTGTGAGGTGGCGAATAGCAGAATCGACTTACCTGTATCCGCGTGTGCAGGTCCCCCGACGAGTCCCTCCGGCGCTCTGCTCCGTCCTCAGGCTCCAGAGGCTGGTCGGACATGTGTGCTCCCCAGCAGAGCACAAGAAAGTTTAGAGAAAAAATGTATTTATTTATTTTTCTAATCTGTCATGTGGTCTGCTGGGAAACCACATGACAGACCAGCAGGACGGAGCCGGAGGCTGCTGAGCGGACAGGTAAGTCGGGGGGGGGGGGAGGTGAGCGGAGGGTGGTGGGGGGGTCGGGGGGGTACACAAACTTAACGCATCTGTAGGCAGTGCTGCGCATGCGCTGGTTTTACAGATGTAACAGCGCAGCACTGTTTCCAGATGCGATAAGGTAGTGTAGGCAGGGAAAAGTATCTATTTCCCGAAAAGCTGTCATCGCAAAAATGACAGCTTTTCGGAATAGATACTTATGGAGAGGTGGAATGATGAATTCCACCTATAATTAGGTAGAACTCCATGCGAGTTCTAAACCTAAGTATCTCTAGAGAATTTTTAGGTTTAATGAATAGGCCCCCCACTCTGTTAGAAGCCGAGTGCTGCGTGTAATGTTACCGTGCAGTACCCGGCTCCTGTCACTGATGGGTCAGCACTTTGGTGTCATCCCTCGGCGGGTGACACACGACTGCGGCACGCGTCCTCCTTGTGACACCACTGGAACAATGATATTCATATCATTAACTTATAATTAAGAAATATTGCTTGCAAGATTTAGTTTTATTTAGGGTATTTTTAACTGTAATAAATATTGATGTTCAATAACAATCCTTATACATAATATAAAGCAGTGTATTGCACATGTTATTAATAAAATCACATTTCCTTTACAGAGCATGCAATACATTTTATTCTGTCTGTGCCTGTTTAAGTAGTGTCTGTATATCCCAGCATGTGGGTGTAGTCTATATTACTGCCACCATTTTAACAAAGATCATTTTCTCACCACATTACTACAAATGATAAGTGTTAGTACAAACACTGGCCCTCATTCAGACCCGCTCGCAAGCGATATGCGCTCGCAAGTGGGTCGATGGTGAGGGCCTGCGCATGCGCAGCGCTCACAGTGCGCGTGCGCAAGCCCCGGAGCGAGTGACAAATTCACTCGCTCTGGGGCTTACTGCAAAAGGGGCGGCTGTCGATGATGATCGACAGCTCGCCCCGTTTTGCAGGCGGGGTGGGGGGGTGGCCGGACAAACGGAGGCGTTCATTGAAGGAACGCCTGCCGTTTGTAGGCGGCCCTACTGACATCACCGGTGATGTCAGTAGGGTGCTTCCTGCTCTGTTAGAGCAGGAAGCTACCTGGGGCTTGCGACCATCACCGCAACCATCACCTGGTCACTCGCTAAAGCTGTGGGTGGTAACCCACAGCTTAGCGAGCGGCCAGGAGGCCGCCTTTCAAAGCAAAAGCGTCCGTCCTCATTCAGAGCGAGCGCTCGCTTTTTGCGAGCGGCTCTGAATGAGGGCCACTGTCTTCATACTCAACCCACAAGTAACTCACAACCATATCTCAATTACTGTAATCAACTCCTATCTCAACCTCATGTCTCATTCTACATAGTGCCATAATAACTAAGCACATCTTGTGTTAAATCCATTGTTATCACCGTAACCATCACACACGGAGCCTGATTCAGACCCGTTCGCTAGGCTGCGTTCGCACACAGCCGTCAGCAGCCAAAGTATGCATATCCCGCTAGCAAGACATTAGCACACCCACTATATCTTGTCGTGCGATCGCAGTATGTATTTAGATACCCACCAGCCTGACACAAGACGCCCACTTTCCCTTAGTAACATACGTCATCTCCAGGAAGTGTATTAAACAATTGGTAACATCGAGTAACATCGGACCCATATGCAACACTTGTGGCTGACCATACCCTACCACAAGCACTGCGAGTGCTGCTGTGTGCAATTCAGCCATGTGACGTGTACGATGACGCTGCGTCTTAATTATGCACGCCCCTGCAATGGCGTTCCAATGCACAGAGACACCTGCGTTCGGACCACCACACCCCTGTTACCATTGACCACCCCCTGTCACCACCACAAATGGCACGTCCTGTCACTCATGCTTGCGGTGCGTCTGTGTACAGGCTGCAAACGCTTCCCGATCGCATGGACTAATTCGCGCACGCACACTGCATCTAATACACATCCTCAGATTGCAAACATCAGCAGGCTACGTGCGAACGCAGCCTTGCAAACGGGTCTGAATCAGGCCCACTATGCATTCCATGAACACAGTATAGTTATCTCCACATACTCAATCATCTAAAAGATGGCGAGAGCGATGCGGGCCCCATTGCCAGCAATGGAGACCCGGCGGTGCCTTTCCGGCTTCAACGTATCTGCCGGGTCTCCCTGTCATGCACATGCGCAGACGGACCGACGCGCATACGCATGACACTGGAGCCGGTCGCTGGCAGCGTTAGGCTGCCAGCAACCCAGCGGAGGACCTCGCTGAGGACTTTGACTTCGCGGGACCTCGCCGGAGGGGTAAGTATTACTAAATACCAGTGGAATTTTCGTTTGTATCACAGTGATACTAAACGAAAATTGTCACTGGTAATTCCTTTCATTTGTAAATGGGGCCCAATATATATTAAACACCACCACTGTCTGGTATATAAATATCATATAATATCTATATATAATCACACTGTTTTTCATATATAATATAGACACATTGGGCCTCATTCAGAGGCGGTCGGAGGATGCAAGCGGTCGCTCAGAAACTGGGCGGCCACTTGCATCCTGACCGCCCGCCTCTGTTGCGGTCGTTAGGCTGTGGGTTAACACCCACAGCTCTAACGACCGCTCCGGTGATGGTCGCGATGGTCAGAGACCATCGCGACCATCGGAGCTTACGACGAGACCCTAGGGTAGGGTCTCACTTGTTGTAAGCCCCGGAGAGCTTCTGGCTCTGTCTGAGCCGTAAGCTCTCCACTGACATTACTAGTGATGTCAGTGGGCCCGCCCCCCATGGGAACGCCTCCGTTTGGGCTGCCACCCCCCCCCGGCCCGCCTTCCAAACGGGGCGAGCTGTCGATGTTGATTGACAGCTCGCCCCCTTTGGATCGACCTGCTACTGGCGCTGTCGGTCATAGCGGGTCTCACGCATGCGCACGACGGCGCCGGCGTGCGCATGCTCTGTGGGGGGCCATCGACCCGGTCCGAGCGCATCGGTGCTAACGACCGGGTCTGAATGACCCCCATTGTCCTCCAATTAGCACCCATTTTTTCAGCTAATTTTACCCATATATGCCTACTTTTTCTTTTTCCTCCCCGGGAGAAGCCCAGGGAGGAGAAGCAGGTGGGCTCTGATGGGGGGGCAGGTCTGATGTATTGTGCCAAATTACGTTCTTGTGGAATCGCTTCATTAAGCCCTGACTCTGAGAACCCCCGATCGATATGGAAATTCTCCCCGTTCACTAGGAAGTGGGCAGGAATGCAAGAGAAGTGCCTGCTCTACCTGGGGTGCAGGGGGTTACCTGAAAAATTGGGAGCCTCCCACCACTTTAGGGAGGGTAGGCATGTATGGTTTAACCACTTGCAGATGTATTCATGCACAAATACAGGCAAACTCCATTTAATAACATAACAATACAATCCATATAACACAAGTGTAAACACACCATACACAATAATGCAGGTTACCATCATTTGTTTCACATACAAGCAACAAACAATTGCAGGAATATGAACTATTTGTGCAGCACCTAACACATATCACACAATATATTATATACAAACACAAGTATCCATATGCCACAAACACAGATTCCAACAATTCCAATCATCTTTTTACGTACAGCACTATGGGCTCTATTTATTAACATTATTTTTACTAAAATAATGTGAAAAAGGGTGTTTTCACACCCTTTTCACATTATTTTAGTATCACCTATATATGACACCTCCCCCAGCCTCCACAGAGATCTGGGGGAGGAGTCATCATAGAGATCCAGGGGCGGAGTTACTTTGTGTGGCTGCATTGGATGACTGACCTTTGATGTGCGTCAGTCAGCGCTACTGTCATTAAACTCTGCGGCCAACACCATTGTTAAAAATTCAACAGCTGGGCATGCAAAAAAAAAATTCAACAGTGAGCAAGGAGCACTTCATGTACAGTTAGGGGTGTATCTACACCCAGGCTGCGGGTCGCAACACTGGGCGGCGCCCTTCCCCCCCACCACGGCCAGCGCCCCTGGCAAGTGCCATCCATCCATAGCTAAGGGGTAGATATGCCCCTGTTTGTATTATGGAGAGAGAGTGTGATACTGCATCTCCAGAGGTCTCCAGAGAGCGAATGCGAATTTTGTGTGATAGCATGTGAATGAAACAAAAGTTTAATATGTTTTTTTTATGTATAGAGGAGCTGGCTATATGAATATGTAAATTAAGGGTATGTATGCATGTGTATTGATTCTCAAAAGCGTTCGGCCTAAAAATGGTTTATAATTTCATTTGTTTAACCACTGATATAGTCAAGCAAAGCCAAGCTGGCTGACACAGTTAAGCTAACAGAGAGGAGGGATGGAGGTATGTATAACATATAGGGGCCTATTCATCATCGGGGGCCGCATGGCCCCTCGATGATGAAGTATTCACCTCGCCGCAGGGGATACTTACGACTGGAGCAATTCATCATTGCTCCGGTGCGGGGACAGCTGCTCCGAAAAGCAGCTGTCCCTGCGATTAGTAGCGCAGCTACATAAGTAGCAGCATTACTTGCCTGTCCCGGTGGCCGGCTTCTGAGCATACATGACCTGAGGTCACGCATGCATAAAGCCACAGGGGGGGTCAGTGAGGAAACCTTCTTCACATCCCCGGAACTCACGAGGATGGCTCGTGTTCTCACAGGCAAACTCCAAAAACTATCAGTTTTTTGGAGTTTGCTGAATATCATGTGGTCCAATTGGGACCCCTGATGAATGGCCCAATAACTTAAATATGTGGAAACTAGCGTTTCTGCATGATTAACCGGTCATTTATCATATGATGAATAGGCCTCATAATGGTGAATCCTTCAACAGCATGTTATTTCACTGTTTAAACCCCAGTTGATAAACACTTGCTTTTGTAGATGAGGCTCATCTAGGCATTGTTTCCTAAAAGTGCATGTATATAGAAGCAGCATATCTGTCAAGTATATTTTGATCACTTAATTTTTTCAATTTTAATAAAATACATTTTATGCTGTTTTATCCTGTTAGGGTGAAATACTTTTTGATAACTGGGAATCCATATTTACCGGCGATGGAGGACGGTTCAATGCTCAAATTCCAATCTATTCTTTTGATGGTAGAAATGTAATGACTGATTCAACCTGGTAAGTGTGTCTATTAATTATCCTGGCACATTCTTAAAACAGTTGCCTTATTTGCCTATTTTCTCACCCAGTTCTTTCCTGTGTGATGCCATGTAAGGCGAAGAGTTGTCACTCAGGTGCAGACAAACACACAAGCTAAAGACTAATAAGGCTATGTGCACTAATCCTTTCCATCTATTTCATGTCAGAGAGTCACATAGTGATTACTCATCCTGATTAAATAGCTGATTGACACTGAGTGACAGAGCAGGGACACAGGGCCTAATTCTGATCCGCTTGCGAGAGCTGAGCGCTCGCAAGTGGGTCGATGGTGCCCTAGTGCGCATGCGCACGACGGAGGGAGCTCCGTCGTGCGCATGCACGAGACCCGAATAGCGACGGTCAAGCCGTCGCTATGGGTCTCGCACCAAAGGGGGCGTGCTGTCAATGTTGATTGACAGCACGCCCCGTTTGGTGGGCGTGCCGGGGGCGTTGCTGCCCAGACGGAGGCGTTCCCATGGGAACACCTACCGTCTGGGGCCGGCCCCACTGACATCACTAGTGATGTCAGTGGGAGTGCTTTTGGCTCTGATAGAGCCAAAAGCACTCCTGGGCTTGCGGCAGCGAGACCCTACCGCAGGGTCTCGTCGCAAGCCGGATGGTTGCGATGGTCTTGACCATCGCAACCATCTTTTTGGCCGCTCGCATAAGCTGTGGGCCGCTCCAATATTAGGTAGGAGGGCCCTGAATCCTCCCCTGGCCATGCAGATTAATACTCATATAATAACTATTTAAATATGTAGCTATAATTTTCTCATAATGCCTTGCTTTTGTGGAAGATTTAGACATTGAAATGAGTTCTTGTTTATGACTATTGGGTTTTATGAAGCTTAAATTCATATTCAATGGCTGTAGTTTGCTCATTCTTCGAAATAAACTCATTTTGTGCTGGTCTTATGTCTTGCAGGCCTCAAAAAATAGTGTGGCATGGTTCCAGTCAGAATGGTATACGACTGATTCATAATTACTGTGAGGCCTGGAGGACAGGAGAGATGGCGGTCAGTGGACAGGCATCTTTACTCCGGAGTGGAAAGCTGTTAGATCAAAAATCCTATAGCTGCTCCAACAAGTTTGTTGTGTTGTGCATTGAAAATAGCCATAACGTTGACACAAGGAGAAAATAAGAGAACAGAAAAACTACAAAAATAAAACCATTACGTTAAGAAGACACTGAAATTCATAATGTATATATTGAACGTTTTAACAGATTGCACACTTTTATAGCCAAAGAGAACATACCTCATGTAACGCATACAGAATTGTGATGAAACATATATTACAATCTGTATTTTGGTGCTACATTTATTATGAAAGATTTGGTTGATAACAAATCTGGTACAGATATGGGCTGGATAAGGTATAGAGCCCAATACACTGCAATTTGTTTCCTAGGTATTCAAGTCATCATATTTCTGAGGGTGAAGTTTTCTTTGTCTAGAAAATGAATAATTGAATGTACATTAAAAAAAACGGTGAAATGTCTTTTTAAGCCCCTTTTGTACTCTTGCAATGCTGGTCTAACGTCTGGAGCTCCAGTAGATTTCTCAGGAGATAAATGAAATAATACCAATGTGCCTGCAGTTCCCAAATAGAACAGAGGGTTTGATAAATATGTTTGAGCATGTACTAGGTCGCATTGCTGCTTGTTTGGAACATAATAATGATAAAAGGAACTCCAGCAAACAGCATGGTAAAAATGCGTTCTTATAGTATTGGTAACAGTAGCAGCAACTTTAACACACTCTGATGCAGAGATATTCATTGTAATTTATATTGGGTAACCTTAAAACTTAGTATACCTGTCAGACAAATTAGTTATGTCTTTTATTTTTATCCCTTACATTAGGTCCACTTCACCCTGGTAATTCTTGCATAAGTGATGCATACTACACTACAAAATGTATTAGCATTGCAAAACAAGTCATGGCCATGATCCAATATTATTTTAGTGTACTTTAATTAAGATCAATCACAAGTGTAATACAATTGTTTTTGTTATATATAATACTATAGTACAGTGGTTCCCAAACTGTGCGCCGTGGCACCCTGGGGTGCCTTGGGACACTTGCAGGGGTGCCTCAGGTTGCTGGTCCAGCACCAAATCAAATTTTTTATGGTCAATGTCATGTAAATATGTGCACAAAAAGAAGCACAAACCTGTCCACCACTATATAACCAGACCTAAGGATGACAGGTCAGCACAACTCCCTGTACTACTACACTACATTATTTTCTGAATTGCTCAATGACAAACTGTTGGCTTAGGGGTGCCGTGAAAACAATACTGATGCACTAGGGCGCCGTGGTTCCAAAAAGTTTGGGAACCTCTGCTATAGTATATGATTATTGTTACTGAAAATAACAAAATAACATCTTCTCCCCCTAATAGATAAACTGGGCCATACGAGTAGCCTATAGCTCCACCTCCCTTCCCGTATGTCACCAGTCCTGGCACTCCAGACCTGGAAAAAGAGCTAGATTGCTGATATGGAGTGTACTGAAGGTGAAACAGAGTGTGACAAAGTTTAGCATATGGTTTACTTGGGCAAATAGTGGAGGGGGAATATATACATATGACGTATGTGCACCTATGTACGCAAACACTTTGCCACTGCAGTCTGGGGAGGAATACACTGCAATTACATTCCCATGAGTGTATAGACTAGACAGCATCCCAATAATTGAATTAGCAAGTAGAACAGAGTATGGGAACATTAGAACAAATAGGTCCCATCGCCATTTGCAAGTTTACAAAGTCAAGCTACTGAAAAGCAAACTTTCCCAAATTATCATATTATTACTCTTATTTGTTTGCAGTTGTATTTCAGTAAGTAAATGTCAGTTTTAACTGTGTGGACATTTGACTGTAGAGACACATTTAAGACGCTGCATCCAAGGATGAGCTGCTCTTCCATCACAGGCCAATCATGGGAACTCAAACAATTCATAACGGTGGAATTTCAAGTGACAACATCACTCTTTCCACTTGCAAAGCTCATATTAAAGAACAGTGAATATATTTTGACAATAAATGAGCTATGTTTTCACCAAAGTAGACATTTTCGGTCAATTTAAATGGGTCTCAATATATATTATTACAGTTACCAGGCACAGTTAGTAACTACTTATAAACACCTTTTTGTTCCTCATTCATGGCAATATACATATGTATGGTTGCTTAAGGGCTGTACAAGTGCCAAATATTGACAAGTGCTGGTCCCACATAGTAAATTATAATCCCTTAGGTGTGGCCTTGCTCATGCCCATTATGAAGCTGCGAAGGGTTGGCTTGGATAGATCAGTGCCACAGCAGGGTTGGCCCATTAATTTGGATTCAGGAATGCTGCAGCCTCAAAGGGGCAGACATGAAGCCAGTAGAGAGTGAGGAACAAACTGGAAGACGAAGTGTTAATGCATTTCTAAACATGGCAATGTATGTGTAGTTTTCCATTTTCTCATTGTCATTTAGTTAGTTATATTAGCCACCTTGTCTGTTTCCTTCTTTCTTTTCTTCTTTTTTGTTGTTGTAAGGATCCTTATGTAAACAGGGCAGACTGGATTTAACTAGAACAGGAGGTATAAATATATATTTGTTAAAAATAAAGCATTTTAAAAAGTGATGTATTATGTGCAATGCTGCACAAAGTGTTGCACTCTATGTACTGTATGTCCTTAAGTATTTATTTTCCACTTATCTTTGCTTATTACATACATGTTCCGCAGTATTATGTTCCATTTCACTTTTCCCTCAGAATATGCTTTCTTGTATCTTTTAAATGTATTGCTATTGATAAAAAGCATATGAAGATTATAATATTCTAGAGAAGAAAATGTCAAGATGAACAGGGTCACACTATATATATATATAAGTGTGCACTGAAGAAAACAGCATTTTATCTTACAGTTACAATTGATAACAAATATTCACATCAGTTTATAACTCACTAATTTATAAAGTATTGATAGATGACCTTCCTATTAGTCAGTTAATGCCAGTACAATACACATTCCAGTCTACATGAACGTTCCAACACAAATAAAACTTCTCATCTAAGATTTTGTATGTATAAACTATCTTACTGTAAATGTCAATTCTTATTTTAATTAAAATAAAACTTGTTTACAAAATTGTGCCTACGGTTATTTCATAACACTTCACAAGCCTATAGAGAGGGATGGTGGCACCATATGGGCTCATATCGTACTATTTTAGGAATCTCACAGGCGAAAGTGTGTGGCTTGATCAGAAATGTAGAAGAGAAATTCTCTGTTGGCGTAGGTACAAAGGTGTAGCGTGTAGCCAGGGCGCCCGAAGCACGTGCATGCTATGGTGTCCCCCCCTCAAGTGTTCCAATGGGAGGCGGGTCCATATGGGATGAAAGTAAAGAGAAGTAAAAATAAAGATTAGGGGCAGCATCAAAGTGGAGCATGGAGGGATAAATATATACCACCTTCTTTCCCCTGTCTCTCCATGCTCCTGCCCCAGCTTTCCAGCCTCCTTCCGTATCACTCCAGTCGTCAGCTCCTGTTTAGAACCCCTTAAGCAGGACCCCCTGTATAGGTACCCATATGCAGTGCCCCCTGTATAGGTGCCCATATGCAGTGCCCCCTGTATAGGTGCCCCTTAAAGTAGTACCCTCATGCAGTGCCCCCTGTATAGGTGCCCCTTAAAGTAGTGCCCATATGCAGTGCCCCCTGTATAGGTGCCCCTTAAAGTAGTGCCCATGATGTCATCCGTGCATTGCAACACTGGGAACGCTGGCCTCTGAAGCGATCAGAGGCTTCCATAGCTTCCGATCACTGCAGAGGCCATCGTTCACATTGCAGTGGGGAAGCAACGCCCCCCGGCGCATCCGGACACCTTCGGCGCCTGGAGCTTGGGCTCCACTGGAACCGCCCTCCCTACTCCCCTGCGTAAGTATACCAAGGAAATAAAGGAAGAATACCTAGTGTACACTGCATGTGAACTTGTTCAGTACATCTTTGTATTATTCATCTCTACAGGAGAAAAAGTTAGCCAATAGTTGGAGTTATTTTTTGTTAACTAAGCATTTCTTATGATGTGTAGCAATAGTCCAATAAAGCGACAAACCAAAGAGACGACAACCAAATAAAATAAAATTCTCCAACAATTGACTAGCAAAAGTTTTTCAGTTTATTTCCATTAATATAAAGGTACAATACAGACATTCAATAACAAATTCCATAAAAGAATAAAAGCTCCCAGTGTCCCAGATAAAAGTCTTTGGTAGGTGATGAATCTATACAGCTACAGTACTAAACAGCTGTACTTAGAAGAAGCTGGATCAGAGATACTGAGAAGTTTCTTGGTTGCTGATGCTGATAAAGCAAATAGGCCTCACTTCCTTGACAGCTGTGTATGGTTAGTAGCACTAATGGTGGGTACACACTGGGCGATATTACTGAGCGACTGCACGATTACGACATCGTAATCGTGCAGTCGCTCAGTAATCGTGCACAAATCTTTGAATTTCTATGTTGGAAACGACCAGCGATGCGCACTCCCGTTGGTCGTTTCCGACATTGTCCATCGCCTGAACATGCAGCACAATCTGACAATAACGACAGATTGGCATGTTCAGGAATGATGGACAGTGCCTGCACTGAACAACTGATCGTTCAGTGCAGACACTACAGGGGATCAGGAACGACGGTACGATTACGATGTCGTAATCGTACTGTGTTTCCTGATCACCTAGTGTGTACGCACCTTTCGTGTGATCCAGTGCACCTTTATATATGTCATGGTTGGTCTGGTCCCTTTCCCTGTGCTATTTGAAACAATGTGTTGAAAGAATATACACATTTATTTAACCCTCTAGGAATTCAATTCCATATAGAGAGCAGACAATGGGACTGATCAGGGCCGGATTAAGGTCTGTGGGAACCCCTGTTAAATATGGACGAAATGGGGGTATGCGCAATGGGGACCGTATCGCTCATAAGAGGTACATTGACAAACAGCGGTAAGCTAAGCTTAGCGCTGTTTGTTAAATACTGAAAGGAGGACATTTAGAGAGTGACATAACCCCTTTAGCACTGTCTCCCCAGAGAAATCAAACTTCAAGCCCACACAAGAAAAAAACACAAAATATACACCCACAGGAAAACAAAACACACATATAGGCACCCACATGAAATATTACTCACCAGTTGCACAATTTTATCCACATTACACATATAGGACCTCATTCAGAGGCAGTCGGAAGATGCAAGCGGTCGCTCAGAAACTGGGCGGCCGCTTGCATCCTGACCCCCACGCCTCTGTTTCGGTCGTTAGGCTGTGGGTTTACACCCACAGCTCTAACGACCGCTCGGGTGATGGTCGCAATGGTCAGAGACCATCGCGACCATCGGGGCTTACGACGAGACCCTAGGGTAGGGTCTCACTTGTCATAAGCCCCGGAGTGCTTCTGGCTCTGTCAGAGCCGGAAGCTCTCCATTGACATCACTAGTGATGTCAGTGGGGCATCCCCCAAACGGTAGGCGTTCCCATGGGAACGCCTCCGTTTGGGCTGCCAACCCCCCGGCCCACCTTCCAAACGGGGCGAGCTGTCAATCAACATCGACAGCTCGCCCCCTTTGGAAAGAGACCCGCTACGACCAGCACTGTCGGTCGTAGCGGGTCTCACGCATGCGCTCAAGGGAGCCGACTCCCTCGTGCGCATGCGCACTGGCCAAACATCGAGGCGGCCGTGTGGTCGTAGACTGTACGGCCGCCTCTGAATAAGGTCCATAGTGCCCCTGATTCACATTACACCACATAGTACTAGAGCCCTTTATTCATGTTATGACACACAGTAGTGCCACTTTTACACAATGCCCATGCTAGTGCCCCTAATACACATAATGCCTACAGTAGTAGTGCCTCTTACACAATGCCCCCAGTAGTGGTGCCCCTTATGCAATGCTCCAGTAGTGGTGACCCTTATGCAGTGCCCCCAGTAGTGATCCCCCTCATCCAGTGCCCCCAGTAGTGATAGTGCCCTTTATGCAGTGCCCCCTGTAGTGGTGCCCCTTATACAATGCCCCCAGTAGTGGTGCCCCTTATGCAGTGCCCCAGTAGTGGTAGTGCCCCTTATGCAGTGCTGCCAATAGTGGTGCCCCTTATGCAATGCCCCCAGTAGTTATGCCCACAGTGGTAGTGCCCCTTTTGCAGAGCCCACAGTAGTGGTGCCCCTTTTGCAGAGCCCACAGTAGTGGTGCCCTTTATGCAGTGCTCCCAGTAGTAGTGCCCTCATGCAATGCCCCCATTAGTAGTTCACTCAGTAGTCAGGCCCCCAGTAGTAAGGCCCCCTGTGGTAGTGCCCCTGTAGTAGTGCCCCCCGAGTATTGCCCCCAGTAGTAGTGCCCCCCGAGTATTGCCCCCAGTAGTAGTTCCCCCTATAATGAAGCCGTTTGCACACAAAGAAAACTAAAAACTAATACATACCTTAAGCCCCGCTCCCATGTCTGCTGCCGTCCGGTCCGCCTGGCTGCTTCTCTGAACTATGGGAGAGATGTCATGACGTCTCCCATTGTGCACTGTGGGAGCTGGAAGCCAGAGCTCAGGAGTGAGCTCTAGCCTCCGGCTCCGGCTGCCGCTGTGGGGAGGGAGCCTGGCGCCTGGCAAATAGAGTCTCCCTGCGCGCCCGGGCTAGGTGGGCCGGCGGAGGCGGAACTGCCCATTTTAGCCCCAGTTGGTGTGGGGGCCCTTAATGTGTGGGGTCCAGGGACAACCGCCCCTGTCGCCCCCCGTTAATCTGGCCCTTG
The DNA here is from genome assembly GCA_031769625.1 of Taudactylus pleione. Classification (NCBI taxonomy): domain Eukaryota; kingdom Metazoa; phylum Chordata; class Amphibia; order Anura; family Myobatrachidae; genus Taudactylus; species Taudactylus pleione. Next base: position 7,440,631 of record JAUIMM010000307.1, read on the forward strand.
GACTGAGTCAGAGATGGATGCAGTGTCGATGTTCCTGCATTTGAGTAATTTGTTTGCTACTGCACATGCATGAAAAGTCCTGTGAACCCTGGCTGTGTATGCATTTTAGAGTGGCGTTTGGAAGGTGACCTAAAGTGATCGCAAAAAGGGGATGTTATGGGAGTGCCACGGACGTGTCTGGGAACACTGCTGCTTCAGACGTCATGGAGAGTTGGATTAGAGAAGAAGCTAGAGTAGACCCTACGCTACCACAAATGTCGATGGTGTGACCAATGTGGCATCACTGTTGGAGTGTCTGCAGCCTGAATGTGGGCGTCTCAGTGCTTGTACACTCCATCGCACAGTGAAGCACTGGAACGGAAGTCCACTACGATGGCTATGCACACGGTGCAACTCAGTGCCTGTAGTCCCTTCTGGCTCCCCTCTTCTGGTGATGTCAAGGACATCAGCACCACAATAGTGACACTGGGGGATGAGATTTCAACTCATCCACAGAGAAGACAAATCTGCTTGATGAGGAGCAGGAGCTGATAATGAACAGACAAGCAACTCGGCCACAGCTGATATTCCAGGCACAGTGCTACAAAAGTATGTAAACTGAGGAAATTTACATGAGGTAGAATATGGTTAATAAGTTTAACTAGTCAAATTCTGATCTTTTATGCCCTGCACTTGTCTGCAAAACAAAAATTAGTTACTTCATGATTTAAATATATCAGATATGATTACCAGCCCATGTAAATTAACTTTTCTGACAGCTGTCACAAACTCATGGAAGGAGAGTAGGTGCTGGCCCATACTTTGGGATAGCTGAAACCCAGTACAGAGGCACAGAGTCTAATGTGCTGGTGGGCTTCACCAGGGACCCCCGCAAGGAGGTTTGGGCTTAGCTGCACCCGACACAGGTTGTGGCTCTCTGTCTGGGTTCCCAAGTACAGGTGCTGGTTTACACTGGAGTGTAATTGGTGGATTGCCATGTGGCGTGTAGAAGTATAGTCACAAGGCCAGGTCATAACCAAATTGACAGTTTGGTATCAGGGATGAGACAGATACAGGTCACTAGACTAGCCGATGTCAAGAAGAAATCACCAGACGTGCCAGGAAGGAGACGGAGTCAGGACACTAGGATAGCCGATGTTAGGAATGAATGTCAGAATGCTGGAGCTAGGTGAGCCTATACTTTGGCACAGGAGTGCTCCCACAAACTTCCTTAAATAGGGGGGGTGTTCAAAATATGTGCCCATGTTACGTCACATTCCAGGTGCATCTGGCCCCTTAATTTTAGTGCTAAGTGGCGCGCACATCCCTATGGGAGCCACAGCCACATACCAGGAAATCATTGATGCTGCAGCTGGAGAGAAGGCCAGATCACTGCAGTAGGCCACTGTTAAATTCGTCAATAAACCTTTTAATATATTCCTTCCTATAAACCTCTAAGATTCACCTGCCTAGAACCTCTAAGACAAAACCCTGCCTAAAACCTCTAAACAGAACGCTAATTGCGTACGCAATTTAACCGCAAATAAGGACAGGAGTGGAATCTGTGTTTCCAATGCACAAGTATTATTCAGGTAAAAGTACAGTCAGTTACACGCAATCTATACATACACAAGTTAGGCGTAAAAGGAAATAATACAGACCCAAGTACGGTTATACATACGCTGCGCCTCTGGACCCAGAGATAGACTTCTGACTAGATATCCTCAGTTCACCCAAAATTCAGCATGAACTGGCAAACCAGTGTTCGTACACATGTATTTATTCCCCCCCAATCTGAAACAGGACAAAGGGGGAACTTCCTGCTGATCTCATTGGTTCCCAGAGGAGAAGCATATGTAACGACACATTTAACAGGTTGTTTCAAATAGACTTTCCCTGCCTCTAACAGCCGGAGTCTTTCTGGTAATGCCTCCTGTAACATTCCATCAACTAAACATTTTGTTGCTTGTAAGTTCTGCGATCCGTAACTTGAGTTTGCATGATGCGATCTCTCCACCGATAACACCGGGATTCTGTAAAAAGCGTACACATCAGAACGAAACCAAACACACCTTGCTTATCATGTATAATACCTTAGATATCAAAAACCTCTATTTCTTAGCATTTAAACTAACTTAACCAACTTGAATCATACAATTTGATGCTAATGGAACCTTGTGTGCGAATATGTAGTGTGTGAGTATTCGGGGTTTGATATAAGGACGCTAGTTATTAATGGGTGAGATTTAAGTGCATAATTTCTCATACACGAAGTGAACATCCAGCAGTGTGGATGGCTGAGGGTTGTAGTTCTACATGCCCTCTGTCAGCAGGCCCCCACCTGTTGTGTGTTCAAAGGAAAACAAAACCTCTTTTGTTCTCACAGACCCTTGTGTGAAATGCAAATGTATTACCACCTTAAGCTGTGGAATTTGGGGCCATCCTGTCTAGGATTCAGACAAATCCAATTGTGTAGATATTATATTACAATTGCCACAACTATACTTTATCTGCATCCAGGGATTCCCAATTTGTATGTAAAAATACCCATTGTCTCTTCTTATTTACTTTTACTCAGAAAGCTTGTTTTTCCAGTTGCCCTTGGTAGGTTAACAAAAACATTGCCATCTGTTCTTAGCTCCTGAGTTATAACTTGAATTGACGCTAACCACAAAAATGGTGTCTTGCGATCTCATTTCCAAAATGGAGTCTTGCGGCCATTCGCAAGATGGCGTCGCCGCGATTAAATTTTAAACAGAACTTGTCTCAGCCAATTATTCAGCTTCGACACCCCGGGGACCTCCAGTTCATTGCTCCCTCCAGAGAGCAGGAGACCAGAGCTGCCGGACCTGGTAAGAGAGACCGTGTTCCGGCGTGCTATGACACAGGCTAATTCTTATGGGAAATTAAACTTCAACTGATGTAAGAGTACAATTCACTTTGGTAATTTCTATCCTATATTACTTTTTTCTAAATCATATTTTGCAATACCAGTTGTTTTCTTTGCAATAAGAGGGCATATAGGAGTCTCTTTATCAAGCGTTTTTTTTTTTCATTTGTAACGCCCTCTAGGGGTAGGTATTCGTAAATACACCTCTCTCAGTGTTCAAGATGGCTGTCTGTTGCAGATACTACATGCCTGAGACCCTGGGGATCAGTTTTCAGGTAAAGGAGGGGCTGGTGAAATAGATACGCAGAGGCGGGGAGACTGGGTGTATAGCTGGGAGAGCAGAGAAGAAGGGGGGGAGAGAGAACAAAGGAGTTGAGAGAGAAGTTGGAAGGGACCAAACATCTTTAGGGAGAGATAGAGCTGGGAAGCAGGAATGTAGCTCTTGTGCTTGTCTAGAAGGGGGAGAATGGCGTGGGGGCTGCCATGATGCCCATCAAATGCCAAGAAAAGAGAGGTTTGGAGAGAGATCACTGAGATAAAGTCTGTGAAAGAACACAGAGAAAAAGCTGGAAGCCTGCAGTGTGAGCCACCCAGTGAAGTTTTCGGAACCCATGAGGCGGTAAGAGATGCAAGTATATGTTTTGGAGAGATGGAGAAGAGGAGTTTCCCAGGAGCTTTATTGTTAAGGGATAAGAGGAGTCTTTTATGCATAAAAGCTCCCACCAGAAATTAAAGGGGGGAGGGGGGTTGTCACTGTGGCAGCATTGTGGCTATAGGAGCCATTCCTGTAGGAGAGGAACAGGCTGCAACTGGGAGCGCGCTAGCTGCAATGGAAAAGTCTGTATATTGCTGTCCTATGTGAAGGAGAAGGAGAGCAGAGAGAGGCAGACTAGGTATGAGACACTCTGTATCAGAGCCATAACTAGACTTTTTGGTGCCCTGTGCCAGAAAGAGCATTGACGCCCCCCTCATTTTTCAAAGGGACATAATGCACCCAAAAAAGGGCCATTAGGACCATGGCTTCATGGGGAAGGGCCAGGGAAGAGATAGGAGAGGCCAGGAGATGCTGGGGATGAAATCAGAGGAAGCTACAAGCAAGAATGATAATAAACAGAAATTTGACAGGTCCAAACAGCGCCCCCTGACCTGTGGTGCCCTGTGCGATGGCACCGGCTGCACTACCCTAGCTACGGCCCTGCTCTGTATATTGTCTTAGAAGAGACAAAGAAGAGACAGAGGGCCTGATTCAGAGCCGGACGCTCTGACCAGAGCGCTCACTCTGAATCAGGGCCCTCCTACATGAAAATGGAGTGGCCTTATGGATGCTCGCATAGCTGTGGGTTACCACCCACAGCTATAGCGAGCGTCCATGATGATGGTCGCGATGGTCAAGACCATGGCGACCATCGGGCTTGCGACGGAGACCCTGCGGTAGGGTCTCGCTGCCGCAAGCCCTGGAGTGATTTTGGCTCTATCAGAGCCAAAATCACTCCCACTGACATCACTAGTGATGTCAGTGGGGCCAGGTTCAGATGGTAGGCGTTCCCATGGGAACGCCTCCGTCTGGCAGCCACGCCCCCAGCATGCTGTCACTCAACTTGGACAGCACGCCCCCTTTGGTGCGAGACCCGGAGCGACGGAGTGCTTTCGGCTCTATCAGAGCTGAGAGTACTCCCACTGACATCACTTGTGATGTCAGTGGGGCAGGCCCCAGACGGTAGGCGTTCCCATGGGAACGCCTCCGTCTGGGCAGCCACGCCCCCTGCAAACCCACCAAAGGGGGCGTGCTGTCACTCAACATTGACAGCACGCCCCCTTTGTAGTGAGACCCGGAGCGTGACTTGCCCGTCGCTATCCGGGTCTCGCACATGCGCACGACGGAGCCGCCTCCGTCATGCGCATGCGCACTGGGCCAACATTGACCCGCTTGCGAGTGCTCAGCGCTCATGAGCGGGTCTGAATTAGGCAAAAGAATTTATGTGAGATGTGCGTGAAACTACAGGCACCAGCCAGCAAAGGACCTACATGTATTAAGTGGAGTACTATAGGCACCAGCCAGCAAAGGACCAGGTGGACCTACATGTATTAAGTGGAGAACTATAGGCAGTGGCGGGCTGGGCCGGGGGGCAGGGTGCCATGTGCCCCCCGGGCCGCAGCGTCATGCGGGCCGCGGGCGGTGCAGTCTGTGTCACTGTGACACAGACTGCACCGCGTGTGTAGCGCTGACCGGACGGAGTTCGGTCAGTGCTACACTGACAAACACACAGCCGCCGGCTCCGGCAGCTGTGTGTTTGTTGTAAGCAGCAGCCAATGAGAGTCTGTCAGACTCTCATTAGCTGCTGCTGCGCCCACTGCGGGAGCCGCTCCATCTCTCCCACAATGCAGAGCGGCCCGGGAGGACAGACGGAGGAGCAGATAGCGGGAGCAGGGATTCAGGTAAGTGTTTTTTTTATTTCGTTTTTTATATTACGTGTGTCTACTGGGGGGGTGGTGTCTGGCACTACTGGGGGCACTACAAAGGGGGGACTACTACTACTGGGGGCATTACAAGGGGGGTAGGGGACTACAACTACTGGGGGCACTACAAGGGGGGGACTACTACTACTGGGGGCACTACAAGTGGGGACTACTGCTGGGGGCACTACAAGGGGGAGGGGACTACTACTACTCATGGACTACTACTACTGGGGACACTACAAGGGGGGGACTACTACTACTGGGGACACTACAAGGGGGGGACTACTACTGGGGGCACTACAGGGGGGGACTACTACTCCTGGGGGCACTACAAAGGGGGGGACAACTACTACTGGGGGCACTGCAAAGGGGGGGACTACTACTACTGGGGGCACTGCAAAGGGGGGGACTACTACTACTGGGGGCACTACAAGGGGAGGACTACTACTGGGGGCACTACTGGAGGCCTGCATAAGGGTGCTCTCTCCTGTGGCACACGGGGGCACTGCATATGGGCAGTAAGACAGGGGGCTTCCCTAATCTTTATTTTTACCTTACATTAATCCCATATGGACCCGCCTCCTCCCTGGAACACTGGAGGGGGGGGCGCCGTAGCACGCATATTCTTCGGACACACACGCTACTCCTCTGCCAGGGCCGCCTGCATGCATTTGCCCCCCAGGCTAAAAGTTGCCAGCCAGCCCCTGACTATAGGCACCAGCCAGCATAGGGCCAGGTGGACCTGCATGTATGAAGTGGAGAACTACAGGCACCAGCCAGGATAGGGCCAGGTTGACCTGCATGTATGTATGAGGTGGGGGAACTACAGGTACCAGCCAGCATAGGGCCAGGTTGACCTGCATGTGTAAAGTGCAAAGCATCTACTGTAACTGTGCTTAAAGACTAAGGACCGTATTCAATTTGAGGCGAAAAGCCGGAATCCGCGGAAAAGTTTCGGCGATGACGTCATTTCGCCAGGCGGAAAAGTATCGCCGTATTCAATTTGAGAGACTTTCAGCCTAGGCTTGTGGCAGGTGGATTTTTCAAGATTTTTTCAACTTAACTTTTGTAACTTTAAAATATGCTGACCCCCATTTTCAAGTACCCCAATTTTGCTGGGATCATTTATTTTCTGCAAAAAAACCTCCTGAATACTATTCTGCATCACTTATACAAAAACGCTATTTAGCAGCTATTGAGCTATTAAAAACACCAAATACCTTCAGCAAGCCAAATAGGGGGTACCAATAACTAACCCCCATGTCAGAGCATCTTTTGGGGGGTGTCAGGCTGATTTCCCCAAATCTGACAGGACTTTCCGCTTGTTTAAGTTTCGCCGGGTCCCGTTTTCGCGTACTTTCAAATTGAATACGGGGATAAGCGGACATGCGCGCAAATACTTTTCCACCTGCAAAACACGCGATGTAGGTGAAAAGCCCGGGAGGCGCAAAAGTATCGCGGGTCCGCTCAAATTGAATACGGCTCTATGCTGGTGAAGAAGTGTGCGATGTAATGTAAACATATCCATAAGATTGTCATATACCATCTGACATGCCAAGTATATGAGCTGGAGGGAGAGGAGAAGCTGCTGTAACCATATTCTTGTCCTTTAAAGTCATGTACAGGAGGAGAGAAATAAAGTGGTATATTTTTATAAGAGAATGTCTGGCGCCCAAGTTATTCAACAAGAACTGTTGCTGCATATGTCTATACCTGTATTTATATGTGTGACTGTTATAAAGCCTGCATGGGCAGGGACCCCCTTCTCAGGTATTGCCCACACCCTGGAGAACTAGCCTGGGGCAATAGGAGGTGTATCAGTCCAAATGCACCAACTCGCACACTGAAGGGGTTTCACATAAAATGATGTAGAAAGTGCAGTTTCTGCTGAATTGTATGAATTGTATGAATTGTTGCTTTGTACCAATATCCTAATGCAGAAATCTCCTGCAGGATGCTAATTAGCGCTGCAGATTGCAGATTATTGGAGTCTGGTGTAAACCGCTTTAAGCCTATGGAAGCTTAATCGAAGGAGAGCTTCCGATCACTCTCCTGCAGCCTCCATCCGGCAGCGGAAACTGACACTTTGTGCACGCACAGTAGCAGCTTCCCCGGAGGAGTCTTTCACATATGTGAAAGATGCTTCTAGAATGCTGGTAGTAACTTGCAGAAACAGCGATTATCGCTAGTGTTGTCCCTGCGGGTTCATTTTAGTGCATAGTGGGGATATTTCAATTCATAGTGAAAATATCCATCTCAATACAGATTGTTAATAATCGGAGCAGTGCTGCAATCATTAGTACATATATGTGTGAAGCGAGATAGATTGATGATATATATTTACATATATATATATATATATATATATATATATATATATATATATATATATATATAGCAAGCAAAGTCAGGGTCACTCTCCGGTCTTCATGTATAAGAAGTAATAGCCAAGAGCCAGTCGCTGGGTCAACGTTTCCAGTTTAATACCAAACTCATCATCAGGACATACAGAAAAGTGTGATGTAACATACCTTATATACCCTTACTGTCTCACCCGGTGTGTCTGATTGCCCGCTGCTCAGCTTCCGGCTCCCGCTCTGTCAGCGTCACATGACGGTGACGTCATCAGGGCCGTCACATCGCCCGGGCAACCAGACCACGCTACTCACAACAAAACTTTACAAAAACAAACAAAGTACAAAAATTAAAATGACCATGGTGGAAACATGGCGATCTATCAAAAAGAGTATCTTTAAACTCAACAGCATATTTGCTGGCTGCACCATTTTGTTTAAACAATATATATATTGTTTAACAAAATGGTGTGAGAGAGTAAGGGTATATAAGGTATGTCACACTTTTCTGTATATCCTGATGACGAGTTTGGTATTAAACTCGAAACGTTGACCCAGCGACTGGCTCTTGGCTATTACTTCTTATATATGAAGACCGGAGAGTGACCCTGACTTTGCTTGCTGTTCTTGATTCCTTTCAGTGTGCACCACGGCGAGTATATTCCTTGTTATAGGAGTGCCTACACCTGCTGTATTGTGATATATATATATATATATATATATATATATTTGAATCCGGACAGATCTGAGTCGCGGTTCTGATCCCCTCAGGAGATCTGGATAAATCTGAGTCACAGTTCTAATCTCCCTGCAGTTCAGAATTTGGATTTTAAGTCCATATATGGGGTTTTGGATTGCAAAAATTACATGATTTTAGCTGTTTTTAAAAACTTTTTATCAATTTAAAAAAACAAAACAAAACCAAAACACAAAGATGAATCCAGATCCTAAACCAAAATACGGAGGTCAGCGCACATCTCAAAGGTAAATATATTGTAACACAAGGTATTGAAATGAGGACTCCAGACAGGCAGGTACTTGGTGAAGCAGTGTCTTTTTAATGGTAGCAGACACAGGGCCTGATTCAGACCCGCTCTGCGCTCGCAAGAGGGTCGATGGTGGCCCAGTGTGCATGCGCACGACGGAGCCGGCTCCGTCGTGCGCATGCATAAGACCCAGATAGTGACAGGCAAACCGTCTCTCCGGGTCTCGTACCAAAGGGGGCGTGCTGTCGATGTTGAGTGACAGCACGCCCCCTCTGGTGGGTGGGCTGGGGGAGTGGCTGCCCAAACGGAGGCGTTCCCATGTGAACGCCTCCATTTGGGGCCGGCCCCACTGACATCACGAGTGATGTCAGTGGGAGAGATTTCGGCTCTGAGAGAGCAGAAATCTCTCTGGGGCTTGCGGCAACGAGATCCTACCACAAGGGTCTCATCGCAAGCACGATGGTCGCGATGGTCTTGACCATCGCGACCATCTTCCTGTCCGCTCGCTATAGCTGTGGGTGGTCACCCATAGCTATGCGAGCAGCCAGGAGGCCGCTCTAAAAAACAAGAAGGCCGGCACTGATTTAGAGCGAGCACTCTATCAGATCGTCCGGCTCTGAATCAGGGCCACTGGCCCTGATTCAGAGCCGGACGCTCTGACAGAGCGCTCGCTCTGAATCAGGGCCGTCCCTGCTCCTATTTGGAGCGGCCTCCTGGCTGCTCGCATAGCTGTGGATGACCACCCACATCTATAGCGAGCGGGCAAAATGATGGTCGCGATGGTCAAGACCATCGCGACCATCGGGCTTGCGACGAGACCCTGCGGTAGGGTCTCGCTGCCGCAAGCCCAGGAGTGCTTTTGGCTCTATCAGAGCCAAAAGCACTCCCACTGACATCACTAGTGATGTCAGTGGGGCCGGCCCCAGACGGTAGGTGTTCCCATGGGAACATCTCTGGGCAGCCACGCCCCCGGCACGCCCACCAAAGGGGGCGTGCTGTCAATTAACATCGACAGCACGCCCCCTTTGGTGCGAGATCCATAATGACGGCTTGGCCGTCGGTATTCGGGTCTCGCGCATGCGCATGATGGAGCCGCCTCCGTCGTGCGCAAGCGCACTTGGGCACCATCGACCCGCTTGCAAGCGCTCAGCACTCGCGAGCGGGTCTGAATCAGGCCCACTGTACCTTAGCATACGTGAAGTTAGGTCTGGACAAACACAGGCACATAACAGAAAATAATCAAACAACATAAAAGTAAATGTCTCAGCACTCCTTGTGCTAATGTCTGTGGACCCTCCAGGTCCTGACACCCTAATGCTAACCACCGCCCCGAGCCTATCGCCTGGCTAGCTTATCCAGAATCAGGAGTAATGAGCATCAGGTGTGTGAGAGTTTCAAACCCTTTCTGTGCTGCTGACTTCCTGCTGGCTCTGGGCGACCTTGAAAACAAGAAGTTCCATATTTCCACTTTGAGCTGTGCAGTCCAGAAAACCTGGAATTCCAAACTTCTATTGTAACTGCAGAATGTGCTGATCTTGTCTTCCTCTCTCTTGGAGGGAGCTTATCCCGCCATAATGTTGGCAACTCAGGTGAGAGACAACCCCTCTCACCACAATATATATACTGTATATAATGATAGATAGCAACTTTTTTCTCCTGGAAAGGTATTAGCTGTATCCTAAAACACGCTGAATATTATGTTTTACTTAGCCATTAAGTAGAATCACATTGACTTGTACATTATATAAAAGTAAGGCCAGAGATCATTGAGGTGACTTGTAATATTCTTATACAGAATGCATTGGTGTGATAATATACGAATGGTAGATTTTGATAGAGAAATATTGTGCTATTTTACTAGTCCTGACACAAAGTCATTAAATAAATAAAAGGGGTGAGGGTGGATGTTAGGAGTAATGGGGTGGCAGATAAATGAACATAACTCTTAAATGTGCCCTGGGTATAAACAGCTAGCGAAAGCAATACCAGGCAGGAAGTTGATGTTAACAATATAAGGAAAATTAGCCTGGAAGCTGCTTTAAAAATTGAATAAATTGTTTCTTGTTGATGGAAGCCAGCTTGATAGGGAATTAAATGTTTGAGACTGCGGTGATGGGTGCATGAATTAATGTTTAAAGTTTTTGTAAGGTAAAGGAAATCTTTTTGAGGCTGACATGGGCTAAGGGGCAAATATTAACAGCCCAGAGGCCCAAGAAGGTGGGTTAAAGATTGGAGAGGGGAAGGGGGTAACCAAACTACCAAAGTAGCATTGACCATAGCCCCTCCAGTCACTAATATAAAGATAAAGTATAATGCTGGCCACACACATGGCAATCTGCACACGATCAGCCGATGTGTACGATTTCCCTTGAAACTCTCCCTGGCAGCTCTGCACATGATCTGCACACAATTTGGTGTCCAATCTTCATACGATCTCTCCTGCATCCAGACTTTCACAGTGCATCGCCTCCTAGATTGTTAGATCTGCCCTACTGCACAGCAGATCTGACGATGCGATGTGCAACCAGCGGGGACGCGCATCGTGAGTGAGTGAGGACTCACGATTTACTGAGGATTTGGCCATATTTTACAAGATCCGTCGTTCCAATGTGTCGGAATCGGCCAGATCAGGTAAAATATCGCTATGTGTGTGGCCAGCTTAAGATATAAGGGGGAGGGGGTGCAAATGCTCTCACTTGTACAGGGTGCCAGAATGTCAAGTTACGGCTCTGACTACTGCTGATAGTGTGTGCCGAGGCCGGCTGTATGTAAGCCTGTGCAGGCTCAGTGCCTAACACTGGCTGCGCTGGCTGTAGGTATTAGGAAGGAGGTGAGCAAGCCGGCGGGCTGCAGACATCAGCACATAAAAAGGCTCCTAGTGAATGAGTTATGTAGATGTGGCTTTGCACAGCATGTTTTTGCAGATAAAGCAGGTGAGTGTAGGGGAGATGTTATTAATATAATATATGTTAATGTGCCAGTAGTAATCAGTGTACAGTATGTGTGTGTGTGCGTGCTGGCATTAATACAATGTATGCGTCAGAACTGGCTCTTATCAGTTTGGTGCCCTAGGCAAGATTTTAGCTGGTGTCTCCTAAAAACAAGGCGGGGGAGGGTCGTCGTGTCTGCTGGGTACTCCCCTCGAGCAGAGGCGGATTTCCCGTTAGGCAACAAAGGCACCCGCCTAGGGGCCCGGCGGGTAACTCTGTATGCAGTCGCGCTGGCTGGATAAGGAGACTCTGGCTGCTGCACTGGCAGCCTGCCGGGTGCCGGCTCCAGGGTGCAAGTAAGTATCCGTGCTTTGTTGTGCATGAGACCTTATGACGCACGAGCATATGACGTCATATGCACGGAGAGAGGAGCCGGGAGGATAATCAGCAAGGTGAATGTGACTGCAGGATGAGCAAAGCCCCGCCCCCTGGGCGTGGCCTAATTCCATGACATGCCCGCCCCTGTGAGGAACATAATCATGATGAAGGCTGAAGCAACAAGCCAAGCAGGAAATGTGAGTGTGACTGCGTGTGTGCTCGCAGTCACCCTCAATCTGTCTCCCTCCTTTTGTCTCTCTCCTCTCTTAGTCTCTCTCCCCCTCTCTCTTTTCTCATTCCCCCCTCTTAATTTTTTCCCTCTCTCTCCATAGGGAGGGGGCATAGAAGTGGCTGCAGGGGGCCATGGAAATTTTATTCGTAAGGGCCCCCAGAATTTAGTTGCCCAGGGGCCCCCACAAGCATTAATCTGGCCATGGCTGGGTAGCACTGACTATAGAAGATGGGGGCCTGCTCAAATATGGGGGGAGGTGGTAGACAGTGGTAACCATCCTTTAATACTTATTTTTACACCCAGGGGCCATTAGTGACCGTTGCGTGTTACAATCAGTGAGGAATACACACACACTGATATATAATGTGATCACTAATGGCCCTGAGTGTCACAATAAGTATTAAGGGATGGGTGCCACTGCTTGATACAATCAGCACAGCCAGCTCGAGGGTGCGCAGTGCGGCCGTCGGGACATATATGGTAGACCACTGCTACGCCCAGGCCTCCATGTCCTCTAGAATCCGCGACCACATAGCAGGCATCATGGCTGAGCCTGCCCTTATACAATTCCTGGCCTGGGCAGCACTGGGCTCTTCTGTGTAGCAGACGCGGGCTGTGCGTGATCTATAGGCGGCGGCATGATGTCATAGGTCACACTGCCACACGCTGTCCAGCCCGCGCACACAGTGCAGATGCAGCAAGTGACTTATTACTGAGGCTGCTGCTGCGTGCCGGTGCCATGGTGGGCTGAAGGCAAGTGAGGGACCGGATGACCAGTCATTGTTTTTTTTTCTGTGGAGACAATAAATGTATTTTTAATTTTTTTTACTGTGGGGGCAATGAATTAATGTATGTTTATTTTTTTCTTGTAGGAGCATTAAGTATATATGTTTTGGGTTTTTTTCCCTGTGGGGACAATTAATTTTTCCTTTGGTGGACAATGTGTATGTGTTTTTTTTTTTCTATGGCGGACAATGGGCCTGTTTAGTACGAATTGTGATCGCAGCTCTGTAATCGCATGCAGTGCTGCTGTGTGAATATGCTAATGTCTGTAACAGCTTACCCAGCATAGAGACACCCACTACCACTATCTCACATCTGTAATACCTCACAGTCCTGCGTACACATTAGTAACATCGGCCCATCACGCACAACTACAGCAGCTCTGACCTGTCTCATAAATTGCAAGTCTCATCGCATGCAGTTATTACTCAAGATGCATAGCAGTGGCTAATTTATGCAACAGCCTTCAAACGGAAAAGGAACGCCTGCATTTGTATGCTTACGGCCTGTCACACATTCTGCAATGGATTCCAATGTGCGTGAATGATCACAGCGCACGTGCAGTGCGGTGCATAACGATCTGCGTAAGTGGTTGCAATTACGATCCATGCTGAATCAGGGCCTGTGCGTGTGTTGTTTTTTCCTGTGGAAGACAATTTGTGTTGTTTTTTCCTGTGGCGGACAATTTGTGTTGTTTTTTCCTGTGTTGGACAATGTGCATATTTTTTTTTTCTGTGGCGGACAATGGGCCTGATTCAGACCCGGACGCAAGTGACCGTTCGCTCGTCCGCCGTACGAGCGGAAATATTTAAATTCAAGCGCTCGCTCGTAAGTTCGCTCGTTGCTAATTTACCGCCCCATAGTCTCCCAACCCCTCCTCTAGCTAGCGAACGTTCAAAATAGCGACCGTCCGTCTCCTCTTTGGTTGCAGGGAACGCTCGCACAATTCAATTCCGGAAGTGGAACTGTCAGTTTTCGATTGCCCGCTATTTCATTCTTCAAACATACTTTAATCATTTCATGGCAATCAATATATTAATTACCTTAATTGCTATTCACATGTTTTCAATCCTTTTTTTTTTTTCATTGTCAATAAACTTTATTCTTGTCAGTGTGTGTCATTTGTACGGCAGAATACGTACGGTTTCACCAATGGTATTGTTTTTCAAAATTAAATGTTTTTAGGAATGATACTATTGTTTTCCGTTGTTTTTTATAGGCATATTTTAGTACTTTAATTTGTTTATTTAAATTAGCTTACGCATGTCACTGCATCAAGCCTATCATAACTCACATTATATTTGTGAGGCTGTAGGTCACATGACTCATACAATAACCAATACAATGCGTTCTGTTAATTTTCCAAGTACATTAGCCAATCAAATTTTTTCTTGGGCCTTTATTAAAACTGTTTTGTGTAAAAAAAATCATTGCCATCATGAGAGCCTCCGCGTTTTGTAGGCGTGAGCTCCTGGTCCTCACAGAGGTCATGGACCACAGGATCACGCATCATCCTCCCCCCATCACAAACCTCTGCAAGTGTATGGCGTACGCGGAGGTGCGCCGCCGCCTGCGCTCCTTCGGCTATCGCCGAAATATCGGCCAACTGGAGCGTAGCTGGTCGGATTTGCGCTGCCGCCCCCCACGCCTGCTTGCATGTTTGCGGCTCCAGATTGAGGAAAGTAAGTGTTTCTGTGTTTGTCTTTTTTTATTTTTTGCGGCCCTACCTGTGTGTGCATGTTTCCAGTATAGCCCTGTTTGTGTATTTCAGACATACCTGCGTGTGCATGTTTCCAGTATAGCCCTGTTTGTGTTTTTTGCCCCTACCTGCGTGTGCATGTTTCCAGTATAGCCCTGTTTGTGTTTTTTGGCCCTACCTGCGTGTGCATGTTTCCAGTATAGCCCTGTTTGTGTTTTTTGGCCCTACCTGCGTGTGCATGTTTTCCGTATTGCCCTGTTTGTTTATTTAGGACATACCTGTGTGTGCATGTTTTCCGTATTGCCCTGTTTGTTTATTTAGGACATACCTGTGTGTGCATTTTTTATCAAATTCAAAAATAAAAAAATAAGCTTTAAATTTTTAATCCATCATTTAGGGGCTGAACGCAGACTACTACGTCTAAGACGAGCACGACGTCTGCCTCGTCCCCTATCCCCCACTCCCACCCCAACCTCCTCTCCCCAACCTTCCCAAAATTCCCCCTCCACCCCAGACCGGCCAGTCCGTGAGGACCCTCCCTCTCCTAATCTTACCATCCCTCAAAATTCACCCACCCCTCCACCCCCCCTCTCTTTTCATCACCCTCCCCTCCACCCACCCCTCTCTTTTCCTCCCCCTCCACACAAAGTGAAATAACCCCTCCTCCATCGGACCAGCACTGGCCCACCTCAGAGGAGGACGATGTCGGGGCTCCAGGACCAGGCATCAATATGACCGGTATGTTTCCCTTTTAAACTATGGTTGCTTTTGTATTTTTTAGGTTTTGGATGATGTTGTCCTTTTGCCTGTGCATTTCCAATTTGTTAAGTATTTCTAATGTTTTGGATATATATCTTGGCAAAACAATGTCTAGGATGTTTCCCCTTACACATATCACACATGTCCAATCACTCATACTTGTGTCTTTCTAGTTTACGGTACCAACAAATGTAGTGTTTTTGCGTACTTCGCCCTTTTTTTGGTTGTCTTTTTATGTGTTATTTGTTTAGTTTGTATTTATACAATCTTTGCGTTTGCCATTATTTTGTATTTTTTTAACATTTTATCTCTTTTTTTAAAGTATAGTCTGATTTTTAAGTTGTTTGGTAACATATAATTTAAGGTGTCATTTTAGTAATCCACACATTTTTTTTCCCCACAGAGGACCAGAGGCGGCTGCAAGCAATGCAGTCAGGCTTGCACACATTCAGGGGCCATGTCATAGGGATGCTTGTGGTCCTTGATCACATGTTGGCGGTCCTGCGCCACTAATTTTTATTTGATTTACCCCTAAAAATTGTGTTACAAATAAAATATATTTTGATTTATTAAAGTCTCATTCCTTGTCTGTAAATATTAGATTGTTTAACCTTCCATAAGTCGACTATTGGAGCATGTTTTTTAAAGTAAGGAAAATTAGATTGTAGAAAGCTCAAGTAAGTATGTAAGCTGGCACATTAAACACCTAACAATACCAATAGGTTTGTAGAATTACCAGCATTTTTTTTAAATTTGTTTGGGTGGGTAATGTAAATATTAATTCAAACCTGCTTAGGCCTAGATTAGAAAACATACTGATTCACCATAATACCTTTGGTGTTTGTTTTTAGCCACAAAGCATGTTAAAATACTTTACAATTTAACACATTACAGGATTAGCCATTAAGAAAGTTTGCCTTTTTTGGACCAGGTTACACTTACTTGTAATTTACCAAGGAAAAGTCTTTTTAATGTAAAGCAAAAATTTAATACACACAAATAATAAACAGAAAGTGAATTGTGACAATCAATTCACACAGTGAAAACACACTCCAAAAAACAACCAACACCCAAAAAAAACAATCAAGAACTGTTTGAAGAAGTAGCAGGCCAACATGAATCCACAAATGAGGCGAAGAAATAATTGTTCCCAAAGTTATATCCAATGTGGCCACATGAAGACAATTTTTTGGATCAGGTAGTAGGCATCGTTTTTTCAGGTAATTTTAGGGAATAAAAGACAAAAAAAACAAAAAAATATTAAAATTGGCCATTAAAATCTTACATGTCTACATTGTGTCAATTAACTAAATGTTTTACAATAATTACCTAAAAAATCTGGCCACCACATCATTGTGCATGGCCCCCCACATACTGACCTCCGACCAACCTCGGGGGGGCCATCCTCAGGCAAGGCATCCTCTGGCTGCATTGGGATACCACTCCTTATGGTGATGTTGTGAAATATCCCACACAGGACCACAATTTTCGAAACCATATCCGGCAAATACATGAGTTCGCCACCAGAGCGGTGGAGGCATCTGAATTGGCCTTTTAAAAGGCTGATACAGTGCTCCACCACCTGCCTGGTGGCTGTAAGTGTGGAATTATACTCACTTTGTGGCCCTGGTGTGGGAGCCAAATAAGGAGTGAGCAGCCAGGGCGTGCAAGGGTAACCACTGTCTCCTGTGAAAAAACAAAAACAAACATCAGGACCATCGTGTTACAAGCTTTGCAGTGGTTGCAACGGAAGGTGTCAACTTACCCAGAAGCCACGCATCACCAGCTTGTAGGTTGTCTAATTTCTGCCAAATCCCTGATTGCCGAATGACGAAGGAATCATGTGCACTCCCGGGGAATTTGGCATTCAGGGACAGGATCTGGAGGGAGGCATCACATACCATCATTACATTCAGTGAATGAAAGTGTTTGCGGTTCCTAAAAATAGCCTCCAGCCTTGCTGGAGGCTGAAGTGGTATGTGAGTGCCATCCACAACCCCTATGATGTGTGGGAAGCCAGCTATTTGGTAAAAATTGGCCTTCGCCACACTAAGGGAACCCATATCCACTGGCATTTTAATAAAATGATGGAGGTGTTTAAAAATGGCCTCCATCACTGCCCTCAGGATCCTTGAAAAGGAGGATTGGGAGATTCCGGCAACTATTCCCATCATGGTTTGAAAGGATCCTGAGGCACAGAAATGTAAAACCGACATTAATTGCGTAAGTGGTGGTATTGCTGTAGGACTGTCAATTTTCCGTTCAAGATCACTCTCTATTAATGAGATTTGTGGAGGAAGACGGTATCGTCTTAATACCTCATCATCTGGCATTCCAAAAAGGGTGACACGTGTTCTATATATCTGGGGCCTTGCACGCCTACGAGGCCTACGCCTGGGACGAAGTTGAGGTTGGTCGGGTTCTGGAACCATGGCCAAGATAATACGACCAACATCAACCTGAAATAGTAAGCCAGGTAGTTATTGTTTTAGACGAATGTGTAAAGAAAAATATACTTATCTTTTTTAAGAAGTCCAAAGATGCTTACAGGCCGGGGTCTTGTCATGAGTAGAACAACCTACATTTCAAAAGTAGAAAATATATTTATTTATTATTGGGAAAACTTGGATTGTAAACACATTTTTTAGGGTTAAAAAAAAGAGAAGGGAGCACACATTAGTTCGAAAAATTGCACGCTACATTTAGTGGTAAAACATGATTTTACACTGAAATAATAAAAACACATTAGTGCGCTAAATATTATGCATTTTTACAGTTAAAACAAGACACATGAATTCGCTAAATATTACAGTTCAATAAGGAGACATTAGTGCGCTAAATAGTACGCATTTTTTACAGTTAAAACAAGACACATGAGTTCGCTAAATATTACGCTACTTTTACAGTTCAATAAGGAGACATTAGTGCGCTAAATAGTACGCATTTTTTACAGTTAAAACAAGACCCATGAGTTCGCTAAATATTACGCTACTTTTACAGTTCAATAAGGAGACATTAGTGCGCTAAATAGTACGTTCATTTTAAATTAAAATCAACTCAAACATTATTTCGCAAAATAGTACGCTATATTTAGTGGTAAGACATGACTGGTCCTAGAAAAAAAAAAAGATTACTTAGCGAAACATATGCGAAGACCAACACATCGAAATTGTAACTTCATGAAACTAAAAACACTTTCCAAAAACAGACAAATAACCCAAAGTCCAAAAACGTCAATGGGGCAAGGCCAAAATAACTGTAAAAATAAAAAATAACACATAAGTACTAACATTTTTTAACTATTTACTATTATTGTTTACGGTGGTATTTAAAAAAACTTACTCAAAAACTCCAAAAAAAAAAGCTAAACAATAAAAAAAAAGTGAACGGAAAAAAAATAAGTAAGAAAACAAAAAAAACGATCACACTAGAAAACTCCAAACTCCAAAAACCGCCAACAAACAACTCCTACGTCAATCCTCCAACATTCATCACCCGCCACCTCGACTCAAGTCACACCAAGCCATAAATAGTCTTTATTTTCCCGCTCAAATTACGGACAGACAATAGGAGCGCACAATCAATGATGTGGCCGAATAATGCTGACGCATGTATAAAAACGTCACTGAAAACCCCAATTGGTCTGCTGTAGTGAGACCTGAAAGTCAAAAATGGCTACAGAGCAGCAAAGCACTGGCCAAGAGGCTCCAGGTAAGTATTTGTCTTTTTGGGCCTAAAGGATTATGTGGAACCAACATTTTAGGTACATTTTACATTATAAATTTTATTTCCAATTTACAAAAAGGTGTTGAGGATGTAATGGAAGAGGCTGCTGGTCCTAGTAGGCCCACTAAACAAACTAAAAAAAAAAGGCAGCCACAATTCACAAGAAAGGAGATGGAGGTTTTGGTCCAAATGTGTGTTGAAAACCTGCCCCAGGCAGCAAGGAATATGGGTGCAAGCCAGAAATGGAAAATGTGGGATGACATAGCCAGTGCTGTCAATAGGGTGGGTGAGTTTGAACGTTCAACCCGGGAGGTCAAACGCCGGTACGTACAAACTACATTTTATTAAAAAGTGTTTACAGGTCAAAATACTGCAGGAATAATGCCAACTTTTTAACCCACAGATGGAGCGACTTCAAATATCGGCTGAAGGAAAAACTGGCTGATAGGGCTAGGCATGCAGGGGGACAGGTGGGGGTCCCACCCCTGTGTCACTGGAGCTGAACGATTTGGAGGAGCAGGCCCAGGGGTGTGTGCAGGATGAGGAGGTGTTTGGCGTGTCGAACATGGATACCGACATGCCAGACTTTGTGGCTCCTCATGTTGCCTCAGGTAAATGTAGTAATGTTAATAACTCAGAAATGTGTTTGGGACAATATCTAGATTATAATGTTACTCTTTTCTCTTTCTTTTCACAGAGACACAGGCGGATGAGTCTGCTCCAGAGGAGAGCTTTGGCCGCAGAACTTCTGCTGGCTCTTCAGGGGAGGAACCAGTAGATCCGGCTGGGGACCCTGTGGCAGACAGTCCAGGGCAATCCCCCTCGCAGGCAGTGGCCCTCCTCACTGAGCTCAATCTTAAAATGGATCAGCACACTGAGATTCTGGTGAGGCTGGACGCCACTCTAATACGGGTGGCGGAGGCCCTGGAGCAAAGTGCTGCGGCCAACGTGACCATTGCTCAGGCCCTAGCGGAAAATACTGGGGCCAACGTCCGTATTGCAAACGCCCTGGAGCAGCTCGTTCGCCAGCAGATGTTGGAGCCGGCCTCCCTTCCTGCCGGAACATCAGGATTCTCCACCTCTGGCACAACAACAGCCATCCCTCCAAATGTGCCTAGCCCTATGCCTAGTCCAGAGGCCCCAACATCTGCCTCTGGCCAGGCCTGCCGAAGGACCTCCCGGACCTCCCGGACCCGTTCAGGCTCCCTCCCTACCACGGCCAAACGGGCCAAAAGGCGATGACAGCACTGGCTAATTTTCCCACATTCCTTATCTGTGTTTGCCCCATATTCCTTAATGTCCAAAACCTCCCTCTCCTTTCTTGTGAATTATTTTTAAATTTTGTTTGTTTGATAGTGGTTTAAAAAAGCTACTTTTTTTGTTTCCGCATTTCTCAAAACATATCTTTTTTTATTTTAAGTTATCCATATTTTAATTTGGAAAAAACATTAAAAAATTTTGAAAATCTGAACAATTGTATTGTTAATTTATTCAAAAACTTGTTACAAAGTAATCCCACACACAAAATTACAAACAATACAACGGAAATGTAAACATTATTTAAAAAAAAAAAAAAACAAGGGTTAAAAACCATTTAAGAGTTTAAATTAACACTTAGCAAAAAACAAAAGGACGATTGTTTTCTTGGCCCCTAAAAAAAGCAGAAAAATAACAAACATGACTACAATATTGTTGGCCGAAAAAAAGTAATAAACTAATTTTGGAAAAACACGCAAATTTAAAATAAATTTTTAAGCTAATTGATTGTCTAACCAAAAACTTAGCAGCTGAGTAGTTCACCTGCGTACGGTTTTTTGCTACAAAAAAAAGGCTATTTGCTTAACACCTTACAAGCATTTTTGCAATTCAAAACTGATTGTTTTTGAGCCCTCAATTGATAAATCGGGAAACCATCGATGAGCCATGGGAGGAACGAAGAGACCATCGTCATTGTGGTAGAGAATACCGGACCACAAGCTGAGCGAGCAGTTTGAATGGAAAGTGGATCAGACAGTGACGTAACACTTTTTCCGTTCACATTGACCGTTCGCATCAGATAATTTATGTACGCCCAAAAAACACCTCGCCACGCCTGCGTTTTCCCATTTCCACCTCCGTCACCTCCCCAAAACGGACAGTTCTGTCAATCACATTTGACATGTCACTTCCTGTTCGCTATTCGACGAACGACTGAAAAAATGATCGCAATCAGCCGTACGCACATGCGCACTGTTACACCGACGCATGCGTGGTTGGACAACATCGGACCGCTACGAGCGTACAACCGCTTACGAGCGGCTCTGAATGAGGGCCAATGTGTGTATGTTTTTTTTCTGTGGCGGACAATGTGTGTATGTTTTTTTCTGTGGCGGGCAATGTGTGTATGTTTTTTTTCTGTGGCGGACAATGTGTGTATGTATTTTTCTGTGGCGGACAATTTGTGTTGTTTTTTCCTGTGTCGGAAAATGTGCGTATTTTTTTTTTCTGTGGCGGACAATGTGTGTATGTTTTTTTCTGTGGCGGACAATGTGTGTATGTTTTTTTCTGTGGCGGACAATGTGTGTATGTATTTTTCTGTGGCGGACAATTTGTGTTGTTTTTTCCTGTGTCGGAAAATGTGCGTATTTTTTTTTTCTGTGGCGGACAATGTGTGTATGTATTTTTCTGTGGCGGACAATGTGTGTATGTTTTTTTTCTGTGGCAGACAATGTGTTTTTTATCCTGAGGCGGACAATATGGCTTCACTTCTCGACATTTATTTACTTGGCTTTTGTGGAATAATTTGTTAAATTAAAAACTATTTACGTTAATAAAAGTACTAATTATGAAAATAGGTGGATTTGGGTGGAGGAGAGGGGTGCCCCAAAATTTCTTGCACATGGTGCTAGTAGTCCTGGGGACGGGGGGGCACTGATATATAGAGCGGTCACTAATGGCCCTGAGTGTAACAATAAGTATTAAGGGATGGGTGGGAACTAGAGGGTAGGGGATATGATGCAATCAGTGAAGGGGGAAAGTAATATAATAGAGTCTATGATTGAGGGGTTTAGTAATGGGAAGGCATGCAGTCGAGCGCGGAATGCTAACCTAATGTAGGCGGGCTGCGATCCCTAACTAAGTAAATGATCAATTTGCATGAAGCCTGGCTGTGATGAGTTGTGAATCTTATGCAGCCAATCCGACGAATTGGTACAATTTGGCTGCTATATCGCACCGTGTATGGCCATGATATCGTACAAAGCGCACTCCTGTGGGGCCGTACATCGCATCCCCTGATCTTACTGCAAGATCAGGCAATCGGGATGTGATGTGCGATCCCATGCATTGCTATGCGGGTGAGGGAGGGTGGAGCCGGCATATCGGGCGGACGGCCACCCGATCGCACAGTGGGTGCGGACCGCCCGATATGTTTGACGAAGAATCCCCTGTGGCCTCACACGGTGCCATCACACAGTGTATGGCTGGCTTTATAGTGTAGCCTGGCCTATTTCTATGATAAATACCAATGTGAATCCTTGGTGCTTTATCTCTACTATTTTGGAAAGAGCAGACTGAATAGGATAGCTATGGGCCACGGCTATTTTTACATACATTGATTGCACTTTCTATTATATCAGGTGTTGAAAGTTTAAAAAAATTATTTTGTATTATATTTGCACTGTGTTTTTATGTGCCTTTTTAATGTTAGCAATGTTTAAAGTTTTAAAAAATTGTATATATGGAGGATAAACAACAAATAATGTAAGTATGAATCAGGAACAAAAATATAATGCTATGGATTGTTTGAGGGGTATCGGTATGTAATGCCGGCGGCTGTTTAGCCGCCGGATCAAATACCGACAACGGCAGCCCGGCGATTCGAATTCCTGTCTGGAGTAGGTAAGTACCCTAACCCTCTTCTCTCCCTACATCGGCCCTAACCCTCCCTTAGCGGTCCCTAACCCTAACCTCCCCCAGTTAGTGCCTAAACTTAACCCCCTCCCCTCACCCTAAACCTAGCCCTCCTGGGGGGGTGCCTAACCCTAACCCCTTCCCTAGTGCTGCCTAACCCTAACCCCCCCTTTCCCAACCCTAACCCTCCCGATGGGGTGCCTAATCAGTGTTCTCCCCAGAAGAGCCGGGTGGCATCAAGAAGTAGCCAGGTTGGGGCCTTCGCAATTATGTGCATGCCGGGAAAAAGGGTATCTCCCTTACCATTCCAGCCCGACAGGTCTCAGGCTGCTCCCCCACTGGCTCTCAGTCAAAAGTGCCCATTATGCAGTGCCCCCTGTAGTTATCGCCATATGCAGTGTCCGCTGTATTTGTGCCCTTTATACAGTGCCCCCTGTAGTTTTCCCCTTTATACATTGCCCCCTGTAGTTTTCCCCTTTATGCATTGCTCCCTGTACTTTTGCTTTGCCCTTATGCACTGCCCCCAGGCTGAAGCAGTGCCCCTATGTAGTGCCCCCAGACTGGCCCCTTATGCAGTGCCCCCAGGCTTAAATAGTGTCCCTTATGCAGTGCCTGCAGGCTGGTCCCTTAATGCAGTGCCCCCAGGCTGGTCCCTTATGCAGTGCCTCCAGGCTTAAATAGTGCCCCTTAGGCAGTGCCCCCAGACTGGTCCCAGCCCCAGCCCAGAACTTACCTTAACTTGCTCGCTGCTCGTGCTCCCACTCCCGCTGCCTCGCTCTGACTGGATCTAACTAGATCCAGCAGGTGCGCAGGGCAGGCTCCTCACGTCGCGGGTGACGTTATGACGTCACCCGCGCACTGCATCACTGGGAACACTTGCGTCTGAAGCGATCGGGCTTCTTTAGCCTCCAGTCACTTCAGAGGCCAGCGTTCCACCGCAGGGGTCGGTGAGGGAAAGTGCCGGTCGGTAGGCTGTTTCTGCCAGGCGATGTGCCCGCAGAAAACAGCCTGGGGAGAACACTGCTAACCCTAAGTCCCCCCGGGGTCCCTAACCCTCCCCTCCTGTGGCTAGACCCTAAGACACTCAGCTTACCTTCGTTCGGTATGCCAGGTGTCGAGATTTTGTAGTGGGGCTAATGATAGGTGTCTGGATTTCGACGCCTATCTTTAGTCCCATATCGGGTTTGCAGTGTCAGGATATCACCCGCCGGTATCCTGATTGCATCCCGTTTGACGGAGGGGGGCCCCAAACCGGTCTCTTGCCTAGGGCCCCAGGAGGTCTAAATCCGCCTCTGTCCTCGAGCAATGGTGCCAGTTCTGGTATGTGTGTATGTGCTGGCATTAATACAATGTATATGTATGTGTCTGCTAGCACTAATATAATGTGTCTAAATGTGTGCAAGTGCAGAAAGTCCCAAATGCCCTGTCTCAAATTTTGGTAGGTGTGTGTGATGGGTAATTTTAATAAAATGTGTTTGTGTGATTGGATTATTATACTGTGTGTGTGACGGCATTATTATATAATGTATGTGGGTGTGTGGTATTTATGTAATGTGTGTGTGCTATTTGTGTGATTGGATTACTATACTGTGTGTGTAACGGCATTATTCTATAATGTATGTGGGTGTGTGGTATTTTTGTAATGTGTGGGTGCTATTTGTGTGATTGGATTATTATACTGTGTGTGTAACGGCATATTCTATAATGTATGTGGGTGTGTGGTATTTATGTAATGTGTGGGTGCTATTTGTGTGATTGGATTATTATACTGTGTGTGTAACGGCATATTCTATAATGTATGTGGGTGTGTGGTATTTATGTAATGTGTGGGTGCTATTTGTGTGATTGAATTATTATACTGTGTGTGTAACGGCATTATTATATAATGTATGTGGGTGTGTGGTATTTATGTAATGTGTGTGTGCTATTTGTGTGAAATGGGGAGGGCTATTAAGGTCATGAGGTGGGAATATCAATGTAATGTGTAGCTGATGGGAATAATAAATAAGAACAGTGCTAGCTGGGGGAAGGAGGTCAAATTTTAAATCAAGTTAGACTGATTTAGTGTTGGGGCTAGTCGGGGAAGGAAGGCCTAAAGTATTTGTATTTCCAGGAGAAATACCCTGCCCCCTCCACAGATCCCATCCTCATTTAGGGATGCTCTTAGAAATTTCCTGGGCTGGTTTTCCATTCCAATCCGCCCCTCGTGGAGCACAAAGGAAAGGCTGAGATTAGTATTTGCATATTTCTGCAACCGGTATTGAGAGAGCGGCTGTGATCGTGTCGGCATTACAAACCATCTCAGAATCAGGCACAGTGGTACTTTGGGTGTGACAGTTTCATAGTTCTTCATATAATAATCTTATGTGAACTTATATGATATGAAATTGATCTGACATTCATGAGGGCAAATAGTATCATCATGACATCATGTCATTTTAGTCTTGTTTCAGCACATATTTTGGTATTTTGTTTACTGGAATCCCATTGTATCTTTCTTCTTGACCTGAAGTGTGTGGGCAATATAGTCAATAATGTTACTGGCCTATCCCACAAGCCCTGTGCTCGTATTTCTCTAGTTACCTCTCCTGTGAATTATGTGCACCATAATTGATATATCATGGAATAGAAACCTAGAAATAAATTCTTTAAATAATATCTTAGCTACAACTGTACGATAAGCCTTTGAACATATATAGACCTGAATACACACAAACAAAAGCCAATACATATTTAAAGTCAGAGATAATTTCTCTGTTCCTGGATGGTGAATCAGTGTGGCAGGATGCTATATCATTCAGGGTCCTACCAAACTTTTTAGGAGTGGCACATGAGGGCCCTCTTTCCTCAATTGATTATGCATGAATTATGTATGGACCAATCATTGGAACTCCCTGGACACACCTATTAGGGTGGTCATGTGGGAGCTAGCATACCAATAGGGACAGAGCTACCTAGAAACCAAGTTAACCTATGAAGTAAGCCCTTTCATAAGAAAAACCTACACTGAAGTCATTTGATTGGATCCCAGGAGCATATGACCTATGCTCCTAAACACTGCCGGTATCCAATTGACAAAGCAGATGTGAAACGTGTGTGTTGGTGAACGTGTGGTACCACTGTGCATGAGCGGGACAATCTACACAGAGCCACCAATTCTCAGCGTTACAGGCTAATTCCCATTGTCAGCAATTACAAGCAGGTACTTTTTCCTTTCACAGCGCTGCACACATTGAGAGTTTCATTCAAGTTAAGAAACCCTTGCAATGCTGGAGATAACAAGGTCCACTTGATTATACTCATTTGTACCTGCAGTGCTGCGTTATCTTTCTGCATATCCCAGCCCAGACACACACTGCTCACTTGCCACCAATGTTAATGTAAGTGGCAAGCAGAGGCGTGTCTGTCTGATAAAGCTGAGCATACTTTTATTCCCTTTGCTGAGAATTGCACACTTGCATATCTATCCTGCCTTTTTTAAGTACTCTCATTGCATTAATGCTTAGAATTGGGTTCCTGCTCTGAATCTCATCAGGTCCCCTACTGAGCATTGTGCAAAAGCAGATACTAATTAACTTATTCATATCCACATAGGGGAAAACCCACTCACGCTTTGTTCACTATGATTGGCATAACATCCTGCAGCAGCTGTTCAACCTGTATTACATGTGTGATATAACGATTTTTATTTCTGGCTGATACTCTGCACTTGTTGGAGGAAAATACATGGCGTTTTCCCCTCTCTGAATAGGAGGATTATATGTAATGTAAAATTATTGAAGGCATAGAAATAAGAATCTCTTGCTGTCTACCAATTACATTCTTTTGGATTAGAATGCATTTTTAAGTGTTATACTGCATGCAATTGTCATACTCCTTATGGAGGAGAGAGGGACCTGCTAATAAGACTACTAGGATTTATCATGTCATCCGTGCTGTTGAGAAAATAGACTGGGATCAATATACTGTACATTGGATGTGCTGAGCAATATGAATTACTCTTTTTCTTGCTGATAAATTGTTGCAGTTTATTATAGACTTTTTGATCACTAGAATTCTCAGTGCTTATAGTGTGCACCTGCTCCACCCCCCTTTCTTTTCTGCTGTAGAACTACAGGTCTCAGCAAGGTAGCACCTATTATCATGTTTAATATTAGGATGTGCAGCCCAGCCCCTCCTTTTTTGATAAATGGAAATACCTGACATGCACCACCACACCTATTACATTTATTCTATACCTAGATTTCTACTCTCAGGGGTGCACCACCACACCTTTTACATTTATTCTATACCTAGACATCTACTCTCAGGGGTGCACCTCCACACCTATTACATTTATTCTATACCTAGATAATTGGGTTCAACTACAGGTCTCAGCATGGTAGCATCTATTATCATGTTTAATATTAGGATGTGCAGCCCAGCCCCTCCTTTTTTGATGAATGGAAATACCTGACATGCACCACCACACCTATTACATGTATTCTATAACTAGATATCTACTCTCAGAGGTGCACCACCACACCTATTACATTTATTCTATAACTAGATATCTTCTCTCAGAGGTGCACCACCACACCTATTACATTTATTCTATAACTAGATATCTACTCTCAGAGGTGCACCACCACACCTATTACATTTATTCTATAACTAGATATCTACTCTCAGAGGTGCACCACCACACCTATTACATTTATTCTATACATAGATATCTATTCTCAGGGGTGCACCTCCACACCTTTTACATTTATTCTACACCTAGATTTCTACTCTCAGGGGTGCACCACCACACCTTTTACATTTATTCTATACCTAGACATCTACTCTCAGGGGTGCACCTCCACACCTATTACATTTATTCTATACATAGATAATTGGGTTCAACTATTATTGTTACTGTGAATAATTATGTGAATAGAAAATACTCGTGAAAACTTAGGACCAGATTCAGACCTGCTCGCTAAGGCGCGGTTGCTATCTACCGGGCGATTTTTGCTCAGTGCGCATGTGTATAATTCGCAATGCACGTGCGCAAGGTAACTTCAGCGATGGGGAATCGTGCACTCGTAGTACACAGACTTGCCGCTACTTTGAGTGTGGATGGTAATAGGGGAAGGTGCTTGTGAACGGGGGAGTGGTGCTGCGAACGCAGGCGTGTCTGACCGTCAAAACGGAGTTTTGAGGGCGTGCATAATTTTAAGGCCGCACCATTGTACATGTCAGTTCGCATCTAATATGATGGAACTGCTCGCAGTGCTTGCGGTAGCCCAGGGTCTACCACAAGCACTGTGTGTGCAGCCGATGGTTTCTTCCTCTGGCGATGTATGCAGTCAATTAATAGAGTAGCAGGTGTTACTCATTGCATTGTATAATAGCAAAGTGGATGCGTAAATTAGCATATTTTTTTTTACTTTTTGTTTGTTATTTGGATATTAAGATAGATACCAATCCCAAAATACTTTTAATTCACAAACAATAGTCCCTATATTTTTAAAGTTCACAAATACATGTTTTTTTTGTTGTTAAAGTGAAAGTGGTTTTTTTGGTTGTGGAACTGCACATCCCAGCATGCCATTCCAGACTAAATACATGCTTTTTTAGCAATACTGTTGCAGGCCAGGTCAGATTTGTTGTACCATAGTAGTTTTATTTTTTATTTTATTTTGGAAGAAGGTACAAAAAAAAATTCTTTCATTGAAAATTAAATATTTTATTTGTTTCATTTTTTGGGGATTTTTTTAGAATTCAAATCCATAATAGTTAGAATTAACATTTTTGTTAAATGCATCATTGAAATATATTTTTTTTAAATAAAAAAACAAACAATTCATTAAAAATACATGATTTTCTGGATGAATTTGGTTTAGGATTACCATCAGAAAATGAAGATGTGGACACACTTGCAGATGTGGGTGAGGAAAGTGTGCCAGTGCAGCCACCAGATGTGCCTCCTCCACCTCCTACAAACACATCACCTCAAAATGTGACAGGCCCATCACATGGAATGATACAAAATCAAGATATTCCTTGTGGGCCTTCCAGGGGCACTAACCAGATAAAATTTTTGGACATACATTTGGAAAGTTTTGGGTGAAATAAATTCAAGATCATCAATCGGATTTCTTCTTCTTTGCAGCCGACTCCGGTAAACTGAATTTATGGCTCTGGATGGACCGTCGTGGACCCTACTGGGTGCTCAGTCCAGCCACCGCAGGGCACTGGTCCACCTCACCTTATATTGGGCCAGTCAGATGTTCTTTGATCTCCCTGACATCTTGGCTTATGGACCTTAGAAAGGAGTTTTGCTCCAACATGCTGGTCTGGACAGCCTCCATGGCTGCTGATTGCCTTAACACTGCCACCGTAAGCCCATCCAGGACTTGGGTAAGGGTGGCAGTGGAGGATAGTGGAGGCACAATTGATGTAGGTTGTGTCGTCACCCCATGCATCTGCAGGCTTTCAGCCATGTCAGTTCCTAAAAAATGGTAGAAAAAAAAATTTGTATTATAAAGTAATACAAAAATAGACAGATAGAGAGACAGGTGTATGCAAATAATTACTAGACTCAGCATGTGGGTCATCTTGTGGAGGCTCCTGGTGGTCTAGTTTTGCCAATCTAAGGCCCCCAAAAGTAGATGTTGCCTTTTGGTCAGAGCCAAGATGTCAGGGAGGGGACCCCCTGGCCCATTAAAGTGTTTTCTCCGCAAATTCAGCTTCGTCTTGAGTCTACTGCAAAGGTCACTCCACCTTTTAATAAATTTAACTTCAATTATTTTTAGGCAAAAACATTTTGTTATGAGTGATATAGATATATTGACCATTTGGCTCACATTTTTTATTTTATCTAATTTTTGGTTTGGTAAACAAGAGTAAAATCAAACATTTCATAAACACTATCCAAAAAATAGAAATAATTCCTACCAACACCTCTTCATCTGGCATCCTGATCATATTATCATAAGGATTACAATATGCATTTCAAGTGAGACGGCACAAAGCTGCTGGAATTCATCTCCTTGCTACATCATCACCCCATTAGCGGGACGACACGAAGTTGCCGAAATGTATCCCCCCCTTTCAGGGATGCACGTAGTTGCAGGGACATTCTCCATTTCCAGGACTACCGCTTTTTGGATGGTATGGATTTTCATTCATGGACAAAGTAATGTATTTCTGATTTGCGGGACAGGTCTATTATTTACAGTATATAGAGACATAATCTCAAGGGACTCCTTAATATTTCCCACATATATATAATTCTTGAATGCATTGTGCACTTATAAAAACATGGAAATAAATAATCTTATAAGTAATGTTTGCATTTCTTTCAATAAATTTATAAACTATTACGTGCAGTATCATATCACATACAGTATACTCACAGTATCCTTGTGCTGTTCCTTCACTAGTATATGTACTGGCCGACAGGCACCAGATATATTGGTCAATCAATTGATTGGCCAATATTTCTGTCAGTGTGTACCCAACTTGAATTGGCTCCTGAAAATTTTATTTAAAAAAAAAACAACAACAAAATGAGGTGATTCCCTCTTTATTAGGTCCATTGTAGCTCCGTAGGACCTCAACCTACTTTTTAATGCTTTGATGCCTACCTGAACTGATACTTGTCTGGGATACAGGACACTGGAGGTACTGTTCCTGGTGGAAGAGTTGGAGAGTTACATGTACTGTGGTGAAAGGGATCCTTTTTAAATATCTACAATCGATTCCAACTTTCTTGCCAAAACATGTATACATTTTATATCAATCAGGAGGTACTTACCCATAGCTGATTAACGGAAAACAGAAGAAACTGAATTTACTAGATAGATTAAGAACAATCAGTGTGTAAATACCCAAACTAGAAGGTATCAGGAATACATAACAGTAGTTCATGATTCTGACAGGACCTCAGAAATGTCATGTTCCTTCCAAGCAAGCCATTTGTAAGCCTAACAGAAAAAGTGAGGTGGGCATAAGGTGCCATAAACAGGCCACTCAACTCAAATAGTAGCAATCTATAGAGCAAAGAGAGGTCAGGCTCAGGTGACAGAGCTTTACAAGGCAGCAGGCTGGACATCTATCCATACTGTGTACAACAGTTTAAATACAACAATATAATATAATAGCGATGAAGTATTATTTATGTGCCTTCCATGCAGTTACCGATCTTTTCTCACAGTAACAAAGCCAAATACTTCAGTGGTGTTGGAAAGTTCAGATTTCTATCGAAGTCATGAAAATAGATAAAGAGAACCCAATAAATCAAATAAAATATACAATTTTATATTTTATTGATTAGAATGATCAAACATTAAAATTTCTTTCTTGGAAAAAGTATTTAAACCTCTCAGTTCATTTGATGGGATAATTAGTCAGGAGTGTCAATTAATAATATTACAACCAGATGTGAGTATGTAAAATAAAATAATAATAAACTACCAATATCTGGTCTTCATCCTGATTGTCTGAGAAAGGTACAAAATTAATTTTGCCTTCCCCAATTCATTGTCAAACAGATAATTCATATATTTAAAAAATTCATTATCATTGTTACTTTCCCCAGGAGTTGTCATCCTACAAACGTCACTCCAAGAGCAAGGCAGATTAATATTCCGGGAAATCTTATCCCATGGTAATGTTAAAGCACTGCCTACATGTCGGTGCTCTTTCAGGCAAACATTGAAAAATAGGAGGAAATCACTACTCTCCAAGAAGAACATTGCTGCCTGTTCAAGTTTGCTAAAGACCACCCAGATGAGCCAGATGGCTACTGGAAGAATGTTCTGTAGACAAGAATTTAATGCTAGGTACACACTTGAACAAAGGATTGGCCGGCCACCTGACTTAAATAAAAATATTAGGAAAGTGTTCTGCATAAACAAATTCTGCATACACACTTACCAACCATCCATGCCTGGCCACAGAAAGTGGTAGCGACGTCATTGTTGGCAGCTCCTGGGGCCGGCATATAGATCAGTTGGATGGTCACCCGTACACATAGGCAGATGTACTGCTATATGCGCATCTGTCGTGTTGCACAGCTGGCAAGATGTCTTTGAACAACATTGTTCACAGACATAACGGCTGTACACACAAGCTGTTGCACTTAGCAATATATCGTTTGTTGGCTGTAAGAACAATATATTTCATAGTGTTTAGCCAGCTGAAAGACTATATGGGGTTTATTCACTGAGCAGTGGATGCTAGGATGTATTTGTATTAATACATTGATATTTGCAATCAGATCACACAATAAACTAAATTTACATTTGATATTTTAAAGGGGATTGTTTTGATTTTAACACTTATAATTTTACTTTGCTTGTTGCTCTAATTTCCATTTATATGGTAAATGCAAACTTTATTAGATGTAATAACACTGCCCAGAGAATGGGTATGGATGGCCAGCGGACAGGATGCCGGCGGTCTTAAGACCGACAGCGGTATCCCGATCTACAAAATTCCAACAGGGGCTAGTAAGTATACTTACCCTCCCCCCCTTTTCTAGCCCAGTGGTGCCTAACCCTAATCTCTCCCAGGGGTCCCTAACCCCCCCCCCTTCCCACACCCTAAACCTAACCCCACCCCATCCCTGCTAAGCCGCATACTTACCGTCAGGATGCCGGAGTTGGCATCTTCATCCTCTTTGGGATTCCGGCATCAGTATATCGACGTCCGGCATCCCATCCACTGGCATCGTGACTGCATCCCACTGCTCAGCCATGTTCTACATTGTGTATACTGTTATTTTTTTCATTTACTGTTACCACGGTGAAGCCACATCTCTTAAAGTAAACAAAGCCACACACTGCTCTCTCCAGGAGTAAAACAGAGGCATATGCTACCGCTACCAAGCTGGACCCATCTTGCTTATATCGCCAGCTCTGCAAGCTTGCTATTCAGTTGTAAATAACACATACAACTCAGAGTGAGTCCAATTGTGTGTTACTGAAATCCATATATGAACTTACTATAATGTTTGGAGATTTTTATTAATGTAATTTCTTCCAGATTACCTGTCCAGAGGGTCAGCATTATTCTCTTTATAAATACAGTGCTGGGGCAACAACTTACAATGGAAATATACACTACCTGGGAAAAGGATTAGAACACCTCCAGTTTTTATTACATTTTAAGAAATCAAGTCCAGTGGATAACATGAAATGGTACAAATGCAAATGGGAAACATTTCAGATTTGGTGTAAAAAAAATTATGTGTTGTCTGAAAAAGGTTAAAATCTTACCAGTTGTTCTGCAGCAATAAAAAAAAAAAAGTAGCTTGCCTGGGCCATGAAGCACCGCCGTTAGACTACTTAAGACTGGAAGAAGGTCTCACATACTGGTAATTTAAAACTTTAAATCTTTGGTTAATCATGCAGGGTTTTTGTATGCCATTGAATAAGCAGAAGGATAGTTTCTTTAGCTGCATACACAGACAACGATTTAGTAAATGAACAATTTTAGTAAATGATTTTCGTTCATTTTTTCAAGTGAAAAATGAACAAAAATAATTTACTTAAAATCGTTCATTTACTAAATGTAATGAATGATTTTTTTGAACTAGAAACAATTTTTGCATATTTCATTACTGAAAATCGTTGAGATGGCCAGTCTGCCTGAACTACAAACGTGAGCGCGCATGAACGATAATCGTTCATCGTTTTAACTCAGAAAGTGAACAATTTTTTTCAACGACTGAATGATAAAAGATATCGTTAATCGTTCAAAAAATTGCTGTGTGTATGCACCTTTTGTGTGTAGTGTATATTATACAAGTTACTGCTTGCTGGTGTGTTTAAACCCACAGTTTAAAGAGCCAATGCTTTTAATAGAAAAACATTGCATGTTTTGCTATTAAAAGCATTCACCTTTTAAATTTAGGGGTCAAACTTGCTTGGACGTGGCAGCTTTTACAAGCCACCATTTTGAAAATAAACCAGTGACATCAACTGTTAAACATGGAGGAAGCATAATGGTCCTTTGCTGGATCATGAGTCAGCGACTTGCAGAGTTACTGGTACCCTGAACCAGAAGGGCTTCCACAGCATTTTGCAGTGCCATGCAGTACCCTCTGATATGCTCCTAGTTGGTTAAGAGTGCATCTTACAGAAAGAGGACGACCCAAAACATTACCAGGCTACATCAGAACTACCTTCAAGAAAAACACAATATACCCCATAGATCTGTTTGGGATGTACTGGACACAAGGGTTAAGTCAAAACAACCTACAAGTGAACATATTTGTCAGGAACTTCTGCAACAGGGGTACACACAGTCAGATCAGACAACAATCAGATATCGTTGTCTGATCGACCAGTATGTGCTAGATAATAGTTATCGAACATCCAAACATCCAGCACATGCTCCATTCCCCCAACTACTATCAACAATCGAGGGTCCCTATAGTAACCAGGCTAACCTGGTCGAAATTGACCAGGTCGGTCTACATGCACAGGCGATGGTCAATATAGATATCGACCATCCGTGCCCGCGCACAGTTTGATCCACCAGAAAAATAAAAGGTCGATTTAAACGATCAAACGATATCATTATTGTTTAAATCGACCATGAAATCTGACCATGTGTATGCATCATTAGGAAGAACTTCCCAATAATATTGAATTTACATTGTAGAAAGAATGCCACAAGTGTGTCCTGCAGTTTTATCTGCAAAAGGTGGCTACATTGAGGAGTCAAAAATTTAGATAAAACCTTGATAACCAACATGTTTCTATTAATACTTATTTTTCCATCTTCATTTGTTTATTTGTTACATGCTTTAAGCGATCTACACAGATTGATCGGAACGAGAAACGGGGCAATTTTTTCGGCCAATTGTCAGCCCCAATATCTGTGCTACACATTATGCTATTTTCTTTTCTTCTGATAAGTAGTATACATCACCCATAATTCACTTCATGAAGCTTTCTTGTGCAGGAGTTAAAATAGGACAGGTGGGGAAGTCTTTTCTTTACACTGACATGCCACCAAAGCATCCCATTTTCTAATTATTTGTGTCACACTCACAAATAAGTATATCAGATGAGGAGGCTTTACACCAGTAGAAGGTGGTAACTCCATTTCCTTGTATGTCATACTGATATTGGCTAGAATAGGATCCTACAAGCCTGGGTCTTGAGTTGAACATTAATGAGAACAAGTTGATTTTAACTCCAAAACCGCCCTCCATATTGTCACAAGTCCAGTAGATTTACTAAAGGAACAGTTTACAATTGGCAGCTTTGTCTGAAAGTTATAAGATAGAAACAAATACTAAACAAGCGAAGTTTAGCCTTTATTCATATTGCCTTTTCAAATTTATTGGTTATCTGCTAACTCGCCGATGATAAAGTGGCTCAGCTGGCATGAGTACACCACGGTGGGTCCAGCCCTTTCTGCTAACGCACACTGAGTCTCTAGGGATCCTTTTTTGTTTTGGGTCTGTCTAGACCAGGGAACTTTTTTACCTTTTACCCCAAAATATATTTAGATATGCCAACGTTACCCCCTTGATTTGAAAGGAAGGCACTCATATAGTAGTACCCCCATATAGTGCCCCTGAAGTGCCGCTTGAACAGAAAAAAACCACTTACCTTAATCCCCGCTCCTGCATCCGCCGCCGTCCTGTCCGCCCGCTCCTTGGCTAAAAGAGCACTGCAGGGAAGGAGCCGGGTGCCCACTAGTAATAACATCTCAGCGGGCATCCGGCTTTGAGCCTCCCTACGGCACAGCCGGGCATGCATTTGCATCATTCAATATTATAGAATGATTCATATGCATGCCCGGCTATCCATCCATTACCCCCAGGGATTTCATTTTTACCCCATGTGGGGTAATTTACCCGTTCCCCAACCACTGATGTAGACTGTTTCCTAGTGCATGTCATACACTGATTTTGAGATCTCTCGATCTCTCTCTCTCAAAAATGAAAAATTCAATAAATGATTGTTTAAAAAAAAATAAAAATCTATTAGTTAATCCTGCAGATGACTGGCGGGTAGATTAAAACAATAATCATCACTATCCTAAGAAAAAATATGAGATATGGTAAGAACTTACCCGTTATCTCTATTTCTACGAAGTCCATAGGGTTCCACAGGATACCTTGGGGTATAGGTGATGACGTCAGACATCGGGCACCATAGAGTTAAAGCTTTCAGCCTCCCAGCTTGCACTAGGGTCCCCCTCCTATACCCCGCCCCCGAGCCAAGGCATCTCAGTTACGTACCAAGCCATAGGCCGGAGGAGGAGAAGGAAGAGAGAGAAAAAAGATCTGGGCGCACACAAGAATCACATTCTCACCAGAGGGAGACGGAAAAACCGGTGACCAGAGTAAAGCCCATCTGTAGCACAGGTGCGACAGGGCGGGAGACCTGTGGAACCCTATGGACTTCGTAGAAATAGAGATAACAAGGGTAAGTTCTTACCATATCTCATATTTTCTACTTCAGGGTCCATAGGGTATCCACAGGATACCTTGGGGATGTCCCAAAGCAGTATCCTTTAAGGGTGGGGACGCTCCTGTGCTGAAAGGAGAATCCGCCGCCCGAAGGAAGCATCCTGAGAGGCGAAGGTGTCAAAAGCGTAATACCTCACAAAGGTATGGACAGAGGACCACGTAGCAGCCTTGCAAATCTGGACTGCAGAGGCACCACGTCGAGCTGCCCACAAAGGACCCACAGACCTAGTGGAATGAGCCCTCACAGAGGATGGAACCAGCAGGCCTTCATGAAGATAAGCTTCTGAAATGGCCATACGGATCCAAGCTGCCAAAGTTTGCTTTG
Organism: Taudactylus pleione; assembly: GCA_031769625.1. Taxonomy (NCBI): domain Eukaryota; kingdom Metazoa; phylum Chordata; class Amphibia; order Anura; family Myobatrachidae; genus Taudactylus; species Taudactylus pleione. The sequence continues at coordinate 7,477,485 of JAUIMM010000307.1, forward strand.
AAGCAGGCCAACCCTTTTTACGGAAGCCATAGAGGACAAACAAGGCGTCCGCCTTCCTAAATGAAGAAGTGTGGTCAACATAAGTTCTTAAGGCCCGCACCACATCCAAAGTGGCCTCACCCACTGAAAGACCAGGTGAGTTAAAAGCCGGCACAACGATTTCTTCGTTAATGTGAAACCTGGGAAACAACTTTGGGCAAAAATTCAGGACGAGTGCGCAGCACTGCCCTGTTCCCATGAAAAATCAAGAAAGGGAGTCTACAAGAAAGAGCCCCTAAATCAGAAACACGTCTGGCCGAAGCGATGGCCAGAAGGAAAACAGCTGTTAGCCATTTAAGGTCCACTGAGCCCAGTGGTTCAAACGGCGGTCCCTGGAGAGCTCTCAGGACCACAGCCAAATCCCAAGGTGCCACAGGTGGAACAAAGGGTGGCTGAATGCGCAAAACGCCCTGCACAAAGGTGCGCACATCAGGGATTGTAGCAATCCTACGATGGAACCAGACAGACAGGGCAGAAACCTGCACCTTCAAAGAAGCAAGGCGAAGCCCATGGTCCAGTCCCGCTTGTAGGAAGGCTAGCACTCTAGACCATCGATTCCCAACCTCGGTCCTCAAGGCACACTAACAGTCCTGGTTTTAGTGATATCCATGCTTCAGCACAGATGGCTAAAACAAAATAACTAAGGTACTAATGAAGTCACCTGTGCTCAACTATGGCTATCCTTAAAACCTAGACTGTTAGTGTGCCTTGAGGACCGTGGTTGGGAACCCCTGCTCTAGACAGACGAAATTCCCTAGGTGCATAACCTCTCAGGTCTACACCACTGGAAGAACATATGCCACACGCGATGGTATATTCTCGCGGAAGACGGTTTCCGAGCTCTGAGCATGGTTCGCACTACAGAGCTGGAGAAACCCCTGGACCTTAACATGGCCGTCTCAACAGCCACGCCGTCAAAGACAGCAGAGTCAGGTCCGGATGAAGACAGGGACCCTGAGACAGAAGGTCCGGTCGTAGCGGCAACCGCAGAGGACTGTCCACGGACAGACCATGAAGGTCTGAGAACCAGTACCGTCTGGGCCATGCGGGAGCTATCAACAGGAGCGTCCCTCCTTCCTGTTTGAATTTCCGGATTACTCGCGGAAGGGAAACCGGAGGAAAGAGATAAGCGAACCGGAACATCCACCAGAGACGCCTTTTCGTCTCTTGTGCGAGACCCGTACACCGGCAACTTGTTGTTGTGCCGGGACGCCATGAGGATGATCTCTGGAAGACCCCACCTGTCCACCAGCAGTTGAAAGACGTCCGGGTGCAGAGACCATTCCCCCGGATGAACGTCCTGGCGACTGAGAAAGTCAGCCTCCCAATTCAGCACTCCCGGGATGAATACCGCTGATATGGCCGGGAGATTGCACTCCGCCCATACCAGGATTCGGGACACCTCTACGAGAGCCGCCCGACTTCGGGTTCCTCCCTGCCGATTTATGTAGGCCACGGTGGTAGCGTTGTCTGACTGGACCTGCACTGGGTGACCTCGGAGAACCAGATGTGCCTGCTGAAGAGCATTGAATACCGCGTGGAGCTCCAAAATGTTTATGGGAAGCTCTGCCTCTGCCTGAGTCCAACTGCCCTGGAACAAGTGTGGACCCGAAACTGCTCCCCAGCCCTGAAGACTACCGTCCGTTGTCAACAGGACCTAATTCGCCACCCAGAACGGACGACCCTTGTTGAGATGGGTCGTCTGCAACCACCAGGCTAGGGCCAGGCGAACCTCCGGAGTGAGCACTATCGTCTGGGATTTTAGAGACTGAGGCAGTCCATTCCATTTGGACAGGATCCGGTGCTATAGAGGTCTGGAGTGAAACTGGGCATATTCCACCATGTCGAATACCGACACCATGGAGCCCAGTAACCTCATCGCCGAGTGCAGAGACACCCGAGGGATCTGCAGACAACTGCGCACCCTCGACTGCAAGGCAGATATCTTTTCCCCCGTCTCAAAGATCCTCTACTGTCCGGAGTCCAATAAGGCTCCGAGGTGCAGAATCCGGTGAGACGGGATCAGTGTGGACTTCTGCCAGTTTATCAACCAGAAGTACCGTTGCAGTACCGCAATTGCCAGGTCCAAGTGGCGCAGAAGGAGCTCTGGAGATCCTGCCACCAAGAGAAGGTCGTCCAAGTATGGTAACATGCGGACTCCCTGCAGCCACAGGAAAGCCGCCATGACCGCCATCACCTTGGTGAAAACACGCGGTGCTGTCGCCAGGCCAAAAGGCAATGCCCGGAACTGAAAGTAGTCATTGCGGATTGCAAACCTGAGGAACTGTGGATGGCGCAAAAGAATAGGGACATGCAGGTAAGCGTCCTGTATGTCAAACGACACCACATAGTCCCCAGGTTCCAGCGCCAGAATGATGGACCGCAGGGTCTCCATCCGAAACTTCGGAACCCGCAAAGACTTGTTGAGAGCTTTGAGGTTGAGTATCGGACGATACGACCCATTGGGTTTCTGCACCAAAATGAGATTGGAATAGAAACCCTGGCCCTTCTGGGAGAATGGAACAGGCACTATAACTCCAGCCTGGAGAATAGTGTGCAAAACTTTCCGCAGTTCCAAGGCTTTGTTCCGGTCTGATGGCAGACCAGTGGTGAAGAATCGAGACGAGGGTCTGTGCCAGAAGGAGAGGGCGTACCCATGAGAAACCACCTCGAGAACCCAAGTGTCCGTCGTGGTGACCGACCAACACTGGGCAAACTGCAGCAGGCGGCCTCCCACTTTGGGATCCCCCAAAGGGAGGCCCGGACCGTCAGGCCGCAGGCTTGTCATCTGGCTTAGGAGCCGGACGCCTGGTACTCCAGGCTTGCTTCCGGGGCTTGGCCGATTTTTTGGGGCCAGCCTGTCGGGGAAAAGATTGTGCTTTAGACCTACCCTGGGCCCTGTAAGGCCGACGTACCTGAGCTGGACGGAACTGCAGCAGACGGGAGACATGCTGATTTGGCTGCCGCCAGCGTGGCCACAATTTTGTCCAGATCTGGACCAAATAGGACTTCTCCGTTAAAGGGCAAGGCTTCCAGGCCCTTTTTGGAATCAGCGTCCACCTTCCAAGATCGCAACCATAACGTGCGACGAGCCGCCACAGCAGCCGAAGAAATCCGTGAGGTCAGGGTACTGATATCCAAAGCCGCTTCATTAATGTAAGTGGCCGAATCCCTGAGATTGCCTATCAACTCGATCTGTTCAGCCAGTCGGAATCGAAGGACGCCTCTAACGTATCTGCCCAGCGCTCCATAGCTCTGGCAACCCAACAAATGGCCATAGCCTGCCTAGCTGCCCCCCCCCCCCGCAAGGGAATAAACGGACTTTAGGCAGATTTCCACCTTACGGTCCATGGCATCCTTTAAGGAGGACATGGAGGGCATGGGCAACGTGGCACTTCGGACCAGGCGTGTTCCATGGGAATCCACCTGTGGCGGAGATTCCCACTTGGCAAAATAATTGTCCGCAAATGGATAGGCCACTGCTAAACGCCTTTGAGGCTGATACCGTTTGCCTGGCTGTTTCCACGCTTCCTCTAGGTGGTCCACTAATTGCCCCGAAAGAGGAAACACTGTGGCATCTCCCTTAACATCCTTGAAAAAGGCGTATTTGGATTTTGATACCGGAGGCTCCTCATCCTCAATAACTAAAGCAGTACGGACTGCACGAATAAGGCCAGGTATATAAACCTTAGACTTAGCGTCCGACTCTTTAGGACGGGGAGGTTCCTGATCAGAAAGATCCAGAATCTCCCCATCATCGGACGTCCAGTCGTCATCCTCATAAGGAGCAGACGCCACCGGCCGCTTGTGAGGCCACATCACAGACTCCCCTTGCAACACTTCTGACAAATGCTGTACAGAGCTTGTTAATGAATTAACCCACGCAGGCTCATGAGACCTGAGGGGAAATAGGGAGACTGTGGGGTACCATCAATTGTCTCGGGAAACCCTGCATGGGTGACGACACCACTGACTGCTGGGACAATCCCATCTGAGCGAAGGCAGGCTGCAGAGCTAACTGGCCCACGAGGGTTGTAAGCGCTTTGGCGAAACAAGCCCAGGACGGCTCCTGTACCGAAGCCGTGACCGTAATCGGCCGCGTCAATGAATAACACTGCCGACATAGCCCCTCCGCGCTACCGTCCCCCTCCGCTATAGGTACCTTGCATGTAGTACATAAAAGCTGGAGAGGAAAGTCACTTTCAGACATAATGGCAAGTATGTGACCCCTCTCACTGATACTCATTAGTATAGTGTGAGACCACCCTGCAAGCGCTTTAACAGAAAGATGAGGGACAGTGAAATGCTGACAGAAGAAAATGAAAGTACAGGCAGCAGACGCTAGCATAGGTCACATACAATGCAAAGAAATCAATTCCTGCACTATCAGCGCTGATCCTCAACTACGCAGACTCAGAGCCTGGTAGGACACAGCGCTTCATACACAGACCTTAATCCAACGGAGGAGAGGTATGCAGGGGGACCCAGACCGCGATGCCACCGTTCATCAGCGTCCAGCAGCGCTCACCATGCTTCTTCCAAAGATGGCCACCGAGGAGCAGAGAGGAGGCCGGCCTGGGGGAGGAGCGCTGACACAGGACAAGTCAGCTAGAGCAGAGAGGGCTGTGTGCAGCGGGGGAGGCGCCGGCTGTGAGACAGGGAGGGCGCACTCCCCTGACATGCATTTAATTCCTGGGATGCCGCAGCGCTACCGCTCTGCCGCGGTCCCAGGGGGGTAGTGGAAGCGCAGGTTAGTACCTGGCTCCACGCTGCAGCCAGTCCCCAGGGAGCCCCCTGCCTGGGGACTTAGGACCATGTTCAGCAGGGTCCCTGCTGCTTACCTTGTAGTCACCCTTGGCCATGGTCCCAAACATCTGGGGTCACCGCTAGCTGTGACCCCAGATGCTTACCAGCATCCCCGGATCGGTACCAGCATTCTGGTACCGGCGGGGGTGTAGGGAAGACAGCATGGACATCAGGACTGACTGTCCATGCTGTACTTCCAGATGTGCAACCACAGCTGCAAAGACGAAAACTTCAGGGGCTCTTCATAGCACCCCTCTAACAGGTGCATCTGACTCCGGCCGGGCACCAAACTAAACTGAGATGCCTTGGCTCGGGGGCGGGGTATAGGAGGGGTACCCTAGTGCATATTGGGAGGCTGAAAGCTTTAACTCTATGGTGCTCGATGCCTGACGTCATCACCTATACCCCAAGGTATCCTGTGGACCTATGGACCCTGAAGTAGAAAGAAATGTATGTACAGGAGTTGACTGTTCTGTATTATGTGTCTACTAATAATTAAACCATCCATCTTAGGAGTAGTTGCTGCTCTATAACAAGACCTAAGATTATAATAGTATGATAACTTTCTGTATACAATAAAAGTAGTTTTCAATGACATGAACAATAAATAATCATGAAGTTGTAATTCTAATACACAGTAATTTTCCAAACTGGAGTGCCTCCTCCCAATAGTGACAGTCACTCTCCACCCTGCAACAGTCACCTCCGTTTCCGCTTTATGTTGGAAAAACTAAATGCAACCCTTATTTTAAAGAGCTTTCTACAGCATTAAGTGACATGAGCAAGATCACTCAATAACCAGCTTGGGTGTCTGACTCAGGTACTATCTATTCATATGTGGTCATTGGGATTTCAAACAGGTTTTCTGTGATAATCTCGTCCTTTATGGGGGGCATCCACTAGACGATTTTATCCCTGTCCAACCTCTTAACGATTTTCCCTTGAAGTTTCCCTTGAAATATGATCTTCCACTCTGAACAATTTGCAAAGGATTTGCAAAGGATTTGCAAAAGATTTGCAAACGATTTGCAAAAGATCTAACAATAAACTATGTTGTTTTAATCTGTGATTGAGAGCTTTCAGCTATAGTGGGCAGACAGTGGTTCATCGTTTGATCGTTCAGCATGAACGATGTGTAAACGATGTGTAAACGATTTGTAAGCAATCAAGTGAAATTGACCTGCATGTTCAGTCGATGGAGGAGACGATCAAACGACCAGCGGGAGCGCGCATCGTACATCGTTAGAAACAATTACTGCACGATTTGCAAACGATGTTCAAACGATGTTTGAACGATTATCGAACGATTTTATCATTATCGTTCAATCGTTCAACTTTATCGTCTAGTGGATACCCCCCTTTAGTGAGAGAGATTACATTTAGTATTGGCCAGATTACCACTTGAGAGAATCGGTGCTGGAAACCATCCGTTTATCTTTTTATAATCGGAATTCAACTGGGATGAAGCCTACATGTGATGGCTGCTTGCATTGTAAGAAAAGCAATAGTGCAGCGCATACTAAAAAATGTTTAGAGTGCATGGAACAGACAGATAATTGTCCAAATAGTTTAGAACGATGAGATTTGTTTTTCAGCAATGATTGCTTCAAAGTGTAAACAATTCCAAATGCAATCTCTCTAGCTAATGGACAAATTTTACCACAAGAACCCTCTTTCAAAGCCCAATAACTACATATGGATATATTTTCTTTGGGATGCATCTAAGATGCAGGCGGTTGAAATCCTGGCGCCAGAATCCCAACCCGTGGCCAGAATCCCGACATCACTAGAGATGCAGACGCCAGAATCCCGACAGTAAGTATAGCGGGTCGAGTTAACATTAGGCACCGCTGGAGGTGTTAGGCTGCAGGGGGGATAAGCTGAGGGCAGGAGGGTTAAGTTTAGACACCACCAGGGTGGGGGGTATGCACCAAGGTGAATTAGGTTTAGTCACACAGGGGAGGGGGGCTGGGGGGTAGTGTTAGGATGCAAGAAGGTAGGGTTAAGGGGGTAGGGTTAGGTACCTTACTGAGCCCGTCTGGATTCTGAGCATCGGGATGCTGCAGTCTGTCTTCTGACCGCCGGCATCCCAGCTGCCGGTCTCCTGTATGTATTCCATTTTCCTCTGCAGTATTTCACACATACTTAAGATATTGCTGTTGACCGTTTTGTAAGCTAGAAACCAATATAATGGCCATATATACAGTATCTAATAACCAGGAACTTCTATATTCTGCACCATCTTAAGAATATATTCAATGGATTTTGCAGTAAGTTAGTGGTTATTCACAAGCTCCAGTTTTATCCAATTATGCATTGAATTTAATAACTTTATATTGACAATATAGTGTTATCCATGTAGTAAAAGTGCTTTTAATAAACTTTGTTTACAATCACGGATTTGTAATTCTATATATCAGACCTAGCTGTGTAAATATTTTCCTTTGTGTGTAGATGGCTACCTCAACACAGCTGCTTGAATCTGATTTTGCTAATTGATAACACTCCATCCTTGTGCTTGGAGTTTTCCAGTTGTTAAAAAGACTGTTTACCTGTCATATGAGAAGTGTTCATTCTAGGTCCGGCGTGGGACAGGGTGCCGCACCGTACAAAGGGCACTCTCACGTGCGGCAGAGAAGGGAGCTTGGCAATAAGAAAAGGGTGTGTCTCATCTCTTGGGGGCATGCCCAGCATTTGCAGACATGCTGGGTTGCCCCCAAGCTCTTATCACACTGAATAGAATCTATGCACCGCAATTTTCCAACCCTGTGGGCCACGGATGGGGGCGGCACCCGGCAGGTTGGTTTAGCGGGGCAATGACATGGCACCACTATAAGGGCAGGGTGTATTCTGCCCATTTGAAATCGGGCAGGTGTGGTGCCCCGCTAAAACAGTCTAGCGGATCACTATATGAGCACTTTCACGGTTTGCCTAAAGTCTGGAATATAGAAATATTAGCGTCCGTGTAACGTTCATGATAAAAAGATATTATCCATAATACGTTTCAGTATTTACTGAAACTAGCTTTACATAAATTAAAATGGTGCGTTTAATAACCATATGGCATTTGACATTAATAGAGCATCGGTTACTTTTGCGCACAAAAAATATCCATAGCATTATGTGAAAAATACTTGCATTGCTTTATTTTTTCTACATTTTTATATTTGCATTCAAAAAGCAAATGTCCTATTTACAAGAAACTTGTACGGTTTATTCTACAACTATAATACAATAATTCAGAAATGACATTAATTTTAGTGAAAGTATCTTAAAATAAAAAGACACTAATATACAAGATTTGAAAAAATGAAAAATGTTGATTTACATGAAGATTTTTAATATACTGCTGACAATCTGTGCAATGTTCACTGCAAAAGTCCAATTATAAAATGACAAATTTAAATAGTAAAAAAAAATACAGGATTGTGGAAGCAATACAATTTAACCATGGTTAGTACCACCATATACAGGTTGTGGAAAATGATTGCATTGACAAATGAATGAACAGTAACATTTATGTACATGAGGTAAAATACCTTGGGCTTTTTAACCAGAGTCTTTAAAACGGGTCCCACGTTACAAGTGTTTTGAAAATCAATGACTTTGAGAGGTTATATTAATTTAAAACATGTGATATGGTACAAAAGGAAGTAATTTCAAAATGTATTAAAAGGAATGCTTTTAATGGCATCGCACATACAGTACTTGTATATTTTTTTCAGCACGGTATTTCTTTGTAGTATTAAAGTTGCCAGTGTGCATACAATCAGTTTTGTTTTTGCCAACCTGAATAGTTTATGTAACAGAAGATATTTTTATAAAAGCTGGGTTTAAAAATGATTTTCTATATTGTTGAATGTAGAATGTATTATGAAGATTTTAAAAGGGTAAAAGCCATAGATAAAAAGTTATAAAATATAAATTTTCTAGCTATTAAAATACTGATGCAAAAATAATATTGTTAAGGGGTATTTAAGTACTGTAAACCTTAAAATGTGGCTGTGAATTGGTCCTTGAGAAACAGCAAGTAGGTAAGTCAGTAGAATAATGCTGGTTCCTTATAGGTATACAATACGCAAACTGTCTATGGGACTAAAAAAAATTATTACTTCCTATGTAGAAGGGTTTTCAAATAGCCTGGAAACATAAAAACCTATAAAACATTTAAAAGTGTACACAACATGCAGCATTGTTAGCTATCAAACATTACTACATGATGTTTGCCATTCACTATAATATATCACAGTGTCCAAAATGAAGTGTTTACAAGTAAACTGCACATTGCCAAATGCATTAATGACTACTACCATAGATGGAAAGGAAGCTTTGCAAGCTCCAGAGAACATTAGGAATCACAGATTTTAAAATACAGGAATTTTTTTTTTTTTTTTTTAATTTTGCATGTGCAAATGTAGGGGGTATAGTAAAAAAAAAAAATACACAAAACAGAATAAAAAAAAATAAAAATAAAAAAACAAATTGATCCTATAACATTTACATCATAACAAAATGACATTCTTTAAAAATGTTAGTTATCAGAAATGCATAATATTATTCAAAATCATTTTGAGTTAAAAACAATATTTTTTTTTTTTTTTAAATAGACTGAACGATCAATCCATGTTATAAAGTAATACTGTTTAGGCAAAATAATGGAGGAACAATTATACTACTTTTAACTAATATAAAATGAATGTTAAAGAAATTAAAATTACAATTATGAATGACTGGACATTAAATAAACAGATGAAATGCTGCAAAACTAAAAAGAAAACAAAGGCAGTTGCTAGCGAGCTATAAAATAACTCCACACAAAAATTGCATTTTATATACACAATACAAAACAATTTGGCTCTCTAGATATTTTAGGATATCAAATATTGAAACAGATTTACATTTTTTCAATTACTTCAACATTTTAAGTTTCTGTATATACCAATTTGAAAGAATTTTGTTTGCATATCTGCTTTTTTTGGTCTTTCGGGTTAGAACATGCATTAACAATATCAATATGTACTTTTACAAGTGTAGCAAAACAATGAAATCAAACATATCCAAATTGTAATAACATTTTGATATATAAAACACATGGTTTGCATAATTTAAAGACCATTTTAAAAGTTTCATATGCCCTACATACAAATTCCTCTGTGAACAACAATTTCTGGATCTAGATAGGAAAAGGCTCTTTACAAATCACTGTGCACTAAAAGAGTATTAAAGGTAAGTATGTGCGAGTGTGTACATCACATTCCTATAAGAAAATACCCAGTGACATGCTCATTAACATCTATATTGCCATAGTGTGTTTTATTATGCCAAAGAGTGGGCACCAGTTTGCAACCTCTATAATCAGTATGCCGCTGCTAATTAAGTAAAGAACAAATAATTTTACATACTAGCAAATATAAAGCCTGAAGCTTTCTTTTTGCTGGCATGTTTGGTTACACAGCTCTTACATGGAGACTAAAGGAGAAACATTAAATTGCCTGTTTATAGGTGGGTGAACAGCATCTTTCAAAATTTGGACCATACCATTCCTCAAACTATCAAAACGTAACAGAAGGCAATATTACATTATTCATAACACAAAAAAGCTCTAGATTAAACAGATGTATGTCTAAGCATCAGTCATGCTTCACATCTCTTGGATGCGGGGTGGTCCTGGTCGGCTGCCTGAACAGTGATTGCCAGTTAGTCAAAAGCTACAGACACATCGGGCTGAATTTACGAAGCAGCGGCTTCAGTAAGATGCTGCTTCCCAGCGGGTTGCAGGTACATATTTAAAACCCAGATTTTTACATATTTTACACTGACCCAGATTGACTCAATGCAATGGAAATGGCAAAAAAGTTTCGCCTATGAATAGATGTCGAATAAAAGTGCAGAATTTGGGGTGCAAACATCCGGAAACCACCCAGCACCCTTGGGACAGTCCCCGAAAGGTAAACTGTGCCAAAAAAAAGTTTACAAAATATTTTAGATCACCCCATTCAGGGGCAGAAAGTACAAAGTTGGGGGACAAACTTAAACTAGTGATACAGAGTCCAGGGGGGTCCCCAAGTATGCCCCAGGTGTTTAAGTTTGCAGGTGCTTGCGGCAGGTGGAAGTTTTTTGAAAACTTCACCTTAGCAACTTTACAATATGCAAGCACCCAATTTCGTGTACCCAAAATTTGCTGGGACTACTTATTTTCTGCAAAAAACCCCCTGCTAAATGCTATTCTTCATCACTTCTGCAAAGACGCTAATTAGCAGCTATTGAGAGCATTTAAGTACCCCAAATACCTTCTGCAGGCCTATTCGGGGGGGGGGGATTCTATAGTGATCCCCAATGTCAGTGGCTCTTTTGGTGGGTGTCTGGCTGATTTACCCAAATCTGACAGGACTTTTCGCCAAGTCCGATTTTGCCGGGTCCCGTTTTCGCCGATTTCCAATTGATACGGGGATAAACGGGGACGCGCATGATACTTTTCACATGGAAAACCAGCGATGTCGGCGAAAAGTATAGGACTTTTGGCATCTAATTGAATATGGCTCTTAGTGTGAATCCCAAGAAAATGTACTAAAACCTCCCCCCAACCCCCTTCCCCTTTTCTTTTATACAACAAACCATTTTGTTTTAGTAACCAATATAAATTTATGTGCATATAATAGAAATTGTTGCATAAAATATTAAGTACTGTTAAAACGAAATTGTATACACATATACATACACTGTGCGTGGCACTTACCGGTAAAATAATTACTTTGAAGGCATGTAGTGTAGTACTGTATAAAATGGATTTGCATAAGTAATATCTCCAAAACAGCATCAGGTATTTTTAAGTAATATTCAAAGGCTGTCTGATAAACGGAGTAAAATAAAAAAAATTGTAAAATGTACATAGGAGAGTAAAAACACAGATGTTTTTAAACGTTCAGCAGTTTGTGTGGTGGATATAGGGGCAAGCTGGGAGACTAATTTAAAACAAGGAAAAACCAGCATATGTTCATTTGTACCATTCTTTGACACATTTAAATTGTCCTGGAAAGATGACCACAACATACAGTTTAAATAGAGAGTTTTCCCACTGTATGTATGTCATGGGCCTCAAGTCCATCCTATGACGTTTCAGAAAGGCAGCAATGCAAGACCATTCCCTCAACGAGGTAGAGTAAGTTTTCTTCCAACCAGGCAAACCAGTAAAGAAACAAAAGGATATGTTTCAGTTCAGGACAAGTTACATTTTTATTCCTTCTTGTTGGCTAAGTTGCGAAAGTGTTTTCTTGATGCGCAAAGCAGTGAGCCGTGCTGCCCCATTTGCATACCAACATTCCCGCATTATTTTGGCCATCACACGCAATGCCTGGTAAGGAACACAAAAATTGCACTTAAACCAGAACTCAAATAATATCAAATATAACATTTAAACAAAAATTAATGCTCATAGCCAAAAAAAACCCCCAGAAAATTCAGTGTATTATGTGCAATAATTAGAGAATACAAATAGCCTAAAATTAGGATACTGACATAGTAGTTTCCACACTGACAGTATAGCAAAATAAAAAACAGTGGCAATTATCTACAAATGTAACACAAGAACTAAAAAGCATATGCTAGAAAGGAAAAAAAATATAATGGTCTACTGAATTATATATACTTAGTTCACTCATTGCTACATTTTACTTTGGACTTCTAATTAGTAGTCTTCTAAACAGGTATTTAAAAATAGATAAATGTACTGAAAAAGGCATTAAAATATTTAATTATTTTAAAATGGCCATATATGAAAAACTTTACTACAACGGTTACAATATGTACTTGTGCCCAAGAACCAGCTACTGAGCTAAGGTTGCTTGATAAGCTGAAGTGGTTGGGATATCCAAACTAGAGATTAGTGAAAAAGTATGAGTTGTCTGGCTCACAGCTCAGCTATCTGCAGGCAGCAGCCGCCTAGCGTCTAATAACGCAGCGCAACATTACCAGTCACAGATATTGTGTCAGCCGCCTAGCGTCTAATAACGCAGCGCAACATTACCAGTCACAGATATTGTGTCAGCCGCCTAGCGTCTAATAACGCAGCACAACATTACCAGTCACAGATATTGTGTCAAGGCTGAGAGGAACAGCCACTTCAAAACTTCACAGTGAAGTGGTGCCTGCTTACCATGCCACATGAAAACACATAAGAGTGGACAGATAGCTCACTGCATACCAAGTTCTTTAAAAAAAACAAAACCTATTTATATATATATCCAGGTAAATGAACTGGCACTTGTGGTCCAAATTCTATGGTAATGTGCCCGGATGCCCTCCTAATGACTGGGCATGTGTAGCTTGTAGTCACTCAGTAAAATGACTCAGGCGGCATTAGGAGGGAAATTATTGACTTTATGCTCAGGGGTGTGAAGCAAACTCCTTGGGACTGAGTGATACTGAAACATCAACATACACCATGGGACTTTATTACCCATCTACATTTCTTTGTTAAGTCTGTAATTGGCTGCTGTCCTCCTTGTATTCCCATGAGAAGAGGCTGCACTGGTTTGCTTTATCCACCCCCAAAAAAGAATAAAAAGGTTCTAATAATTATAATTATGAGCCATAACATTTGTTTAACTCCTTTCTCAAGGAGAGGGGTGGCCCAGGATCAAAGTTAGTCAGTGGCCCAATATTCTTAAGGGTGGCCCTGACAATAACTCACTTGGAAAATCATTGCTGTAAAAGAGGATAGAGCCAGAGGTATAAAAATAAATGGTGGGAGTTGGCACTTATCGAGAGAGCACCTTATATAGTGTGTGAATTTCATGAATTTTTGCATGACTGCGTGACACTCATCTCCCCCTGTAGAGAGAGAGACACACACACAGACACACACACAGTTAAGTCTAATTTCATCTGGTTCTAATTTATACAGCCCACTCTTTCTAGGACATCTCTGTGTCAGACTGGACTTAGAGGCTGCGTGGCTGCCTGATGTGTCAATGTTTCAGATGTTTGCGTTGCTATACCAATTATATACAGTATGTGATGTTACAAAGCATTGTACAGTATAAACTATTTTCTGCATAATACATGAGAAAAGTAAAGTTTTAGTGTTATTAGCCAATTTGTATACTCCGAAAAAGTATAAAAATATGTTCAGACTAAAATGTCACAGAAAAATATTAAATTGTTCTTCAGATGCCACTGCTAAAGTCAGTTAAGGCTTTTCAAATTAACACTTACTTCACAACTTTGCCATCTGTTGGGAATGTTTGGTCTTAGTTTCTGCTCACAAACCACTTTCCTCATCTCCTCTACTGATGGGTCAGAGGGTACAAGGTCATAATAAGGTAACTGATAATCTTCATGAATTCCTGTTCAAACATAGCAAATATAAAATGGTGAAAAAAAAACCCACACATTTTTAGGCATACAGTTTGTTAACGGTCCTGCTGTTACATGATCCTCTTTCAAAATGGATCACAACTATGTTTAGTTATTGCTCTTTCATGTTCAATAAATGAATCAGTTTAAGCTCTCAAATAATAATAATAATAATAAATTACAGTTGGCTGCTCATTTTCACAGTATTCAATTAATTGTTTTTAATAGTAGCAATTCTGAGTTGAATGAAAATAATCTCCTATTGGCCAGGCAAACAGGAAGCAGTTAAACAGTTGTATTAAGTAGTTATGGAGAGTAGGGCTATCGACTAACCACATTTAAACTAGTGCTATTGACAGAATTCTATTTTGGATGTTTTATGTTCCCTCATAGAACCACTGGTAAGCCATGTCTTGTGGAACCTTTAGTCAGTAACATGATATGCAACAGAGGCAATCTTTGAATTTTATTTCAGAAGAAAATTATATGCAGTATGCTTTACTCTAGGACCCTATCATATGGTCAAGGACCAGCTGGGATAAATGGATAAGATGCTAATCAGCTATTAGCTCAGCCAGTAATAGCCCCCTACTAGTGTGATAAGTGGAAATGATGAGAATAGCCAATAAGCAGGGGTCTGATACATGTGAGTTTTTCAGATAGACAACGGGTAAAATGTAGAGGGTAGTCAACCAAGCCAGTGTTGGCACATTGGGAGGCAAAGGATAAGCCATGAAGATTTTGCACAAAAAAGAATCAAACATAGCCAAGGCCATGATGTCAGGAAATCATTTTAGCCACAGAATAATGAAGAAGAATAGGTCAAGAAACAAGCCAGGTCACACATAGTGAGTCCAATAATCATGACTCCTATCTAGCTCCAATATTCTCTGGTGACTTCGTGTAGCCAGAGTGGAGTATAAATAAGCAGCATGAGATAAATAGCCCAAACCCTCTGTGACAGCAAAACTCAGGAAGGCCTGCACCCCCTTTCGGAGTGCAAAGGAAATGGTAACAGAAATCAGAACCAGCATGAGGCACTCTTCAATTGAGGATGACTACCTCAATTGAGGATTTGGTAAGCAACAAGGCCTAGAATGGTGTTTTGAGACATTAAACACACCTTTAAAAAGGTGTCCACTCTATGTCTGTGGATGATAAGCAGAGGAAAATTTCAGTTTAACGTTAAATGACAAAATATTGAAACAAACTCTACTCAACAGTCAGATATAATCTCCTGTGAGCAGCCATGCAGACAAAAGATTTGATGAGCAAGTTTTGGAGCAGACCTTTCAGCAGTACAAAGTGAGCATTTTTCAAAAATTAATCTACCACCCAAATGGTGATATAGTCGTTACGTGGTGACAGATCAGAATAAAATATATGCTGGAGAGGAAAAAGAGGACCAAGAGCTGCTTAATGAGATTTCGGCTTAGCATATACTGCACAAGAGGAGATCTTGACATCTTTTCGTAGAGTTGACCACCAGCAGTGAAGAGATAACAGTTCCTCAGAGGAACTATTGAACACTGTGGAGAAGGAAGAATCTTGCCAATAGTGGCAAGTACAACCATTTATTCAAAAGATCAAGACCGTGTGTTAAAAAAATATATATTTTTTTTTACTTACCGGACAATAGAGAAGATTGAATCACACGAAGAACAGAGACCATCTGAGTGGTTTTGGATTTAGGCACTTAACTTTTAGAATATAAAAAATGTTCTTGTGACCTATGTAGACCATTATGGGTGTTTGGCTACTTTCAGTAAGTATCTCCACTCCATTAATTCTTTGTCTCAAACGGCACACATTTTTTTCTGCATAATGGCTGTGTTCTTAGGCAAAACAGTACAGCATCCTGAGACCATTCACGTGTGGAGTTGAACAGAGCCATGAATACAGAATGGTACGAAAACATCCTCCAAGAGCAACTTCTCCCAACCATCCAAGAACAGTATGGTGATGAAAAATGCCTTTTCCAGCATGATGGGGCGGTATACAATCGGGAAACCGGCTGCCGGAATCCCGGCAGCCGGCTTCCCGACTGCATTATCCCGCCGTGGGATAAATGACCGGCGTCTATATCTAGACACCGCTCATTTCCCCGACGCCGGTAGACCGGCATCCCGATCGAGCGGATGCCGGGCGTCATGAACGGACAGCCACGGCGGGGGTGGGGGTTTAGGTGTAAGGCACCTGGGGGGCGGGGGGACTTAGGGGTAGGCACCGCCCCGGGAGGGTTAGGCTAGGGGGAGGGAGGGTTGGCAACCTCGGGGGGGAGGTTAGGGTTAGGCACCCCTAAGGAGGGTTAGGGGGGTTAGGTTAGTAGATACTTACCTTACCACGATCGGGATTTCCAGAGCTGTCGGGCTCTGCTGTTTTGTCGGGCTGCCGCTGCCGGGATTCGAACTCCCGGCCATGCGGCAGCCGGGATATCATACCGATTCCGATGGAGCACCTTGCCATAAGGCAAAAGTGATAACTAAGTGGCTCGGGGAACAAAACAGAAATTTTGAGTCCATGGCCAGGAAACTCCCCAGACCTTAATCCCATTGAGTATTGGTGGTCAATCCTCAAGAGGCTGGTGGATAACCAAAAACCCACAAATTCTGACAAACTCCAAGCATTGATTAGGCAAGAATGGGCAGCCATCAGTCAGTAAGTGGCCCAGACTTTGATTGACAACATGCCATGGCAAATTGCAGAGGTCTTGAAAAGGAACAGTCAACACTGCAAATATTGGACTATTTGCATACACTTAATGTAATTGTCAATAAAAGCCTTTGACACTTATGAAATGCTTGTAATTTTAGTTCAGTATACCATAGTAACATCTAACAAAAAGGTCTAAAAACAATAATGCAGCAAACTTTGTGAAAACCAATACTTGTATCCTTCTCAAAACCAGGGCCGTAGCTAGGGTGGTGCGGCCGGTGCGCAGATGCTCCGGGGGCGGAACCGGCCGCCTCCACAATGTCTATTTGCCGGATGGCCGCCGGTTCTTTCACATGTGACTGGCCGGCTGGACTGTGGGCCGAATTATTGTATGTGGCCCCGCCCCCAGTCGCATGTCATTCACTGCACCATTAGTGTATTACAAGTACTGGCAGCCCACCAGCCCAGCGCTTGTCAGTAGTGCCCAGCGTGGAGGTCTGTTCAGCTCTGAGCTCCTGAACTGATGCGAGAACAGTCTCCTCATGCGAGTTCAGGAGCTCAGAACTGACAACCACGCTGCAGGCCACTAGTGCTGACACAGTTCCTCACCACACCGCTGCGCAGTGCTCCCAGTCTCAGATGGCCGTCTCTACTCTGTTCTCCTCCTACTGAACGCACAGCCGCGCAGAGACTGTTAGCTCACTCACAGCAGAATACCGGCAACAGTAAGTAACCCCCCTCTCTCCTGGTCTCCAGTCTTTTAGAGAAGCAGGAGGTAGAGGAGGAGCGGAAAAGGGGCGGGGGGGGGGGATAATTGTGACATTTAGGAATGAATAGTTATAAACAAATGCCCCCCTGTGGTTCCTTCCAGCCCTGGAATATGAACCTTTTACCTCTGCACCCTGTAAGTACACCATCTGTGAAGTGTAACTGACCCCCCCTGCAACTGAAACCCCCACACCCTGCAATTATCCCTACTGCACACTGTATCCACACACCTGCAACTGCCACCTCTGCATTCTGTAATTACCCTCATGCAAGTGACACCCCTGCAACCTGTAAATTCACCCCACTACACGCTGTACCTCCCACACTTACACTGTGTAACTGTCACCTATGCAAGTAACACCACTGCACACCCATGCAACTGTACCCTTGCATGTTATAAGTGCACCCGGCTGCAACTGCACCCCCACATCCTGTAACTGCCCTCCCTGCACCATGTAATGGCATTACTGTGTGGCTTAATGTGTAAGGGGTACTGTGCGGCATAATGTGTAAGGAGCATTACTATGTGGCGTAATTTGTTAGGGGGACTCCTGGTTGGTGTAATGTGAATTGGGGGTACTATTGTGTGGTCACAACACTTGCCTGTGAGACCACTCCCCTTTTTTTGTCTCTCCCTATTTAAAGTAGGGGGGGGGGGGGGGCACCAATGTGCTTACTGGCTCAGGGCACCAAAATGTCTAGCTACGGCTCTGCTCAAAACTTTTGGCCATGGCTGTAGTATACGGTAAATGTGAGAGATACTATCAGCTAGTAACAATGGATGCAGAGTCAAGTGGAGTTGGTACACTGGGAGGTAATGGATGAGCCACAAGGATAACCCACAAATAGGTATCAAAAAGTCAAGGTTAAGCTGTCAGGTGATCAGTTCAGTGACAGAATAATGCAGAAAAATAGGTCAGAAGGATAGAAAACAAGCCAGGTAGTATGCAGGAGTCACAATAATGCAAGAGCTAGGTAGCCCAATACTCTGGCAAATTCCTGTAGCCAATGTGAAGTTTAAATGAACAGCCCACCCCTTGACAGCAGCGATCAGATGACTATAGACAAATTCCAAAAGTGCTGACCCTTTCCTTCCTATTACAGAGGTAAGGTGACGTAACTCAAATCGGTGTGGGTAATGCTTCGAGGAAAGGACTGTCTTATGCAGAATTGGCAGGCATGAGGATTGCTCAGAGTATGCAGTTTCATGATACATACACTTAGAAGGGGCTGTACATGTTCATAGTAATGCATACAAAGTCATTCCGAGTCATTGTCTTCATCCTTTGGTTAAGCCCTTTTACCTTGATGATTGTAGAATGTTCCAAAATAACAATGTCCCCAGTGGCAGGGCAGACAAGAAAATGATGTAACCAATATGGACATGAACAATACTGTATTCTTACAGTAACCAAACTAAACACTAAAGTGATATTTCAAAAGCAGCAACATAGGCAGTATATTAGATCATCAACTGATGGAAATGTTTGTGGAAGAGTAGTGCTACATCCCGCCAACGGAGGTCCATGTCATGAGCTCAAGCAAAATGTATTGCCCAACACACCTACTAAGTAAGCATGATGTATCTTTCATCTGATGCACTAAGTTTCCTTTGCTGACCGCTGCGTCTACAGTCTTCAACATTGCCTGTTTCTTGGTGTCCTCAATGCTGAGAAATACAGGCAAGTACTTATCCATCATGCAATACCATCAGGGAGGTGTCCGATTGGCTCCAAATTTATTCTGCAGCAAGACAACGACGCCAAATATACATCTACTGTCATTCAGAACCATCTTCAGCGTAAAGAAGAACAAGGAGTCCTGGTAGTGATGATATGGCTCCCACAGAGCCCTGATCTCAACATAGAGTCTGTCTGGGATTACATGAAGAGAAAGAAGGAGTTGAACAAGCCTACATCCATAGTGGATCTGAGGTTAGTTCTCCAAGATGTTTGAAACAACCTCCCTGCAGAGTTTCTTCAAAAACTGTGTGCAAGTGTACCTAGAAGAATTGATGCTGTTTTGAAGGCAAAGGGTGGCCACAAAAAAAATATTGATTTGATTTAGATTTTTCCTCTGTTCATTCACTTTGCATTTATGTTAATTGATGAAAATAAACTAATAAACACTTCTATTTTCGAAAGCATTATAGTTTAGAGACTGGCCAGAGGAGAAGACTTTGACAGTTGTTTAACATATGATTGCAATATTTCGGAAAACAAATCTTTACTGAATTTAAGTGAAATACAGTTTGGAGTGCAATTAGGCAAGTGCAGCGCATGTACTAATCACATGATCACTGGTCATAGAAACAGTCTACAGGAAGCAGGAGTGGTCTCATTCATCACTTTGAATAAAAAGTTCCCTGCATGCTTTAAATGTGTGCCCCTGCACTAAGGGTCCAGAGATGGAACTTAAATATTTGTTCTAGTTTATGGATTTATCCAGTATTGACTAAAGCAAAGTACATAGTCACAAAAGCGAAAACACCCACCTGAAAAATAAATGGTAAAATAATAATAAAAAAAAAACACAAGCATAACTGCTAAAACTTGAACAATCATGCATATGGAACTTGCATGACTACGAAACGTAGAAATTGCGGAAACCCCCCCCAAAAAAACTACAATTCAAACATATAGTCATTCCATATCTAAACTTTTAATGTAATTATGTGGACTGAAAATTGGTGCACGTTGGTGCTTTTGTGTACTTTGTTCTAGTTTATGGATTTATCCAGTATTGACCAAAGCAAATATTTAAAGTTCCATCTCTGGACCCTTAGTGCATGGGCACTCATTTAAAGCATGCAGGGAACTTTTTATTCTAGCAATCTAAATTGTAAACATGAGACAAAAAAAACAAAAACCCAGATGAACATTGCTGGTAAGAAAATCATGTGTAATCAATCAGGTTCTACCTGTGGGCTTTATTCAGAGTTGAACTTAAAAGGAAATTGCAAAATACATCTGATCTATTCAGGATAGGATGCAAGTTACCCACTGAAATTCCCCCCTCTTCAGATATCTGTGCTAGAAGCGCCAAAGTAAGACTGAAGGTATGGCTTCAGTGAGAGTACCCAATGCATACAAATTATATAAAATGCCCGTATAGTGCAGGTAAGAATATATCCAAGTGCCTGTACTATCTGAAGTAATAAGCAAACACGCAAATAATTTTTAAACACCACCACTCAGAAGTATATGGACTATCTTCACCTTCCCCAAGAGAATTGAAGCAGTTTGTGTAAAATTAATATTTATTGCATTGTAAATCGACATTTAAAACACAGTTGCTGTAGTTTCTTTGCATATGCAGTGTGTTTTAGTCACTTCTATCCAATCAGATGCAACTCTGTCATCATCAGCTTGTCACTTGCACCTGGGTTTCAGTGTCAGCAAGTCTGGTCCCGCCGGGCAGATGTGAACACATCTTTTTGGAACACATTTTAGGGCCGTATTCAATTAGTTTTGCACCCACAATACTTTTTCGCATGCCGGACTTTTCGCCCACATCGCGTGTTTTGCATGCGGAAAAGTATCGGGCACGCTCCAGCTATTCGTCGTATTCAATTAGAAAGGACGCGTAAACGGCACCAGGCCAAACTGAAACAGGCGAAAAGTCCTGTGAAAAATGGGGAACTCAGCCTGAAACCGCCCAAAAGAAGCACTAACATTGGGGACCACTATAGATGCCCCCCGATTAGCCCTAATGAAGTTATTTGGGCTACTTAAGTTGTGACAATTGCTGCCAATTAGCGCATTTACACAAGTGGTGAATAATATCATTTAGCAGTTTTTTTTGCAGAAAATAAGTAGTGCCAGCAAATTTGGGGTACATGAAAATGGGTGCTAGCATATATTTTAAAGTTGCTACAGTGAAGTTTTAAAAAAACATAAAAAAATCCACCTGCCACAAGCACCTGCAAACTTAAAAACACCTGGGGCATCCTTGGTCTATTTCAGTAGTTTTTACGTTTGTCCCCCAACTTTGGTATTTTTCACCCCCAAAATGGGGTGTTCAGTATTTTTTAAACTTTTTTTTTAACACAGTTTACCTTTGGGAGACTGTCCCAAGGGTACTGGGTGGTTTCCGGACGTTTACACTTTTTTTCGACACCTATTCATAGGCAAAACTTTTTCGCAGGGTCCAGTGCATTGACTTTTCGCACCGGCGAAAAAAGTCTTTGGAATTGAATACATGGAAAAGTTTTCGCATGGCGAAATTATGTCACCGGCGATACTTTTCCGCAGAAACTGACTTTTCGCACCTAACTGAATATGGCACTTAGTCATAATTTGTGTCATCCGCACACAGCATGCTCTTATTGTCTTTTCACCAAACGTGTGTCCTCACTTGTCTTTGCTGCAGTCACTCCAAAATTGAGTGTTGGAAAAAATGCGCAATCAGCTAAAAAACCAATGCGACTAAAATAATAATAAAAAAATGGAGGTGCAAGTAGCGGGAAAAAAAGCCACAACTTTATTTTGTGTTCAACTCTGAATAAGGCCCTGTATTCATAGTATAAGGAATTGGCTCAACTACAACTCAAAGACTGAGATGCCATAGTACTTTCCTCTTCAGACATTAATAAGAGCATCATATTTAAAAGGTTTCACTACAAAATACAAGACCTTTTACCTCAGTAGTATTAATGAACTGCAGAGAACAAATTGACAAAAATGCTTTCACTGCTGCTACACATTGTAACATTTACAGCAAATACATATTTTGTTATGTCCTTCCCCAATTTAACATCTGATATTCAACACATGCGCTTTTAAAGGCACCCATACAACTACAGCCGGTTCATGCGATGAGATCGGAAATGCCAACCTACCGGTCGAAAATGCCGATCAGCGGCCATCGATGTTCCGCGATCAGTCTGTGGATTGGTGAAAAAATACCTTAAGTTTCGATTAGCAAATCGCAATCATATTTTGATCGTGATCAGCAAATCAGTGAAATCCAACATGTTCGATTTCACCAATCCTGAGATGACGGGTTGCATGATCAAAACATTGCACTGATTTGTCGCTGGTGTATGGACCTATTAGATTGAGATGGTAAGAATACATCTGCATTTCAAAAATTAGATGAATAACTTCGAGGTAAGAGGGGACATTTAGTTTTGGAGTGAATAGTGTAAATGGGTCTCTCTGGTGTTCTGGCACAACAGGGGTCTTTGCAATGACAAATATAAAACAGCATTCTAGTATTTTCTAAAGATAAGTCTAAGGTTATATAAAGCTAACTTGGTCAGAATTTTAAAAAAGAAACAAAAATAATGTTGTTGCACTTTCATCAACTTAAAGTAACTTAATATTTGAGCATAGAAAAAAAAAAATCTGTCCTCTGGATTTTCACAGAAAGAAATCAACTTGTGTATTATTTCTAAGTAACTTCTGAGAAGAGGAATGAGTTAACTTTAGATCAATTCTGGCTATGCAGGAAAGTTTCCAAATGCCTGTTAAAGAGTCACTAATTGGCGCACTATGGAGATACCGGTGAATCCGGAAAGTATTCACAACTCTTAACTTTTTCTAAAATTTTGAGAACAAAAATTAATTTATTCCATTTTGGAATAAGGCTGTAACATAAAATGTGGAAAAACTGAAGAGTTGTGAATACTTTCCAGATGCACTGTATGCTCATACTCCATTATCTAAGAGAGGATAAGGTGTTTTTTTTGTTTTTTTTTAAACAATTACCTTATTTGTGATTATTACATCAACTACCAATTATTTTAAAGCAGTTTCCGGTAACAAAGCAAACTTCTGATTGGTGTTACTTTTCTGCTATTTTGAACTGTTTTATGGGACATTCTTTAGCTCTGCACCAGACTAAAACGTAAAGTGATACATAATATATTTACATGAATCAGTATACATATAAATAAAAATAAATGGGCCAAGGGAGATAAGGAGGAAATAAATCCCTGAAATTGTTATAGAGTTGATGGTGCTGCCATAGTCTCTTGTGTTGGGCGCTTTTAAATATAGATATGATAAATGTTTTTGGTTTTAAAACACAAAGCATATTCTTTAGTATGCAAACATTCGTTGTAAAATATATTGATTTTTTTTTGTGAAATTAGCTTCTGAAAAAATTGTCTAAGAAAAATTAAATAAAATAAAATCAAAATTCTTAAACTTACCACCAATTGAACAACGTCGCGCTATTTCCCAAAAGACTAATCCCATTGCATAGATATCTGCTCGCTTAAAAGACTCAAAATGCTTCATATTTATGGAATCATCAAGGACCTCTGGAGCCATGTATCTATAATGCAAAATACAATACGTTGACAAAATCCAAAAAGATAAGTGTAAAAATAGACAATCAAAAATCACCGTAATACTCACCGTAAAAATTTTTCTTTGGAGTCTATCTGGGGGATGGCTTACTGTACATCTGGGTTATGCATAGTGAAGGGTAGAGTCGGACACTAGTTGAAAACTGGTTCCCACGCCCTATATAACCCCTCCCCTTCCACCGTATGCTCAGTCTAATGTTTAATAAAAGCTGGAGGAGTCCCACGGAAAGAACAGGGGAAAAAAAAAAAAAAAAAAAAGAGACCACGGGTATCTAGTATGAAAACTAAATAATGGAGGTTCCTTGGCATCCCACAGACTGACTCCAAGGAATAGGTTTTACGGTGAGTAAAATCGTATTTCCTTTTTCATCCATCTGGGGGATGCCTTACATCTGGGATATACCAAAGCAAGCCAATTAAGGAAAGGGGGGTGGGGGGGGGGGTGAGCGTGAAGACAGTTTCCACCCAACACTGGCATCCCTTGCGCCAAATGTGTGGAAGCAGTAAAGTTTTGTGAAAGTGTGTACTGATGAAAAAGGTAGCCGCTTTGCAGAGCTGCTCAACCGAGGCACAATGCCGTAAAGCCAAAGTGGCTCCGACAGCACGAGTCGAGTATGCCCGAATTGAGTCCGGAACTGTCACATTCGAGGACAAATATGCCTGCCTAATGGCAGAAGTAACCCATCTAGCGGTGGACCCTTTTGAGGCATGCCAGCCTCTTTTTGGTGCATCAATAAACACCAACAGGGAATCAGTACGCCTCAAAGACGCGGTCCAGGTGAACGAGTAACGCTCGTACAACATCCAACAGTGCTAAGGAAGAAGCTTCACTAGTCACTGAATTCTGTCAAAAAGCCGTAATGGATAATGTGGAAAGCAGATCCACCTTTGGCAGAAAGGAAGGTTTAGTGTGTAACACTACCCTATCCTCATGAAAAATAATAAGCGGAGATTTACAGGACAGAACCACTAATTCAGATACCCTTCTGGCCTGTGCCGCGGCCAGAAGGGTAACAACCTTCAGATTGAGATCATCACAATTCTACAGATTCCAAAGGCTCGAATGGCACCCTTTGGAGTGCCTCCAAAACTAAATTCAAGTCCCAAGGAAGAACCGGTGGGACAAAAAGGAGGCTGTATGCGAAGAACCCCCTGCAATAAGGTCTGAACTTCTGGAATGGTGGCCATTTTCCTTTGAACAGGGTCAATAAGGCCGAAATTTACAAGAGACAAGTCGCTCGGAACCTTTCAGGTTTGGACTTGTGTTGTTCACACCAGGAAATCTATATCTTGCATATCTGATGATAAATCTGGGAGGCAAATGGTTTACGAGCCTGTATCATTGTTTTCACCACAGATTCTGAAAACCCTTTGGCTCTCAAAACATTGGATTCAAGAACCATGCCGCCAAAGCCAAGCGAGGCAAATTGGGGTGACAGCATGTACCCTGAAGCAACAGATCTGGACGTAGAGGCAGATATGGAACGTCTGCCACCATGGTCCAAAGAGTTGCGTACCAATGATGGCACGGCCTGCCTGGAGCCACCAGAATGACTGCCTGTGCCACCAGTCGAATCCGCTGAATTAGCCTTGGTAAGATTACCAGAGGAGGAAAGATGTAACCCAGCTGGAACACCCAAGGTGCTATCATGGCATCCACCAGAGATGGTAGTATCAAATAATAGGGTATCATAATATTCTTGAAAGTGATGTACTTCGCCATAGACCTGGGCCCAATCAGGTATCACCGACTGTTCAGCCGAACAACCCTGTAATGAATCCCCGTGAGTAAACCAGCACAGAGTGAACCTGGGTCCGTCCGTACCTTTTGGTAATTTTTTCTCACATTTTGTTCAAGTATAAACAGTTACTGATACCTGTTTTTTGGAACCCTTGTCTGGCTTATCCATACTAAAAAAGAAAGAAAATACTACTCAAAACTGATAGCCACCTAAATATCCATAGAAAAAAAGTGTAGCACTCAATGAATAGAAAGAAGAGCGGTTCAATCAAGACTCTTATTCACCCATATGTTAATATCTGACTCCACCCACCACTATACATAACCGAGATGTAATGCATCCCCCAGATGGATACAACCAGGGTCTTAGGTGCTGATCAATAAAAAGATGCACATATGTGTATTAAAATTAAATTCTCATTAAAGTATACAGCAACAAAAAAAAAAAAAAAAAAAATTATATTTGTGTATAATAAATATATATACATACATATATACACATATATATTTACACATACATACACACACACACACACACACACACACACACACGTGTACCCACATAAAAATAGCTACAGAACAAACCAAAAACGTATAGAGGAAATTTTGTGGTAATTATCTCAACAGTCTGATATGTGAACTCACCACAAAAAACAAGTTTCTATTACAAAAAAAATGAAATTATAATATACACACACACTTTTTATTTTTAAACGTATGCAAACATAAAAATACATGCACACTGCAGCCGATTGAGGTTTAGATCTATATATTGAAAAAAACACTTCTGTTAAAAAGTACTAGCTTTTATTAGCTGAAAAGTCGCAAAGTGATCATTTCTGAATCCCAGGATAATTTCAATCAGATAATTCACTTGTCCCCGAGACAATTACCAATATAATTACAAACAAGAAATATAGTAAGAACTTACCTTTGTTATCTCTGTTTCTACGAAGTCCATAGGGTGGACGTTGGGGTATAGGTTTGGAACCAAATCCGGGCACCACGCAGTTAAAGCTTTCAGTTCCCAGGATGCACTGGGTCCACTCTCCCTATAACCCTGCTGCCAAGCCAGAAGCACCTCAGTTTGTAAGTAGCCAAAGGACGGAGGAGGAAAGATAGAAAGAGAGAAGACTGGAACACTCAAGAACCATATTCACAGAGGAGACGGGAAACCGGTGACCAGTAACACAGCCCATATGAAGCCAGGAGTGTCAGGGCGGGCACCCTGTGGATCATATGGACTTCGTAGAAACAGAGATAACAAAGGTAAGTTCTTACTATATCTCTTGTTTTCTACTTCAGGGTCCACAGGGTTGACCTTGGGACTGTCCCAAAGCAGTCCTTATAAGGGTGGGGACGCTCCTGTGCTGAGAGGAGAATCCGTCGCCCAAAGGAAGCATCCTGAGAGGCAAAGGAAACCAATGCATAGAACCTTAGAAAGGTCTGGACAGAAGACCACGTGGCCACCTTGCAAGGCAGAACAGCCGAGGAGCCACAGCGAGCCGCCCACAGCCTGAGTAGCTTAAGCATCAACAGAAAGGCCGTCCTATGTGTAGGCCCCTGAGATAGGCATATGAAGCCATCCAGCCAATATCAGTTTAATGGATGGCCGTCCTTTCCTGTGAAATCTAGAAATCCATAGACCACAAATAAGGAGTTTGATTTCCTTTAGGAACTTGAACGGACCACTTAAATCCTGAGAGGCCGGACCACAGTCAGTCAATGAGGCCACCCCAGCCGATAGGACTGGAGACTGAAATGTCGGTACAATGAGTTCCTGAATAATATGGACCTGAAAAACCACTTTAGGAAGAAACATCCAGAAGAGGGAGCCCCATGAGAACGCTCCTAATTCCGACACTCTCCTGGCAGATGCAAATGCCATAAGAAAGAGAGTCTAAGCCATAAACCACGTAAGGGCTATCAAAACTAGTGGTTCACATGAAGGCCCCAGGAGGGCACATAGAACCACTGCTAAATCCCAAGGAGCCCCTAGGGGGGATAAAGGGAGATAGAATCCAGAAAACACTCTTAAAGGAGGAACTGGATACCAGAGAGTGGAGCAATTCCACATCCGAACCATCCCGACAGTGCAGAGACCCGCACTTTCAGGGAGGCCAGGCGGAGGGCTAGACCCAAGCCAGCTGGATGGAATGCCAGAATGTCTGGAAATCCTACACATCTGAGGATCATAGCTACAGGTACGATACCAAAAGAATTATGTATGCCACATTCTAAGGTAAATACCAGCAAAAGCTGGCCTACACGCTCTAAACATCCCGATGATGACAGAGCAAGAGAAGCCTTAGAACCACGAGACAACCGGTCCGGATATTGAGGCAGCAGGAACGGAGTGTCGATGGAGAGACTCCGAAAATTTAAGTACCAGTGACGTCTGGGTCAATCTGGAGCTACCAGCAGGACAGTACTTCTGTCTTGATTGAACTTACGAAGAACTTGAGGAAGAAGGGAGACCGTAGGAAACAGAGTCCAGTGAAGTGGTCCTTCAAATTTGTGTACCTAACACCGGCAGTGTGTGATAGAGTCAGGAGGCCATGAGGACCACCTCTGGGATGCCCCATCTGCTCACTAGGAGTTGAAACATCTCTTGGAGAAAAGACCAGTCCCCGGGATGCACGTCGAGACGACTGAGGAGGTCCGCTTCCCAATGAAGAACTCTCGGAATGAACACTGCAGAGATGGCCGGGAGGAGACCCTTGGTCTGTGTTAGAATGTGTGACACTTCCATCATTGCTGCCCAACTACGAGTGTCTCCTAGATGTAAGCCACTGTCGGACTGAACCTTTACAGGTTTACCGTGAAGCATGTGTTAGGTCAGAGCGAGGGCCCAAGACAACTTGAAGTTCCAATAAGTTGAATCGACAGGTGTCCAACTGCCCCGAAAGGAGTGCGGACCGGTCACTGCGCCCCAGAGACTGGCGTCCGTAGTAAGGATTACCCTACATGAGATGGCCATAGCCACCCAGATAGAGACAGACGCACCTCCGGAGAGAGCATCATCGTCTGAACAGTGATCTTATAGAGAAACCCATTCCATCTGGAGAGGATCAGTTCTTGCAAAGGCCTGGAATGGAACTGAGCATATTCCACCCTTCCGGAGGTAGACACGCTGGATTCCAGAACCCGCATTACAGAGAGTGTAATGACACTTGTCGATTGTGCAGAGATCCGCGCACTCGTAGTTGAAGAGTGGAGATCTTGTCTGACGTCAGAAGGATTCTCCGGTCTGAGAATCCAGCAGAGCACCAAGATGAATCATACCCTGTGAGGGATTCAGGGAGGACTTTTTCCCAGTTGATTAACTATTCATGCTTGTGAAGGAAAGCAATGGTTAACTGGAAATGTCCTTAAAGTATCTTGGTGATCCTGCTAAGAGCAGGAGGTCGTCCGGATACAGGAGCAGTCAGATACCCTGAACAGGTGGGCTGTCACAAAAGCCATAAATCTGGTAAACCCTGGTGGGGCTGTGGACAGTCCAAAGGGCAGAGCCCGAAAATCGGAAGTGTTGCTGTGGCACAGCAAACCTGAGCGAATGCTGATGAGAGGGCTCTATAGGTACCTATAAGTACGCATCCTGAATATTCAGCGATACCATAAAGACCCCAGGTTCCATAGCTCGGATGATGGAGCGTAGTAGGGGTTCCCTCCTGAACCTAGGCACCTTTAGGAATTGGTTCAGGGATTAGAGATAGAGGCAAGGCCATTGATGACCATTCGGCCTCTGCCCCAGAAAGAAAGTAGAATAACCATTCCCTCGCTGAGGTAGCCGGGCTTGCATAATTATCCCTGCTTATCGAAAGGACTGTATAGCTTTCTGGATTTGTAAGGCCTTGTTTGGGTCTGAAGAAGGGCCTGCATAGTAAAACATGTGGGAAGGCCATCTGAGCAATGATAGGGCATACCCATGAGAGACTTCAACTCTTACCCAAGCATCCGTGGTGACTTGACAACAGCACTGGGGGAACTGAAAAAGTTGGTATCTCACTCTGGGATCCCCCAGATGAAGACCTGTCCCGTCAGGCTGAAGGTTTATCCTTAGGTTTAGAAGCAGGACGTCTGGATGTCCAGGTCTGCACGGAACTGGGTATGAAGGCCCTCGTGGAGGCCGACAGCCTAGAAAAGGACTAACCTTTAGGCTGTCCCTGAGGACAAAAAGACTTAACAGATTTAGTCCGAGGCCTTGTAGTGGGAGTTGCTGAAGGCGGAAATTTAGCAGTTAGTGATACTTCCAACGTTGCTACAATCTTATCAAGGTCAGAACCAAACAAGATCTCCCAAATATAGGGAATGGCGGTGGATACAGTCGCAGCTGAAACCCTGAAGGTTATGAGACTGGCATCCAATGTAGTTACTCCAACATATGAAACTGCATTTTTTATGTGAGCAACAAAAAGACATCTGATCCCCAGAAGTTTCTGAGGGAAACAGCTCTACAAATGCATCAGTCCAGGACTCCATAACATTAGCCAACCATGCGAAAGCCATGGTTGGACGGGCAACAGCCCCTGAAAGCGAGTCTATTGATTTCAGGCAAAGTTACCACCTACAGATCCGCAGAATCCGTCCGGGCAGGAACGGGAGGCGTAGTAGCGCTCAAAATCAGACGAGTAACATGAAAATCCACCCCAGGAGGTGATTCCTATTACTTGTAATGACCCTCCTCATGGAATGGGAAACATGAGGCCAAACGCTTTTGTGACGCCTTTTCTGGTGATAGCCAGACTCCCGCCACGTGATCCACCCGCTGGTCAGAGAAGGGGAATACAGCCGAAGACAACTTAATGCCGAAACTGAGGGTGATTTGATTTAGGTGCAGGTTCGACATCCTCTATAACTTGGATGGACTTGACCGCCAGCACCAAAGCAGGGATAATACTACTTGATTTAGGAGTCCGATACATCATCCAGTTCACCCTTGGTGGACGATCTATGTTAGACAGCAGTGCAGACTGGGAAGTAACCACAGGGCGTTTATTACACCATTTTGTGATTCGTAGAAACGACATCCACCCAGGGTGGCTGTTGTGATAATCCCTACAAGGGAAATGACAGACTGTAGTGGTACCTGAGGGAATTGCCTGTACTGTGAAAAACCCTAGTAGGGAGCGAATGTAAAGGGGTAAACCGCAAGAAACTACGAGATATCCTGAGATGAAAGGGCAGCATATTGAAGTAACCCCAAGTAAGTTACAACAATGTGGGCCACCAGGTGATCCACAATGGAGGCCAGGATCTTGAGAAACAAACCGCCCAAGGGGGTCCTGTAAGGCGCCCAGCACCTGACGGCACCGTATACATAACCCTTTCTCAGTCAAATCCCCCGTACACATACCTGCAGTCCATAGCAAAAATGGGTGTAGTGTCGTGCTCTATTTTCTGGTCAGAGCTATCTGACTAACCATCCTTGTGGAAATATCAAGCAGTGTTATACTGGTCCTGACTGATGCTAGGATTAGCTGCAGGGACCCATTATCAGCGGAAGCAACACACAGTTCCATCTAAAATATGGCATGGCAACGTGCAGCATGCAACAGTATGTGACAAACCTCACAAATATTGACAAGTATATATATGTGAGATCTCAGAACCACCCTAAGTACACCTGTATTAGGGCAGATTGTAAAGAAAAGGGATATATACACACTGACAGGTGAGAGAAAAAGCAGTCAGCACTAGCATAAGTCACACACAATGCAAAAATATATATAAATAAACATTACATATAATATACTGCAAATGGCACTACATTCAACTGCCTTGATTCAGTGTCTGGGAAGGCTATAGCGCTGTGTACACATACCCAAACCGTGAGGTACGCAGGGGGACTGGACCAACTGCTGTCTTCTGTGCTGCACCACAGAAATAAAATGGCCGCCTGGAGACCTCAGAGGAAGCGCGGCCCACGGAGGAGGCAGCTCAGGGACGCCAGACTATAGAACTGAAAGGCGCGCTGAGCTGAGGGAAGGAGCCGCTGAACACAGAAGGCTGCCTCCCCTGGCCGGCTATTAACCCCCAGGACGCCGGCTCCCGCTGCCGATCATTAAGTCCATGGTGGTCTAGTGGACACGCAGGGTATGGAGGGGGGGCCCGCCGCCACTGCCAGCACCTCCGGTCTGTCCACAGACCGGAGGCATTGGACAGCAAGCGGTGATCCGCGAACTTACCTGTTCCCCATCGATCCGGCAGCAGTCCTGGGCGCCCGCAGAGTTCAGCTAGTACAGACTCTGGGGTCCCGCCGAGATCCCCAGACCTGTACTGGCGTCTCGGCGTCGGTGGGGTGGAGGAGCGGCAGCTTGGACGTCCTATGGACAGTCCGACGCTGAAGCTCTGAAGAGTTCAAAATGAGATTAAAAAATCTTCAACTCATAAAATAAAACTTAGTGGCCCGATGAAGTCACTAGCAGGCCCGCGGTGACTTGGAACACCACAAGCCCCTCTCTCCTTAAAGGCAGCAGCATGTTGCTGCTCTGAAACCCCTCCAGTGGCCCAGAAGAAACCACTGGGGACTGAAAGCATGGTGGTGTTATGCAACCGGTGGAGGTGTGAGACAATCCAGCTCTCAGTACACTGGGCTGTGAGTAATAACAAGGCCTGCCAATCAGCTCAAAAGCAGTGTGCCGGGAAGCAGTAACGAAAATAAGGCCTTTAAAGTTTGTAACAAGTTTTACCTTCTATTTTGCCTGTTGCCCTCTCAGATGTGTGTCTGGCATGGAGAGACACACAGGGACTCTCTCAGGGGCAGTCTTTAGAGTGGGATACAGGTTCACACAGACCTCTAATCTAACTCCCACTCTGTTAGTGCTGGTCGCCTGTCTCTAGGAACTAAGCACCCAAATAAAAACCTCAAAATAAAGAAAGAAAACCTAACTAAAAGCTAGGACCTAGCCAGTGTCTTACTCTAAAAGGCACTAACAAAAAAGTTTACGGTGGAAGAGGAGGGGTTATATAGGGGGTGAGAGCCAGTTTTCATCTAGATAGTGTACGACTCCACCCTTCACTATGCATAACACAGATGTAAGACATCCCCGAGATGGATGGAAAAGGAAAGGTGTCAAACTTTCATAATCTAGAATTGTAGCATTCTGAAGCTCCTTATCATCAACCCATACATCTATATCAGGGTTGGGGAACCTTTTTTCTGTCGAGGGACATTTTAATATAGAGAACATTTGTAGGCCTGGTGCAGGTCACGCCCTCTCCATGTGATACCACACGGGGCAGGGCAACAATCGCCGATGATTATAGCAATGCCCAGAGCATCCTCAGGATGCTCCGGAAAGCTGTAAAGGCAGCTGTGTGACGGTCTGAAGCATCCTAAGGACGCTTATTCCGTGCTCAAGTCTGCCTGAGGGGGGGGAGGAGGAAAGAGTGAGATAGAGAGACTCTCTTGCAATTTAAATAAAATAAAAATATGGTAGATAAGAAGTGCAAAAGTAAAAACAAAAAATGGCCTCAGCACAGGAGATAGCCTTCAACAGCGAAGCGGTTAAAGCAGTGCACTAGCCATACGTATACTATGCTTTAGTGAAAGTGAATGCTATTTGTTAAGATTTTTTCCCCCAATGTCTAATAAGTCAACTGAAATATTCACTGAAAATAATTTTTATTTGAACAATTGTTCAATTAGGACATTTTTTTTATTATTAACCCATTTTAAGAATTACCTTTTTGTCCCGACTCTGTGATTTGGTGCAATATCAATTGTATCTGTAGCTGAATCATGTCTTACAGCTAGACCCAGGTCAGCAATGCAGCAAGTTCCATTTTTCTTGACCAGTATATTTTTTGATTTAAGGTCTCTATGTGCAATGGCTGGTTTCCCTGTTAGAAAACAAACATACTATGATCAGTAAAAGCAGTTCTATTACTGAAGATACTAACTTTCAAAAATGTGGGCATTTCTTCACTCAAGTATTTGCATAAAAGTAGCAAGTTATATCATCGTTACTTATATACCAGTTTTTAAAATTACAACCTTAAGCAATTCTAAAAATATTTTTTGTTATTCTAGGATTCATACAGTGACTGTGATAGCTCTCCCCATACAGCAGATTTGGTGCTACCTGGCCCCAATAGCAGGTCCAGGTAAAACTAGATCAAGTACTTTTAGAGGAAGGAGAGAGCCAACTTAGGCCTCCATTACACTCCTATTGGAGACTCACTATACAGAAACCATTATATGAAGTTACAAGGTTCGCAACCGTAAATAAGGTGTGTCCGGTTTAGAGTTCCCAATCACAATGTCCATAGGTCCCCCATTAGAAAATAGCTCCCCAAACACTCGCTTAGTAGTATAAAAAAAGTTTTATAAACAACCCAATTTTTGCCCCCCCCTCCTCCTACCCAATGACCATTGTAATATTTCCTTAAATAATTATTTTACCCCCTCCAGCCTCCGATTTTCTTTATATTACACCTCCCCCACCCCCAATGATGATAGAGCCCTCACTGCTTCTAAACAATGTGAGCCTGATCCAGACTTTGCCTTCTTTAGCAACTGTTTAAGCATTGGAGCCTGCATATGCAACTCTGATCAACTTTGGGCGATTTGGAGTCAGCAGAATAGTGTCTGTAACTGGTCAACATAGGATAAGCATGCAGTATGTATGTAAATTGAA
Source organism: Taudactylus pleione (assembly GCA_031769625.1). Taxonomy (NCBI): domain Eukaryota; kingdom Metazoa; phylum Chordata; class Amphibia; order Anura; family Myobatrachidae; genus Taudactylus; species Taudactylus pleione. The sequence continues at coordinate 7,511,806 of JAUIMM010000307.1, forward strand.
TTGGGAGTTATTCAGAGGTAAATGTATGCAGAGATCAGTCTGCAGAAAGAATAGGGCTTGCCTGCACGGACAGTGATGACTGCTACTTTCAACATATGAAGAGGGGGGGGGGGGGGTCAGTGCGGATGCATATGTGCAGCCAACTCTGAGTGCAGACAGATATTCATCTTTATTTTAGGCACGCAATATGGCCGCAGATGAGGCTGAAATGCCAGCAACTCTAAATTAGACTTTCTTATTCAGGAAAATGCAGTATACAAAGACTGTGTTGATCCGAAAATCAATCTTACTTTTAGAAAAAAAAAAACCTGGGGAAGGCTTTGGGTTCCTAAAGGATTCATAGAAATACATCTACTGATGAAAAGGAAAGGAAATATTTAGTAGACTGTACTATCAGCACATCTATATCTACACTTTGTGGGGGGGGAGGATTTAACAAAATTTGCAAAAATCTCAAAAAAAAAAAAACCTTTCTACACGGTGTCATTGTGTGTACAATGTTGAGAACAAAAATTAATTTATTCCATTTTGGAATAAGGCTGTAACATAACAAAATGTGGAATAAGTGAAGCGTTGTGAATTCTTTCCGGATGCACTGTATCTCTGGTACACAATACATGGGCACACAGCGTGTACCCCACATTAGCAATATACTTTTTAAACTTGCAAAAACATACCTTGTGTCCCAACTATTTCCATGTGGAGATGAGCCAGGCCACTTGCTGTAGATAGTGATAGCTTCAGCATTCCCTCCACAGTCACTGTATATCTATTTAGGTAATCAAATAGTGAACCATGCTCATGATAATCTGACACCAACCAAAGTTGAGTCCATGTGCCATTATCTGTAAAAAAAAATGTTTTTTTAAAAGTATACACTAAAACATAGATGAAAAAAGTTAATCTAAAAGTAAAACCCTCCATAAATGTATAAAGGAAAAAAGTTTAAAAACAGATGAGAACAAAAACATCCTCTCACATTTATCCAAATAACTTTATAATTAAATAATTTTGCAAATTTGCACTCAAAAGAAAGCAATTATTTGGTTAACCTACTAGTAATTGAAGAGGTGAGTGTAGTAATTGAAGAGGTGAGTGAATGAAGACGTTATGTAATAATTCTCTAATCCTTTAAAACATTTTTTTTTTTTTTTTTTTAATGTGTTATGACCTAGGGCAGGAGTAGCCATCCCTGGTCCTCGAGAGCTACCAACAGTGCTTGTTTTCCAGGTCTCCTCACAATCACAAGTGAAATAATTAGCCACACCTGTGGATCTTTTCAAATATGTTAGTGAGTAATGGATACACCTGTGCACCAGCTAGGTGGTCTGGAAAACGTGAACTGTTAGTAGCTCTGGAGGACCGAACTTGGCTACACCTGACCTAGGGATTATAGTAAATGTTATTTTAATGTTAACATATTTACGGATAGATTGTGTGGGTAAAAGTGCTATGTCAAATGTATCTAACTGTAAATAATAATATATATGGTAAGAACTTACCTTTGTTATCTCTATTTGGGTCACCGCTAGCTGTGACCCCAGATACCTACCAGAATCCCCGGATCGGTACCGGCGGGGTGTAGGAGAGACAGCATGGACGTCAGTACTGACAGTCCAAGCTGTACACTCAGATGTGCAGCCACAGCTACATTTAGAAAACTTCAGGGGCCATAAAAGCCCCCCTCTGTAGAAGGTGCTCCGACTCCGAGCCAGCCACCAATGAAACTGATTTGCCTTGGCTCGGGGGCAGGGTATAGGAGGGGGACCACAGTGCATCCTGGAAGGCTGGAAAACGTTAACTCTGTGGTGCCTGTGACTGACGTCATCACCTATACCCCAAGGTATCCTGTGGATACCCTATGGAACCTGCAGTAGAGATCTCAGTTTCTTCTAAAAAATAACACCACCTTTCAAGTGTTCTACTTGAACAGAAATTGTTGCACTCAAGTAGACGTGAAAGATTTCCAATATTAGGAAATACTGCTTTTTGTTATACTTTGTAATGCAGGACGTATCAGCTCCAACATTTCTACACCTGGAATCCACAAGGTAGTAGATCTTGGCTCAGTCTATAAATAAATAGACCTGGAAATGCAGGCAATGTGTATGAGGTCAATGTTGTTACACCTTAGATATTTAGATGGATTAATATCCACAGGATAACAGATCCGCACACATTGTGCTAACCTTATAGCTCGAGTAAGTTTAAATGTGCTCATGGCCTGTCGAGAAATACTGCCTGCTTTTGCCGGCTTTTTTCATAAAATATATATTATATATAAACACAATATATATATATTTTTTTTAAGCCAATCTCCGCCATTGGTCCGACTTCTATTGTGTCCAGACAAACACAGATCAGGTGCGAGTTAAACTATGCAGCACCAATGTTCCAAACGCATTACAGGTATTATCATAATTAGTCTGGGGTTTTAGAACACTAGCGCTGCAGTGAGCCCACTTAAATCTCGGGAGCTGCTGGGCACACGAGTTGTCCAGACTCGTATGGAAAATCATATATAAACAAATGGGGTTTTGTGTCCAGCGCTAACCAATACTAAAGGTGTTTGTTAGTATTGTAAATGAAGTGATGAATACAGGTGTTAAATCTCAATCAATTGTTGTTTATTGGTAACGGCAAATATGTAGATAAAATGTTCTTGAATTATCATTTACAACTGTAGTGGGCAGCAACTTTGCAACCACGTGCTCTACAGCAGCAATGGAATACTTAAGCTCATTATATCACAAGCCGGCTACATCTGGTGACTGTTATAGCTTGAAACAGCACCCACTGGCTATTTCTATCATCACCCGCTTTATAGCAGTAACAGAATTCCAGGAGCCTAGACATAATATAAGCTTCCATTTGTCCCATTTATGAACACAGCTTGATTATTCCTATTTGGAGTCAATTTACGAGGCTGGTTTGCTATACTGATTGGTCACTTATACGACTGACTTGTTAGAAGTTGAGTGACATTGATAATTAAACTTAGGTTTTTTATTTTTAGCTAATGTACACCATAGAAACTTGTAGTTATCCGATACATATTATATTGCACTTCTATATGTACAGTTACATGAGTGACTTATGGTGCGTACACACGGTACGATTAAAATGGACGAAATGAACGATAACTATATAGATCATATTATTAATATCGTCCATTTTTCGGTGGCCAACGACCTGCGATGAGCGGGCACGCATGGATGATAGCTATATCGACCATCGCCCGTGCATGCAGGCCAACCTGGTTGATATCGACCAGGTACTATAGGGACCCTTGGCCATCGTTGGTGGGTACATGGTGTGCTGGATGATCGATATCGATCATCCAGCACACCCTGGAGATCGCACGTTATTGTTGTCGATCGTCCAGTGTTTCCGCACCTTTAGATAGAGTTTTCTAGCTAATTAGCTATTTGTTACCATTTTTATCATATTTGTGCAGCCATAACAGTGGGTTAGTACTCCAGCTCCCTATTGACAGACAGAAAGTTTTTTCTACAGGGACTTCCCACTTGGTGTATATAAGCTAGCTCCTCCTGTTCCCGTGTCTTGAGTGTCTCTTCATCACCTTCTCTGTAGAAAAAACACAATCACGGGAGGGCGATCTAAAGGCTGCCATGGATCCTTCGAAGGGTATGCAGTCGGGAAACCGGCTGCCTTAATACCGACAGCCGACTTCCCGGCTGCTTTATCCCGGAGTGGGATAAATGACCGGCGTCTATATCTAGACGCCTGTTATTTACCCGACGCCGGGAGACCGGCGCCCAGCATCCAGATTGAAGGGATGCTGGGCGCCGTGAGCGGACAGCCGCGTGGGGAGGGTTAGGGCACCTGGGGGGACTTGGGGTTAGGCACCCCCCCGGGAGGGTTAGGCACTTGGCGGGGAGGTTAGGGTTAGGGTGTTAGGTTAGTCTATACTTACCTTAGGGACGATCGGGATTTCCAGCGCTGTCGGGCTTCCGCTGCTGGGCTCGGCTGATCTGTCGGGCTGCCACTGCCGGGAATCGAACTGCCGGCCATGCGGCAGCCAAGATTCCATACAGATTCCCTTCGAAGGAACAGAATTATCGGTAAGTTATAATTCGGAGTTTTCTTCTTCAGTGTCCATGGCAGCCATAACAGTGGGATGTACCCAAGCTTATATATATAGGGTGGGCCAGATACATAAACATATATAAAAATATAGTCAAGACTCCAATCTGATGCAAATCTATTTATTCAAGGCCCCTTGAAGTACTTGACCTCCAAAGTGAGGGTCCGCAATTTGTACAGCATAATGTCTTGAAAATGTAAGTATAGAGGACCAAGTTGCTGCTTTGCAAATGTCCACTGCTGATGCCTGAGCCTTTTCTGCCCATGACATCGCCCTAGTAGTGTGTGCCTTTATGATTTCTGGAACTCTGCTCCCTTCCTTTTTATATATGACAATCACTTCGCTGATCCCTCTGGAAATAGTTTGCTCGGTTTCGCACTCAGGGCCTGAATCAGAGCCGCTCGCAAAAAGCAAGCGCTCGATCTGAATCAGGGCGTGTGCTGTTTTTTTTTTTTTTGCGCCCTCTTGGTCGCTCGCCCACAGCTTATGCGAGCGGCCATGATGATGGTCGCGATGGTCAAGACCATCGCGACCATCGGGCTCGCGACGAGACCCTTGCGGTAGGGTCTCGTTGCCGCAAGCCCCAGTGGACTTCCTGCACTATTAGAGCAAGAAGTCCACCTACTGACATCGCTAGTGAAGTCAGTAGGGCGCCCACAAACGGCAGGCGTTCGCATGGGAACGCCTCCGTTTATGAAGCCACCCCCCCGCCACGCCTACAAAATGGGACGAGCTGTCGAACAACATCGACAGCCGCCCCTTTTGTAGTGAGTCCCGGAGCGAGTGCTTTTTGCGCTCGCTCCAGGGCGCTCGCGTGCGCACTGGGCCACCATTGACGCGCTTGCGAGCAGGTCTGAATCAGGCCCTCAGCCTCTCCTGACTCCAAAAGGAATAACCAAAAGATGCTTAGGGTTCGATCCATTTAGGTGCGAATTGCAAGTAGCGAGTTTGTTTCTTTAAACTTGCACAATTCGCCGCGAAGTGCGCTCCCGAGAAGTCTACAATGCAATTAAAAATGCCCATTTGCATTACTCGCAGCGGAGGCGTGTGAATTGACTGCCAAATGAGATTTGGAGAAATGCATGAAAATGTCGGGAGACCATCCTGGACCCCCAAAATGGATTAATTTCGTTAGCAGGACTGTATAGACGGCTGTTTGTGGTCATTAGGGAGTTACTGCAGGTTTTGAAATGTCAAATGGCTGATTTGTGGGTTTTTTTTTTTTAAATGCAAGAAAAGTTATATAAAACAAACTTTTTTCATTTAATCTCAAACGAATTACCGTATATACTCGAGTATAAGTCGACCCGAATATAAGCCGAGGTACCTGATTTTACCACAAAAAACTGGGAAAACTTATTGACTCGAGTATAAGCCTAGGGTGGGAAATGCAGCAGCTACTGGTAGTAATCCCCCCTCTGGTACTGTCCCCAGTAGTAATCCCCCTGGTAGTGCCCCCAGTAGTAATACCCCCCCTGGTAGTGCCCCCAGTAGCAATATCCCCCCCTGGTAGTGCCCCCAGTATTAATCCCCCTCCTGGTAGTGCCCCCAGTATTAATCCCCCTCCTGGTAGTGCCCCCAGTATTAATCCCCCCCCTGGTAGTGCCCCCAGTATTAATCCCCCCTGGTAGTGCCCCCAATATTAATCCCCCCCCTGGTAGCGCCCCCAGTAGTAATATCCCCCCCTGGTAGTGCCCCCAGTAGCAACATCCCCCCTGGTAGTGCCCCCAGTATTCCCCCCCTCCCTGGTAGTGCCCCCAGTAGCAACATCCCCCCCCTGGTAGTTCCCCCATTATTAATCCCCCCCGTCTGGTAGTGCCCCTAGTAGCGATATCCCCCCATGGTAGTACCCCCCGGTAGTAGCCCCCCCAGTAGAAAGAAATGTAAAAAAAAAAAACACTTACCTGTAACCCCGCTCCTGGTCCCGACGCTGCTACAGGCTCCTCCGCCGCTTTGCATAATGGGAGAGACGTCGTCATGACGACGTCTCTCCCATTACCCACTGCGGGAGCCGGAAGATGGCTCCCGCAGTGGGAGCAGCAGTAGCCGCTGAGAGTCTGACAGACTCTCAGCGGCTGCTGATTACACCAAACACATAGCTGCCGGCTCCGGCGGCTGTGTGTTTAGCAGTGTGTAGTGCTGACCGAACTCCGTCCGGTCAGCGCTACACACGCGGCGCAGACTGTGTCACAGTGACACAGTCTGCACCGCGGCCCGCATGGTACGCTACTCAGCAGCGTACCATGCGGGCATGACTCGAGTATAAGCCGAGGAGGTGCTTTTTCAGCACAAAAAATGTGCTGAAAAACTCGGCTTATACTCGAGTATATACGGTAAATGAAAAATGCAAAAAAAAAAAACAAGGAAAAAGGGTGATTTTGGGGTACTTTGAGGGCACCTTGAAAAATAAAAAATAAACAAATGATTAAAAGCATTATTTTTCAACTAAAAAATTACTAATTAAATTTGGGTTGCCTAAACTAAAGGCAAAGTTGATTTTGGGGTAATTTGAGGAATTTTTTTTTTTACCCTAAAAAAATGCAGTTATTGGCCTAAATTAGCCAAATAGGAACTTCCAATTGCCTAATTAGTCATTAGGGGGGGGGGGGGGTAGTGTCCAAGGGGTTCAGCACAGTGTCCCCACATTATAACCTTAAATTAAGGATTTTCCTCTCCATCGCTCACCCTCAGGGAGGTGCGAGTGGAAAGTTGCGAATTCAGTCAGTGCGAGTTGCTGATTGGATTACAAAATGAATTCGCTGTGCGAATTCAAAGTGAAGATTGCAACTTGCACCTAATAGGATTGACCCCTTAGTTTTCCTAATATCCTTCACTCTTTTCAAGTATACAGTAAGAGCTCTCACTAAATCCAATTTATGAAGGTTCCCTTCTTCCTCGTTTTCTGGAAGAGGAAAAAAAGATTTAGGTAAAACAATTTCCTGTTTCAAATGAAAGCGGAAACCACTTTAGGAAGACATGCAGGATTAGTTCTCAACACCACTCTTTCAGGAAAAATGTTAAGAAAATGTTCTTCTACCCATAAGGTCTGTAGTTCAACAACTCTTCTAGCAGATGTAATTGCAATTAGAAAAAACAAATTTTCCATGTCACATATTTCAAAGCCACCTCTTCTTATGGTTCAAACGGAGCCGCCATCATGGCGTTTAGTAGAAGATTTAAATCCCAAGGTGCTACCAAAGATCTTATCTGTGGTCGAATCTTCTTTATGGCTTGACAAAACCTCTTAATTAAGGTTTCCCGTGACAATTTTCTGTCCATTAGTACACTTAGAGCAGAAAGCTGCACTTTAATATTTGCCACTTCCAGACTTTTCATAAAACAGTCACACAAGAATTGTAAGACCTGTGGAATCTCTACGTTCAAAGGGTCAGTTATTGCCCCTCTCCAGACCAAAAAATGTCTTCCATATTTTATAATATACTTCTGAGGAAACTTTTTCCCTGCTTGTAAAAGAATTTTAATAACTTGATCTGAAAATCCCTTCTGTTTTAATAATGACCACTCAATCTCCATGCCGTTAATTGAGCTCTGTTATTTCTAGATGAAAACAGATCCCTGACTTAGAATATCCTTTCTGACTGAAATTATCCACAGCTCCTATACTGACATCCTCATGGCTGTTGGAAACCGGACTCTTCTAGGCCAATATTATAATACTGCTACTATCTCCACTTGCTCTTATTTTCTTCAGAACTCGAGGTATCAAGAAAAAAAATATGGAAAAAATATATCCTAGGTGAAAGTTCCACTTTATCGATAGTGCGTCTGCTGCTTGAGTCCCCTTCATCTGATATCTGGAGAAAAACCGAGTAAGTTTTGCATTGAGATTTGTTGCCATTAAGTCTATTATTTTGGGCACCCCAAATCTCTTCATTATTTCTTGAAAGGTTTCCATATTCAACTCCTACTCTCCTGCTATAATCTCATTGCGACTCGGAAAATCAGCTGTCACATTTTCCACCCCTGGGACATGGATTGCTGAAAGAACTGAAGATACCTCTGTGTCTTCCATAAGACTTTTGCTTTTGGTACCACCCTGCTGATTCGAGTAAACTACTACTGTCATATTGTCTGACAGAACATTCAAATTAGATCCTCTGATCTTTGAAAAATAATCGCATTGCAAACTGCCTTCATTTCTCTTAGATTTGATGATAGTAGCCTCTCCTGTGGAGACCACTGTCCCTGTGCAATAGATGTAGTAGATGTGCTCCCCAGCTTGTTGAGCTTGCATCTGTAGTTAGTCTTTGGTACTGTGGCTGTGCTAACTATGTTGATCTTTCCTCTCTCTCCAAAGACCTCCACCACATTAGGGACTTCCTTGTGTGCTGTTCCAGCGTTACGTAATAATTTAGAAGTAATCCTCTGCGGGTAGACTTTGGTATATTCCTCAGAATCTCTCTCATTCGCCATCTTGCTCATGGTACGATTCCTATGGTGGAAGACATTCCTAGAAGAGAGACCGCTGTACGTAATTGTATTCTTCTGCATTTTAGTACAAACGCAAACAGTCTTTAAATCTTTTCATATCTGTCTTCTGAGAGTCTAACCTCGTATCGAGCAGTATTTATCTGTACCCCTAGGAACTGTAGTTGCTGAACTGGTACCGATTTGCTCCTCTTCCAATTCACTACTCGGCCACTTAATTACATGGTTTTCAAAATTTTTGTCTTGACTGTCCGTTATTTCCGGTATTGTTCTTCCTGAAATCAGGTGGTCATCGAAATATGGCCAAATTGACAGGCCCTGTCTTCGTAGATAGGCTATTAGTACTGATAAAATCTTTGTGAAAGTTCTTGGGGATGATGCCAGACCGAATGATAGACGTGAATTGGAAATGCCTGTTTAGGATACAAAATCTTAAATAGCTCTGATGCTACTGCCAGATTGGAATGTGGAAGTAAGCGTCTCTCAGGTCTAAAAAAATTAGAAAATCTACTATTTGTCCCAACAGTATTGTTTTTAAAGTCTCCATCCGAAATCTTTTAAAGAAACTTGTTTCAATCTCTTAAATCTAATATCGTCCTGAACTATCACGATGGTTTCTTTACTAGAAACATTTGAGAATAAAAGCCCTTCCCTCTTTCCATCAGAGGTACTGGTTTTATGGCCTGTAAACTGATTAACTTCTTAATACTTTCTTTTAGGATCTTTAGTTCCGAGGTTGGATTTCTTGAGATCAGAAATCTGTCCCGTCTGGGAAATTCCTGGAATTCTATCATCTAACCCTTGGAGACTATTTGTAAAAGCTATTTGTCCAGGGTAATCTTTTTTCATATTTCTGCAAATTTTAACAGTCTGCCTCCTACTGGTAATCTGGGAAGGGACTGTGTATAGTCCTGGTCTTCATCCATAAAGGTCTACCCTGGTTTTGACGAAATGAGTGTCTTGTCACGCCTGTAGAATACCTTCTATTTTACAGTCTCCCTGGTCTGTAACTTTGCACCTCCCTAAACTGGTGCTATTCGGATGTTGGGAGGGGGAAGGCTCATGTTCCATATCTGCGCTTACAGCAACTGCTTGGCAGTAACACACGCACAAACACACACTCAAGATGCTTCTCTGGTGTACGGCGCCATCTTACTAGCCCTCTGACCTCAGTAATGGGCGGGCGCATGCGCGGTCAGAGCCGCAATGCCTCTTGGATGATCATGTCATCAGCCTCCGCCGCGTAACACGAGGCTGCTGGAGACTCACAAAGCATTTTGTTTTATCGAGACCCAGCACCTCAGCCACCTGTCCCACATCCCGGAGGCGCCACCCCGCCACAGACTGCGACCACCGGCGCATAGCTGGGCATTAAAAAAAAAAAGTAAGTCCTCTGAAGATAATTAAACTTACCTACTCTGTCTTAGGACAGGAATAAAAGACACAGGGGAACAGGAGGAGCTAGCTTATATACACCAAGTAGAAGGTCCCTGTAGAAAAAACTTCCTGTCTGTCAATAGGGAGCTGGAGGACTAACCCACTGTTATGGCTGCCATGGAGACTGAAGAAGAAATATTAAATTACCTTAATGTGGGGAGGTCAGAAGTGCATTTAAGGGGCCTGTGAGGAGGCTAAAATGTTTGGTTACACTACGGTTTTTACAATTATTTCTCTCGAAATTGATACACTGAAGCAGTACCCCAGTTGTTTTTTTTTTCCTTTTAAATGATGGGTCTCTGGGACCTACATAATTTTGATCTCCGTGTGATCACCGCTTTATCATCATTAAAGAAGGCTCCAACATATTATGCAGTGCTGTATATTGAGGAGAACATGATAATTATATTTTAAGTGATTATAAATCAAAAGGTAAAAAAGTATTTGCGCAAATTAGATTAAAATCTAAAAAGGAACATTAACGTTATAGGGGGAAGGGAGATTAACGTATGGTTAGCATAAGGCAGGAGCATTACCAGCTACCAATATAATAGCATTTCTGTGCACCTATCGAAGGTGTAGTGTGTTTAGAATGAGAATACAGTGGAAAGTGGAGACAAGAAAGATCAAGCAATCACTTAAGAAATATCAAGACAGCCAGCTGTTAGCAAACATGACTGTCACAATTATTTTCAATCTCCTCCTGCTTCTTGTTCTGGAAAAGGAGACTTATGTCTTTTACCTGTTAAGTCTCTTTCTTCAACTCCACAGGGGGCACAGGGACAACTTTGGGTATAGCCTGGAGAGGAGATACTGGGCACCAAACAGTTAATGAAATTTACCCACAAGCCCACTCTCCTCTCCACCCCCAGACACTGGGACCTCAGTTTAGTTTGAGCCGCAGTGAGTACAGAATGCCCGAAGGCGGCTTCCGAGGACGCAAAAGTGTAAAATCTCATAAAAATATGAGCAGCAGACCATGGTCAGGCTTACGAAACCTCTCAGTCAGTTTGACATACAGAGAGCCCTCACCGCAACGAAGCCACAGGGTGAGATGGATACGTAAACTGAAATGCAGGAACCGCAAATTCCTAATTAAAATGAAACCGGGACAATACCTTGTGAAGGTAGCCTAGGCGAGTCCTTAAGAAAGCCCTGACAGAATTTAACACAAGAAATGCAGAGCTGGACGAGAGATCGCTCAATCTGAGACCCTCTGAGCAGACGCGATGGCCAAGAGAAAGATTTCCATATAAGCCAACGCAAAACGACCGTCTGCAATGGTTCAAAGGGAGACGACTGGAGAGCCCTGAGAACAAAGGAACTATCCCAGGGAGCCACTGGATAAACAAACGGTGGCTGCACAGAAAGCACTCCATGGAAAAAAGTTCTCACTTAAGGAAGCAGAGCTATTTGTCTGTGAAAAAGGATAGACAAAGCCGAAAACCTGGACCTTTAAGGACGAAAGCCAAAGGCCCACGTCCAAACCGGTCTGTAGAAAGAAAAGGATCTGGGAAAGACGAAAAGACCTGGGATTAAAACCTCTGGTCAAACACCATGTACACCAAATCCTGTTATAAACATGTGCAGAAGGCGGGCTTTCTGGCCTGCAGCATGATCCGAACAACTCATCTAGATAATCTTTTGGCTCTTAGGATGGATGCCTCAAGAGCTACCCCCTCAAAGGGAGCCTGGCCAGGTCCAGATGTAGACATTGGCTCTGGGACAGCAGACCCGGCCACAGCGGAAGCAGTAGAGGAGCATCTACAGACAGGCTCGGGAGATCTGCATACCAGACGCGACAAGACCAATCCGGAGCACCAGGATCAGAGTGCCTTCTTCCAGCTTGAATTTGCGAAGGACCCGAGGAATCATGGAGCTGGAAGGGAAGACCTAAATCAGTGGAAAAGAAACTGCCAGTGCATCTACCAGAAAAGCTCCCGGATCCCTGGCGCTAGAGTAATATCTCATAAGCTGGTGACTGTAGTGAGATGCCATCATTTCGATGTCTGGTAGGCCCCAGCGACTAACAGCTGAAAGACGTCCGGTGCAACGTCCACTCTACGGCATACGTCCTGATGACTTAGAAAGTCTGCTTCCCAATATAGAATTCCCGGGGTGAAGACAGCGGACAGTGCTGGAAGACGTTGCTCCGCCCAGAGAAGAATTGTGCCTACCCCTAACCGCCCTGGTGATTTATGTAGGCCACCGCAGTTACATTGTCTGACTATCTTCCCCGAAGGAGGTGCTGTGCTTGATATAGATCCCTGTACACAGCCCGAAGCTCCAGAATGTTTATGGAAAGCTGGCTTTCCTAATACGTCCAACGGCCCTGAAAGCTGGGCTGACAAGTTACAGCCCCCACCTCCTGAAGGCCTGCATCGATGGTGAGAAGGACCCAGTCCTCGATCCAGAAGGGGCGGCCCTTGTCCAGATGAGAACACTGAAGCCACCTCAGTAGGGACTGATGAACTTCCTGGGGGAGAATTAAAGTCTGAGCCTTGAGATTCGGACGAGACTTGATCCAACGCCTTAGAATGAGCCCCCTGGAGAGGCTGGGAGTTAAACTGTCCATACTCCACCATGTCGAAAGTCGAAACTAACGGCTTCAAAATTTGCATGCATAAGTGAATGGACACTCTTCGCAGACTGAGAAAGTTGCGAATTGTGGTTTGTAATGACAAGATCCTGTCTGGAGGAAGGTAGACTCTGAGTTCTGGAATCCAACAAAGCTCCCAGGTGGCGCATCTCCTGGGATGGAGATAGCATCGACTTCTTCCAGCTGATTATCCACCCGTGTGAAATAAGAAGCTGTATCGTCAGATGGATATGATCCCTAAGCACCTCTGGAAATAGCGTTAATAGAAGCAAGTCGTTAAGGTATGGTAAAATCCTGACGCATGAAGGGCCGTAGACAGACCAAAGGGTAGTTGGTTTGTACCACAAACCTGAGTGGTAACGTTGGTTATTGGCTTGTATAGGGATATGCAAATAAGCATCCTGTAAATCCAAAGACGCCATAAAGTCCCCCGGTTCGAAAGCGAAGATGGACTGAAGGGACTCCATGGAGAAATTAGGAATGCGGAGAAACTTGTTTAGATGTTTCAAATTGAGAATGGGCCAAAAGGAGCTGTCCGGCTTCTGAACCAGAAAGTTGGTGTAAAAGCCTAACTCTCTCTGGGACGGGGGAACAGGAATTAAGACCCCTGAGGCCATGAGAGAGCGCGAAATGACACATCTAGAGCTTCTGTCTTTTCTAGTTCAGCAGTAAGACTGGTGGAAAAAAACCTGGAAGGTGGACGTTCTCAAAAAGTAAGGGCGTAGCCTCGAGACACGGCGTCCTTGACCCAAGCATCTATTGTGGTCAACATCCATACTACCTCCCCATCATGCTGCAGGCTTGTCCGCTGGACCAGACCTGCTTACCTCTGGGCTAGGACGTTTTGGAGACAGAACCCTGTGTTCTTGAAAACAGCTGACCTCTGCGGATGAAAGGAACAAGATACTGAGGTCCTGTGTCTCCTGGAGGCTGCCAACGTAGTCACAATTTTGTCCAGTACTGGACCAAATAGGATGTCACCCGAATAAGGAAGAGCTTCCAGAGCCTTCTTAGATTCTGTATCCGCTTTCCAAGTGCACAGCCTTCTAGCAGCAACTGTAGAAGCAGAAACCTTAGAGGTTAAAAGTCCTGAATCTACAGCTGCTTCAGATAGGAAACTGCTTCCCTGACGTGTGCAACCATAACCACCTATGCGGGCCCGAGGTAAGATAGTCCTCTAAGGAGTCTGCCCAGCAGCTTACAGCTTTAGCTATCTAAGCAGATGCCAGGGCTGGACGAGCCGTGGATCCTACATTCATATAAATGGTCTTCCAGAAATTCTCCAACTTCCTATTGGTAGTATCTTTAAGAAATGCTGTATTTGGTATAGGTAGGAGGAATTACCTAATAAAGCGGGTAATATGGGCACCCATCGGGGGGAGGAGACTCCCATTTAGCCCTATCAGCTGCAGGGAGAGGGTAAAAGGTAGCAATTCGCTTGGAAACTTGAAAGTGTCTAGTAGGGTGTGTCCATGCTTCCACCAGGAGATCTTCTAGCTGCACAGAAGACGGAAATTCCGTTACTGACTTTCTTTGTCTTTTAAAAACAGGTGCCTTAGATCAATGAGGTTGTTCCTGTTCCTCCACTAACATAAAAGATTTAACTGCTCTAATAAGAGCTTCTACATCTACAGGTGACAGTTTTCTCTGTCACACCGGAAGTCTCCACGTTCGAAGCGCTAGCCTCACCATCCGAGGAATTTCTGAATCCGAACTGTCAAGTAATGGAGTGGGACTTGCATGTGGAGCAGGCCTACGCCTAGGAGCCCTATCTTTATCAAGCATCTGCTGAAAAGAGGTGGACACCTGAGCTAACCCTTGGACAGACTGAGCAAAAGTTTGCTCTGCCGTGGGAAGCTGTACAGCGACAGGTGGCATAGGTACTGACATATGGTCTACAAATTGTGCCATTACCTGCGTCATACGAGACGCCCAAGCTGGTTCTCGTCTAGAAGCCATAGGCGAAGTCACCTGCTGCAGGCCCCCAAAGCAATTGACACACAGGCCATCATACTCCGGATCCTGAGGAGAAATGACAGACACGGTTTACACGTGCACATTGCTGTAGCACCCGCCTCCTTAGTAGCTTTATTTCTGGACATTATGTAGTCGCAGAAGAAAAAAAAAATCTGAGGACCACCTAAATTTGCCCAGCTCCTGCTGGCACCAACTCAAACTGAGGTCCCAGTGGCTGGGGGTGGGCTATAGAGGAGAGGAGAGTGGGCTTGTGGGTTAATTTCATTAACTGTTTGGTGCCAAGTCTCTCTTCTCCAGGTTATATCCAGAGTTGTCCCTGTGCCCCATAGTGGAGGAATAAGTAACAGAATTTGCTCTTCTGCTACTTACATACTACTTGCTTGGGGTATATGTTTCCAGTACTGTTCTTGGGCATCAAGCTCACTGCTGAACACTTCGCCAGGATACCATATTCCTTGAAATTGCAATGACAGCTGCTGTCACCATGGAAAATACCATATGAACAGAGGCGGCAACAGTAATGATAGCTGAACTTTTTGGACGGAATTGAATTCTGAGCGATGTGCCATCGGACATCACCTCGATGCCTAGTTGTGCACAGAACTTTTAATACTAGGAAATCTTCACTAATTGTCCTGTGTGCCTAAATCGGGTGTGGAAAAAAAAATTAAGAGGTTGTGGTCATGGGCTGCCTTCGTCCAACCACTGCAGCAACTCATATCACACCTCACTTCGAATTGAATATCCACCTTTGTGACCAGTAGTTTAAAGGAGATATGAATAGATTTCAAACAATGTCTTTAGAGTGACGACAATCCTCGTACCACCTTGTAAATTTCCCAACGTTGTCAAAAACTTACAATAGTTTTATATTTGTATGCATAGGATTATGTGGGAGACTGGGAACAGGGTGATGAAAAATGCAGCCAATTCGTATATTACCTCCTTTTTGCCTAGACTTGTAAGAGTTATAAATATTGCTGGTTTCCAATGATCTCTGCCAGCTTCCACTTTTTTACTCAAAATATTAAAAAAAAAACAACTTTAAACTACATCATAGGTCTCAACATTTTACACATGCAAAATAGGGGCACATTAAGTTCCGTCCCTGCATCGTCACCTTCTCCTTCGTGCAAAACCCTACCCCTTTGAAGATGATGAACCAGGACAATTGTGAGTTTATATATGTACGGCAAGTCGCTCGACAGTCAGTCGAGACTATACACTTTGGGGAAATTACTGAGAGATGTTGTGGACCATGTGGTATGCGTGCAAAGCCCCAGAAGCCAGCCTTATTTAGCATGGCTATATAAGGGTGGTCTCAAACACTTTCGCTATTCCCCTAAGGAAGTCAGGCTTAGAAGCAACAGAGGAAACGCATTGGGGTATTTCTCTGGCCCCACATCCTTCTCTGGATAGTTCAATAAATGGGACCAGTTTTTCAGATAAGCTGTATAACAAAAAAAAAAAATGTATGGGCGCCACACTTGTGTATGTGTTGTATATAAAACACTACGAGATAAGCTTTGTCTCTCTCCAATATAAAATGTATGGAGTAAATAATAAAGAATTTGTCTCTCTGTCCCCTGCTGTCTCTCACCTTCGTTTCACTTTCTCTCCCCACCCCATTTACACCTCCACCACATCCACCTCCCACTGGAACCACTGGCTATCAGCGCTCTCAGTCAGGTCCAGGCTGCATAAGGAACGTAGGCAGGTTGTGTGTTCCCTCTGGTCATCTTCCCACTCCAGGGCAATAAAGGACACCTCGACAGCGATACGGCTCCGCCACGACAGCAAGCACCAGGACCTGGCATGGTCTATGTGGCTTATATCAGACTTTTTATAATTAGTAAAGGCTCTCAGAAGGGGTGCGCACAATGCATACCTCCAATCCAAATGTCACTGTGCATGGTACAGAAAACAGTTCATTCGATTATTTTCTCTAAACAAGCACGCTCACAGGTCTTTAGTCAAAAGTGATGTTTAATGCTCAAGAGTGGTAAGCTGTGTCTACCAATAATTTAAATCAATAAGTGACCTCCTTCAATGCATACGTGAATGTGCTCTGCTAAGAGCAAGGAAAAAGGGTGCCAAAACAAGATTTCAAAAATCTATAGTCTACAAGGTACCTTTTAATGCGTTGCAGCTTTAAATCTACAGGCTAAAAATTGCTGGAATTGTGCAGGTTTCCTACACCTTACAGGCTATTACATTTGGGCTTGGTTTAAATTGATAAATTCATATGCGAGCACTAACACAACCTGAACACACACAAAACAAAATAGGAGCATACGGCTGTTAAACATTTACAAACCTTTATTGTCTGCAGCAATAAAGCCAAGGATGTTTTCATGGCGCAGCATCACAGTTTGGTAGATTTCTGCCTCACGGAACCATGAACGTTCTTCTCTTGAAGAGAAAATCTTCACTGCCACTTCTTCCCCTCTCCACTTCCCACGCCACACTTCACCAAAGCGACCTTTGCCAATGCTTTCTTGCAAAACTATAGTCCTAGCAATCGTTCTTTGCACAAGTAAAGGTAGACCTTGGATGGAGAAGGAGAATGAAAAATAAAATAATCAATGACTAAATAACGATTTCTCAATCGTCTTCCTAAGGAATCGCTTTTGTAATAAGACTTATTGGTGCTGGACTTTTAAAAATGAATCACATAGGCAACTTGTCCACCCAAAGTTTAAATTATCACTTTGTGAATCTTATTTGATTTCATGTTAACAAAGATATCTGAAGTACTTGTAGCCCCATAGTTTTGCCTTTTACTCTGTATGTTTATTTATTTAAGTTATTTACCCGCTCTTTCATTTATTTATCCCCTGTGCCATGCTTGTACTTTTTGTCAAACACTTAGCAGATAAAGCCCATGTGCTTCCTATTGTGATAGTGATTGCATAGCTCAGTTATAAACTGAATAAATACATTTCATAAAATTGCTAAATATTAAGCAGCCTCTCACCTTCACACAGTAAAGACAGTCATACTGTGGACTAAACCAATAATCAAAATGCAATTATCAAAATTAATTTGGGTCCAGTGACATCACTGAGGCATGAAGCACAAGGTAACAGATTTCTAATGAATAGACTACAATCTCATGTATAACAGGTGAGATAGCATGAAGGATGCCTCCATTGTGCTCCACTTTATTCTAAAAAAAACATTGGCATATATGAAAACAAGCACAAGGTTAATAGCAGAAAAGAGTTCCCAATATGAATTATTATGTATTTGCAAAGTAATTTGACATCAAAGCCTGAAAACTAGACAACCTGAAAAAAATCAGTCATTTTTTCCCCTTTGTGGTCAGGGTACTGGGGAAGAAGTGTGGGGAGGCATGAACCACCTAATCTCTACCCGAGCTCTGATCTCCACAAAAATGACCAACTAGACGGGTTTGAGAAAGAAGATTTACGGTACCATTAACTTAGAGCTGGGGGACAATTGTGAAAACAATTGTGGTGTTGGCAATAGTACCCCAACATTAAGTCATTTTTCAGGTGGAGCTAACCTGTAGAAAAGTTGATATATGGCCCCAAATGGCTAAATATGATTATGTTCTTTTCACTTGATAATAATGAACTTAAAGAAAATAGTAAGTCAAAAGACACAAATAATCCCCATTTTGCTAGAGTATGTAGTAGAGCGTAGAGATGGATTACCTGAGCCAGATCCTGAGGTGGTCATATCGTATATTAAATCTTTCAGGGTTGTTCCCTCTGATATAAAGGGTCGATCCAATGAAGGATCTTCCTCATTAGGAACACGATGATGAATAACTGTGCGGTTGTGACATATGTACATAATTAGCATCAGTAGGATACAGATAAAACAAACAGGGCCAGCAATAATTGCTGCCAATTCCACTGGGGTAAAAATGGCAACAGGCTTTGGCGATGGAACTGTATGAAAGAATAGGAAAAAAAAAACATTTTAAAATGCATAACAGTCTGTAACATTGGATATTTCAATCAACAAAAACTTGCATGTGCATTTTAGTATTCAAGACAAGCTTATACAAAACTTCTTACATGTTTGATAACCACCTAAGCTTAACACACTACAGTTTACGCCCATATTCCTATATGTTCCAGTTATTACTAAATTGATTTTATTGATCTTACCGAGAGCAGGCAGACTATGTTTATTGCAGAAATCCACATCACAGCAGTGAGGTATATGCAAACCATTATTAGAGGGAGTACACATGAATGGTCTGTCTGCAGGGATAAGATCTTTTTTTTCAGCGCACATGCGGTTATAGACTTCTTTAACACCATTGTATTGTAAGGTTACCAAGCACAACCCATCAGTAACACAAGTCTGGTTGTCTTGTACACACAGGTCGCAGAAACATTTTAATGCTGGAAGTAAACAGAAGAGAACATAAGTACACAATAAATTAGAATACCACATTAACAGAAGAGAAAAAGAAAAAAAAAAAAAAAACCACATTCAGGCAATAGGTCTATTGTACCCATGAGAAAAGATAAAATAAATGACACATGGAGAAATAATAATGGTGTAGACCAGGGCTCGACAAATTTTTGTAAAATCTAGGAGCCATTTTCAAAGTTTAGGAGTCAGACCATCGTCCATTACCAAAATTATGAAAGCTTGTATAGACCACAACACATGCCCTTTCAGTGCCCTTCAACCTAGTATTAAGCCCCCTGTAATAGTGCCCCCAGTAGTAAGCTCCTTGTAACAGTGCCCCCAGCAGTAAGCTCCTTGTAAAAGTGCCCCCAGTAGTAAGCTCCCTGTAATAGTGCCCCCAGCAGTAAGCCCCCTCTAATAGTGCCCCCAGTAGTAAGCCCCCTGTAATAGTGCCCTCAGTAGTAAGCCCCTTGAAATAATGCCCTCAGTAGTAAGCCCCTTGAAATAATGCCCTCAGTAGTAAGCCCCTTGAAATAATGCCCCCAGTAGTAAGCACCCTGCAATAGTGCCCCCTGTAGTAAGCCCCCTGTATTAGTGCCCCTCAGTAGTAAGCTCCTTGTAATAGTGCCCACAGTACTAAGCCCCCCTCTAATAGTACCCCCAGTAGTAAGCCCCCTGCAATAGTACCCCCAGTACTAAGCCCAGTCCAATAGTGCCCCCAGTACTAAGCCCCCTCTTAAGTGTGCCGCGCGCGCACAAAAAAAACAAAAACAAAACAAAAAAAAAAAACACACAGAATACTTACCTTAGGCCAGGATCCTGCGTCTGCTGCTGTCTGCCGCTCTTCGGAACTATGGGAGAGACGTCATGACGTCTCTCCCATAGTGTCCGTGGTGGGAGCCAGACGCTAGAGCTCAGGAGTGAGTTCTGGCTCCCGCCGCTCCTCGTTACTATGGGAGAGACATCATGACGTCTCTCCCATAGTGCCCATGGGGAAGCCCGACGCCGGAGCTCAGGAGTGAGCTCCGGCTGCAGCTGTGGGGAGTCGGGTGCCCGCTGGTAAAATTTCAGCGGGAACCCGACAAAAGGAGCTTCTCTGCGGTGGCGGCTTGGAAATCCCGGGCTCCAGGACTAAAATCTTAGTCGCCATGGCGACCGGGATTTGTCGAGCCCTGGTGTAGACAGCTCTATTACATTTAGAAGATTTAAATGTCTTAGTAGGGGTGCTACGGCAGACCCTGCTAAATGCATGCACAGCTCAAAAAGGAAGGAAGGTAGGAGAAAGTAAAGTCCTCTGCTGCATTGCACTAACTACTATAACAATTTAAAACATAAACTTGTATTAGTGTATTAGTGTATTTAAAACAACTATGAAACCCAAATAAAAAATATGCAAGTTTAAAAGCTAGAATGTGTGCATATCATTCAGTGTAGGCACTACAGGGGATGAGGAATGACTGTACGATTACAATGTTGTATTCGTACTGACGTTCCTCTATCACCTTACGCGGCATTAGATTGAAACAGCCATTTCTGCATTACAGAACCCTCAACAAGTTATCGGTGTCTGTCAGTAATTATTGTTCTGCCATGTTCATTAATAATTCTCAACTCATTTACTCTCCCCAAGGGGGCTGGGTAAATATCTAATATGACCCCTTTTTTGCAGGATGTAGTTATAAGACCGACGGCCGCCGGTCTCAATCCCGACACAGGAATCCCGGCAAGGGATTTAACATAGGTGTTGAAATACCGACGCCAATGTTAATCCCGATGCCGGAACACCAAGAGGACACCGGACCGATCGTCCTCAGCCGGGGGGTAAGCATACACTTAGCCAGGGATTGAGGTTAGGGACCCCCTCCGGGAGTGTTAGGTTTAGGCACCCCTGGGGGGGAAGTTAGGGTTAGGCATACTATACTTACCTGTGCTATCGGGACTTTGAACCATCGGGCTGCCGGCGTTGGGATTTGAACCGCAGGGCTGTAGTCTGGCGGTCATTCATACAGATTCCTTTTTTTGCTTTGAGGTATCTATTCGGCAAAGGGGATTCCGGCGCTGATATTGTAAGACCTATGGAGATGCTCACTGGCACAAATTCTTAATCTTGCACATTTTCTAGTTTTTGCACTCGCATAATTTTTATTTGGAGTTTCGTAGATGTTTTAAATACACTAATAAAGTTATGTTTTAAATTGTTATAGCAGTTGTTAAGTAGCGGGGTTGAGGGGAGGGTTAGGTTTAGGCACTAGGGGAGGGAGGGTTAGGACAAGGGTTATGCCTGCTGACAGGTGTCTGTATCCTAATCCTGCCGGAATGCCAGCATTGGGATTTTGACCACCAGGATCCCAAACGCCAGCATCCCGTAACCAACCCATCTATTCAATGGTAAATCCCATGCTAGATGGAAATATTTGATAAGAGCCAAATATAAATCCATAAATGGGGCTGTTTGAACCTGTGAAACACAATATATACAAAGTACAGGCAGTGATGTCTGCTGCAAGTCTGAGCCCACATGCTTATAATGATCGGGTTTTGAATTACAGTGTTTAATACTTATTTGTGAAATGATTCCTGTATTATCTCCTTTTACTCATGTGCCAGATCGTAGAACTCACATATAATAATGTGGCTGTACAAACAGAACTCCTTCTGGCTAGACAAACTCACCAGCTGTATATCAAAGAGGAATACGACCAAGCAATTCTTCAGCTCTATCCATATTCCCATCACATGCATAGATAGAGACAGCTAACGGCACCACACCACTTACAGATGTGCTCTTATTGATTACAATGGGTGATGCAAAAAAAGTGTTATATGACAAAGAAATGTTCATGAAAACTCAGCTGTTTTCACCAGACATCTTATGAATTTGCCTTCTGCAAAATATTTAGATATTTTGCCAATAGCTCTGACAAGTGAATGGTATTGAAATACTGGCGGCTGTTTAGCCACCGATTCAAATACAGACAGCGGATGCCAGACAGGATGAAGGCCCCGACTGGGGCAGGCAAGTACCCTAACGCCTAACCATAACTTCCCCCCAGTGGTGCCTAACCCTAACTGCCTCTTACCGCTCCCTAAACCTAACCCTCCCGGCCTTGCAGCCGCCAGTCTCATAACTACATCCCCTGAGAAGACAGTCAGTTTATAGAACTGCTTCATTTTCTTTATGTACCTAGCTAGACACACTTCTCTGCAAATCAAGCGCTAAGTTAATGTTTGCTTATTTTACCTTTGTAATGATCATATTTGGGGCAGCAGAATTCTTAGTGGCATCCTTTATTATAGTCTTTTAGACACTAATAGTATGGCCACAAATTCAACAAATAAAATTACTTCCTAAGTCCCACTTGTCTTGGAAACCTTCTTCGATGGACCTTTTTTAATTTATACCGAGGACTTAGAAAGTGACATGGTGCTGAAATAAATTAATTCTTTCACACCAAACATTTTGTAAAAAGCTCAAAGTGACAATGACAGTGAATAATCTGCAAAGTGCAAACGAGACTGAAGAGAGCATTGATTTGACTGCACTTCGGCAACTCCTAGGAGTCTTTTCACGAAGTAGACAAAAGCCCTATTTTACTGAAAACAGTGCTTTTCGCTGCTTTGACTTATTGATGAAGCAGGTTACCGTGGAGAAGTTCATAACTTCTCCAGCGGCAGCCCTGCTCCGTGACTGGATCAATAGTATGGGGAGAGCGATTCACAGAAAGCGGTTTTCCGTTTTGCTTCGCATAATCCATTCGCCATCTCAGGATGGCGAATGGATACTTGTTAGGGGAGAAGAGCAGTGAAGACGCTGTCTCTATGCCTTCTCCCATGTCTCTCCACCCCCTTCACGGACAGCAGACAATCAGAGGAGGCCAGGGCAAATTCATATGCCGGGTCTCTTCCGAATTATGACTGCCTACTGCCCGATCTGTCCCCGCTATAGCCCAGCCGCCGCCACTATATTATATAGTAAAGTCACCAGGTGACATCCTCCTAACTGCCCAGCGCTCCAGTACAACAATAGTTAGGTGACCATGCCGGGTCACCTCCATCGTGACTGTCTGCTGCTCCTGCCTCCCCCCCTACACCTGCCATCGCTAAGGTGACCCGGCATATACCAGGTTACCTCCTACTTATTGCCCAAGTGCCCCTGCGCTCTGTCCCTAACCCCCCGCCGATGCCACAGATATTACCTCCCTGCTCACTCAGATTCACGTGTTTGTGGGATAACACCTGATCCTCTTTCACTGTGTTGTAAATCATGGTGAGTCAAGTGTCATAATATATTGAGATCCTGAGTCGCACAAATCTCTCTTCACGATCACAAACAAACAAGTTATTGCATATAGCACATACAGAGAAGTGACTTTATGCATTTTTACGCATGGCCATTCTATTCTGAGACAGAGGCAACTTGAAACAAAGTAAGGAAAAGGGAATATCCTAAGCACTAGTCCAGAACACAAAAAATATGAAAAGAAGATAGGCGTAAACCAAATCGTATAAGAATACAAGAATTAGTTATGACAGAAAATCTCTCTTTTTGGGTGCGCCCTTGAGAGTAGTATGAAATGTGAAATCAAGAAGAGAAGAACTACTCTCTTTTTGGGGCACTCAACCTACCTATATAGTTTAAAAACTTAGCGTTTATTGTTATGCTAGTAAAAGGTAATTATAATCCAAAACAAATATAAAAACAAAAACAACATGCAGGATAAAGACACACCTTTAATATTGCCAAGAAAATTCAGTTAATTGGCAAAGTGGTATCTGACTCCAGTAACCCACGTTGGAATGTATCCAAACAGTGGTTTCAAAATGATAGTAGATCAAGATATGGTAGTCATGATGCTACTGGTCAGATAAATGGCGAAAGTTTGATATATATAGGTAAATTCCTTAAATAGACAGTACAGTTCGGCAGCCGATTAATTGAAAATAATGATTAAAGAGAATAGTTTATATAATACAACTCCAAAGTATCACAGGTATTATTCTACACATATATATCAGCATTAATATTGGAAAAGTCCACCTTAATTCAGCAACTGTTATTTTGTTGCATCTGACACTCAATAATAAAGCAAAGGAATAATAAAAATCCCAAAATGTCACAGGTATTATTTCAAGCGTATATGTCAGAAATGCAGTGTTGGAACGGCCACATTAGTCCAGCAGTTGTTATTTGGTTGCATCTGACACTGTGTAAACAGTAATATGGTAAATTTGAGTTTCCATAGATAATTCCAAGAAAACAGTCTCTCTACTATCGTATGGCAGGAATGGCTGCTGCAGGGTGTCTTACTAATGCATTGAACGTCCGGTGAGCGGATCCCCCCCTATACATAGAGACAGCATTGACAGGTCATAGGCATCTGCTGTTTATACAGAGACTAGGTAGACTGAATCTGGTGATGCATCAGTGCAGACCCACTCACCTGTGCCTGAAAAATGAGAGTGCCTTAGCAGATATAGATAGACTGTATAGTATAAGATTAGTGTGTAAGGAGGGTAATCTCCAGGGTGCTGCTTCTCACAGTGTGTGTGATGTCACAGTGGACTGTGAGTGAGCGGTCCTGGCAGTTCCCCGCTACACAGAATAAGTGTAGTAGAAGGGAATCCGTGTGGAGAGCCGTCCTCACTGTGCCCTGATGACTAAGCAGCACAGGGACAGAGGGAGGGAGTGCAGCACACTCTTCCCTGAATACCTGTATTGGAGCTGTGGTGCTGCTTAGGTGGTCCGCCAAGTGGGATTCCCCTCGTGCCCTAGGGATTTCCCTGAGGTGCCCAGACGCGCGTTTCGCCAGGAGGCTTCTTCTGCATGTTGTGGCTGCTGGTGTAAAGTCAATGGGTGGCACTGGATTCCGCTTGCACACACACAAACCCCTACAGTAGTTAACACATACTCACATTAGGTTAACGTAGCAAAACAGGCTTCTGTGGCCGCCTACACCTACAGCCACTTTGTGTGCAACTCAGAACCAGCCTCCCTATAATTAGCCAGTAAACACAGGGTCTGTAATAGTAACATTAGGTCCACATGGTGCATGGCATAAAACAAAATCCTTTTAGATCTTTAAAACATTTATTAGTGCTAAAAAAGGTGAGGCTGTACATGGTGTCATGAGCCGCATTTTAGCATGACTGCTCAATTATTTTCTCCACAAGTCTGAAGTGTTGATCCAGATGTCACAAAATAAGGAAACAAAGCAAATTTGATATTTAGGCAAAGTTGGACATGACATAAAAAAAATATTTAATAAAGCAAATCAATTATATTGCTTACAATCTTGTGACTTATGATTGTCTGAGCGGCATGTGTGTTGGGGGGAGTGGGGGAGAGAATAAGGCTTCCCCTTTTTTTTTGGAGAAGTCTGTCTGGTTCTGGATTATAAAATAACTTTAAAGAGGAAATCATCAAGAAGAGAAAAAGGCATATATTTTCAAAGAGTGCCATAGATAAACATAAGCTGCAACTACACCAATTTACACACATATATGTGTGGGGGGCGAAGGCTAGCTCGACTGGTCTGATACGTGACAGAAGACTACTGTAACATAAATTGCTGGTCATGATAGAAAGGTGTCAGAACACACAAAACATCCTTCCTGTCCACTGGCAAAAACGCCTACAATGATTGGTTGCAGACCAAGTAGACATGGCAATGGTATTCCCTGATATAATGTGCCTTGCCACACTGCAAAAATAGTTCAGGAAAGGTTTGAGGAGTATGACAAAAAGGAGTTCAAAGGTGTTGACTTGACCTTCAAATTCCCCAGATCTCATTCCGATGAAGTATCTGTGGGATGTGCTGTAAAAACAAATTTGAGTCATGGAGGTCTTATCTCTCAAATTACAGGACTAAAAGGATCTTCTGCTAACGTCTTGGTGCCAGATACCACTGGACACCTTCAGAAGTCTTGTGGATTCCATGCCTCGACGGGTCAGAGCTGCTTTGGCGACATGAGGGTGACAGCTGGTTTCAATGTTATGGCTGATGGGTGTATACGCTTTTCTGCAGCAGTTAAAGTTAAAATTGTGCTGCGTGTGGCGAGGTTAGCCATTTCTGAGTAAGGTCTGACCTGTTGTAATTGTGCGCGAGGAGCCGATGTTACTTGATGTTCCCGATGTATACGCAGGACTGCAAGGTATTAAGGATGTGAGATAGCAGTAGTGGGTGGTTATATGCAGCAGACCTGCGTGCGTAATCGCAGCTGCAATCACTATAATGATCCGTAATGAGTCAGGCCCTTGGTTCTCACTGTGCTGAAACTGGTTTGGAAGCTTCCCTGCAGCATGCTGAATGCGTGAAAAAAATATTGTAAAGCTTAGGCTGGGTACACACTGGTGCGATGTCGGGCCGATATGCCATTACGTGACGACATATTGCCCACATCGCTCAGTGTGTACGCATCTTAGTGTGCACAAACCTAGTGATACCGCTAGCAACCAGTGCATCTGTACCCGGCAATATCAAGGGTTATTTTTGCAATGTGAAAGGGGTATGATTGAAAGAGAAGCCAATTAATGGGAAGTCCCATGGTAGATAGGGACCAATGGTCCAAGAATAGCAAGATATTCCCAGAGGCAGAATTCCTTAATAGGGTCTTTAACATATCAATTTAATATAAAACATTCTGAAGAAGAGCTGAAAAGAAAAATCCCCCTCAACAGCTTTTCAACAGTTCATATTCAGGATGGTGGTACAGCAAAACAACAAAATACTGATAACTTAACTGGCTCCTCCCACAATTAATGTGTGGATTCACAACTGATTGTTGTTTGTTTGTATGCCCCAATAAAGTCTGTTGATCAGGGTGATCTGTAAATTTCAAACCCCTCAGAGCTTTCGAAAATAACAAATAATGCACACAAAAATCTAACCTATACAACAGGCTTGGGAAACCTGTGGTCCAACATTCATCTTCCTCTAACTTTAAGCTGGGTACACACTGCACGATCTGGTGTACGACTGCCCGATATGTCTTACCCCGCCACATCCAGAACCATGGTGTCGGCGTCAGATCTTCAGTTATGTCTGCACTGCAGGCAGATATAAAGATGCGACGAACGACGTGCAGGAGTGCGTAATCATCCTATCTGCTGTGCTTAACAGCAGATGGGACGATTCAATGAACAGATCAGAGTAGTTACAAGTAGCATGCAATGATACATCGAGCAATCATATGCCGCATCATGCAGTGTGTACGGCACGCGCATTGTATCGTTACAGCGCTCGCAGCATTGCAGGGTCGCATCGACGTGAGGTGTGTACCCAAGATTTAATTTCCACCCTGGTGTGCTGATGTGGAGCCAACTCATTGTTCCTGTCTTCTGCTTGCTGGACCTGGATTCACTGCTCTATGCAGTTCCACTCTTTTGGCTGTACGCTCGTGCCTGATGACATGTGGATAGTATGGTGCACAACAACTTCATTAAAAATGGTATTGCTTTTTGCTATTACTTTTTCCTTTAATATATTACTGGTTTGTATACCAGTAATACCGGAATATAAAAATGGGCTGGGAATAGGAAGTCCTTCAGTCCCTCTGAATGAAATAAGAGTGTGTATGTTCTCAGCAGTTTCTTATAGTGCATTACCAGCTCTTAAGTATATTAATTATGCATTTTGCATTAAACGGCTTTAACAATTTGGATGGGTTATGTAACTAGTGCCAACAGCTCCCTGCATACAGACATGTACTGGAAACAGTAGATAGTTATTTTTATTTAGTCCTATCAATATTACTGTAACCACAACAATGCAGGCACAATTTACTTCTGTAGATCACCATAGGCAGGAGGAGGACAGAAAAGCATGAATTGGAGAGCAAACAATTAAAATTATATCTGTATGAAATCTGTGTTTATCCACATAACTATTTTACTGTGAGCGTCAAAATTAATGAACTCGCATTACAACAGGATATAGCACTACAAACTAGACCAAATCAACCGCTAAAACTAGGGGGGGTATTCAATTAACCGCAAGATTCCCCCTGCGACTAATTACTGACAAATCTCCGCAGCCCGGGGAAAGGCGATTCAATGAAATAGCCTTTCCCGCACCGAAATATCGGTATTCAGGCGCAGAAACCCACTGATTTCACGTAAACTGCGGAATCAATGGGTTTCTTTCTCCGCACGCTAACCCAATTTTCTGTGTTTTCCACTGACTTTTCCTCGCACTTCCATGAGCTGCAAGGTTTAGTCCAACTGCAGTGTAATCCCTGGTAATTGAATTGCTCCGGCACGGGAATTAGCCAATACCCTCCTAGGAGAGTGGGGTTCAAAATTATTTCTTATAATAAAGAAATATTTCCAATAATTGTGTTATGCACTCCTACAAATAAATTTTACTCAGTGCAGGAAAACATTTATCTCTTCTATTCTCAGCCAGTATAGATTAAAGGGACATCTGCCACAGCATGCATACACAACACTAATAGAAAGACAAAACACAAAGGAATAGCTGGAAGGCAAATTCCTGGAAAGGTAAGCCTGCCTATTAACATGCAGGATCACCCAGCTAAGCATTAAAGATGCATTAACAGGTGGGGAGAAACGATCACACTACACCTTACAGGACAGCCTTTTTCTTTTGGCATATTTTTTTCTGTGACATATGTGGACGCATGAGAAGCTGGCACACAGTTTCCCCTGCACTCACTATATATTAAAATGTCAAGCAAAATAGATTTCTGGATTGAAGGAGCCACAGTTACCAGAATTCCACCAAGAATCAGAAAGCCAATGAAAATAAATTAATAAGTGGAAATGCTGTTGTAACCAGTATGAAAGTAAAAAAAAAATTACATAGAAACTAGGGATGTGCAGGCTCGGATAGGTTCGAGTTTGCACGTGGAGTTCGGATTTTTCCCTCCAAAAAAAACGGAACTCAGAAAGAGGCAAAACGTCATCTTACATGGACGATCATCATCATTCCTGGACAAAAGTCCAGGAATGATGATGTTCGTCCATGTAAGATGACGTTTTGCCTCTTTCTGAGTTCCGTTTTTTTGTAGGGAAAAATCCGAACTCCACGTACAAACTCGAACCTATCCGAGCCTGCACATCCCTAATAGAAACCCATCTGTATATCAAGCATCACTCTTTAACCTGCAGTAATTTGTGCACTACTTAATCCCACAACACACATGCAAATCTGTGTCCAGTCCTCTCCGACATTTAATTTGGTGCCAATAGCATTCTGGTGGTCAATTCCAGGCAAAGTTGGGGTTCAGAAGGAAATGTCCCGATTTATGCAGAGCTCCAAAAGAATGTATACAGCATTTACAGATCCTACTATTTAGCAAAATCAAATCATACTCTGTTTTGTGTTGTATTGGTGGAAGAGTGCTATATAGAGACATTATTGAGCTTGACAACAGTAATGTAAAATGAGAGTTATGGTAAGAACTTACCTTTGTTAACTCTCTTTCTTCGAAGTCCATAGGGTCCACCGGGAGACCTTGGGGAGTAGGTGATGGAACTGAACCCGAGCACCACGCAGTTAAAAGCTTTCAGCTCCCAGGATGCACTGGTCCACTCTCCCTATACCCCGTCCCCGAGCCAGTGGCACCTCAGTTGGTAATAAGACAAAGGCCGGAGGAGGAAAAGAGAGAAGGAAGACTGATACACTCAAGAATCAGACTCACAGAGAAGGAGACAGGAAACCAGTGACCAGCAAGATAGCCTATCTGAAGCCAGTTGCGTCAGGGCGGATGCCCTGTGGACTTCGAAGAAAGTTAACAAAAGGTAAGTTCTTACCATAATTCTCATTTGCTTCTTCAGGGTCCACAGGGAGACCTTGGGGATGTCCCAAAGCAGTCCTTATGGGTGGGGATGCTCCTGCGCTGAGAGGAGAATTCGGCACCCAAAGGAAGCATCCTGAGAGGTGAAGGAATCAAAGACATAGAACCTTAGAAAGGTCTGAACAGAAGACCACGTGGCCGCCTTACAAAGCTGAACAGCCGAGGTGCCACAGCGAGTTGCCCACAAGGGACAAACAGATCGAGTAGAATGAGTATTAACAGAAGCCAGAACAGGCAGGCCAGCCTGTGTGTAAGCCTCCGAGTCATACAAAGCCATCTAGCCAATGCTTGCTTATTGGCTGACCAACCTTTCTTGTGAAATTCAGAGCGCACAAATAAGGAGTCTGATTTCCAAAGGGAACGGGTACGGTCTACATAAATCCTGTGAGCGCGGACCACATCCAAGGAGGCCTCACCTGCCGAGAGGTCTGGTGATTGAAAGGCCAGTACTATAATTTCTTCAATTTCCTAGAAACAACTTTAGGAAGGAACTCAGGGCAAGTGCGAAGCACAGCCCTGTCCTGGTGAAATATATCAGGAAGGGGGGCTCGGAGCGACAGGAGAGCGCCCACAATTCTGACACTCTCCTGGCAGATGCAATCTGCTGTTAACCACTTAAGTTATATCAAAACTAGTGGTTAAAATGGAGGACCCAAAAACTACTGCCAAACCCCAAGTAGCCACTGGGGGGGGACGGGACAAAGGGAGGTTGAATCCAGAGGAAGGTGTGGATATCCGGAAGTGGAGCAATTCTACGTTGGAACCATATGGATAGTGCAGAGGTATGCACCTTCAGCAAGACCAGGTGGAGTCAGAGGTCCAATCCAGCTGAAGGAATGCCAGGACTCTGGAGATCCGAAACACCTGGGGTGGTCATAATTCTTGGGACACCACTGGAAATATGTATGTCACACACTGTGGTAGATCCTAGCAGAAGCTGGCTTATGCACTCTAAGCATCGTGTTGATGACAGAGCTAGAGAATCCTTTGGACCTTATGAGGGATGTCTCAAGAGTCACGCCGTCAAAGACAGACGATCCAGGTCCGGGTAAAAGACAAGGACACGAGACAACAGGTCCAGACGTTGAGGTAGCAGGACTGGAGTGCCGATGGAGAGACTCCAAAGATCTGAGTACCAATGACGTCTGGGCCAAGCTGGAGCCACCAGGACAGTACCTCAATCTTGTTTGAACTTCCGAAGAACTCGAGGAAGAAGGGAGACTAGAGGAAACAGGTACGCAAACTGGAAGGCCCACTTCACTGGACACAGCTTCCACCAAGGTTGCCTCGGGATCTCTTGTTCTGGACCCGTACACTGGCAATTTGTGATTGTGTCGGGAGGTCATGGAGGTCCACTTTTGGGAGGCTTCATTTGTCCACTAGGAGTTGAAACACCTCTAGGTGAAGAGACCATTCCCCTGGATGCACGTCGTGACGGCTGAGGAAGTCCGCTTCCCAATTGAGAACTCCCGAAATGAACACTGCCGAAATGGCCAGGAGGTGACACTGCCCGACTTAGATTAGCTCCTTGATGGTTGATGAACCTGCATGGGTTTTCCGTGAAGTACTGTAGGTGTTTGGCCAGCTTGAGGGCCCTGTACACAGCCCGAAGTTCCAATATGTTGATCGGAAGGGTTGCTTTGACTGCTGTCCCTGAAAAGAGTGCGGACCGAGCACTGTGCCCCTGTCCCGAAGACTGGCGTCCATCGTTAGGAGTACCCAGGCGACCCTTGGTTAGAAGAGATGTCAGTAGCCACCAAGACAGAGACAGACGCACCTCCAGAGAGAGCACTATTGTCTGAGCTTTGATACGGTGGGGCAATCCATTCCATCTGGAGAGGACCAGCCCCTGCAGAGGACTGGAATGAAATTGGGTATAATCCACCATGTCGAAGGTGGACACCATGGATCCCAGAACCTGCATCGCCGAGTGTATTGACACCCGGCGACTGTGGAGGCATCTGCGTACTCGTAGTTGTAATGTGGAGATATTGTCTGAAGTCAGAAAGATTCTCTGCTGATAAGAATCCAGTAGGGCCCCTAGATGAATCATCCTCTGTAAGGGATTCAGGGAGGACTTTTCCAATTGATTAACCACCCATGCGCCTGTAGAAAGGCAATTGTTAGTTGAAGGAGGTGGTGGTGAAGCACTTCTGGAAAACCCACCAACAGGAAGAGGTCGTCTAGGTATGGTATCCCCTGATTCCACAGATGTGTCACCATGATAGCCATAACTTTTGTAAACACCCTTGGGGCTGTGGACAGGCCAAAGGGTAGCGCCCGGAACTGGAAGTGTTGCTGTAGTATAGCAAACCGGAGAGAACGCTGGTGAGAAGGCGTTATAGGGACATGTAGGTATGCGTTCTGAATATCCAGTAATACCATAAAATCCCCAGGTTCCATAGCCAGTATGATGGAGTGTAGGGTTTCCATCCTGAACCTGGGCACCCTGAGGAATTTGTTCAGGGATTTGAGGTTGAGGATAGGCCGGTGAGACCCATTCGGCTTCTGCACCAGAAAGAGTTTAACAACAACTAGTCCCTCGCTGGGACAGTGGGACTAGCACAATTGCCCCTGCTTGCAGCAAGGACTGTATGGCTTTCTGGATCTGTAAAACCTTGTTCTTGCCCAAAGAAGGGCCTGTGCAGAAAAACTGGTGAGGTAGTCTTCGAAGGAATTGGAGGGCGTACCCATGAGAGGCCACTTCTCTTACCCAAGCGTCCTTGGTGGTTTGACACCAGCATTGGGTGAACGGAAGAAGTCGGCCTCCCACTATGGGATCCCCAAGAGGGAGGCCCGCCCAGTCAGGCTGAGGGTTTATCCACTGGTTCGGAAGCAGGGAGTCTTGTAGTCCAGGCCTGTTTATTAGGCTTGGCAGTCTTCTTTGCGGCTGACTGTCTAGGAAAGGACTGCCCTTTGGGTTTTCCTTGAGGACAAAAGGACCGAAGGCAGAAACGCAGATATTGATGCTGCCAATGTGTCAACAATCTTGTCCAGGTCTGGACCAAACAAGATCTCCCCATTGTATGGTAAGGTTTCAAGGACTTTCTTAGAATCAGCATCCGCCCTCCAAGAGCGCAGCCACAGGGAACGGCGAGCAAACACTGACGTGGCCGAGAACCTGGAAGTCAGTAGACTGGCATCCAGAGCAGCCTCAAAAATACATGCAGCCGCATCCCTAATGTGGCCAACCAATGACACCTGATTCTCAGGAGCTTCCGTGGGGAAGGAGTCCTCAAGCGTATCGGCCCAGCTCTCAATAGCTTTAGCTACCCATAAGATAGCCATGGATGGGCAGGCAATAACTCCTGAAAGGGAGTATAAACGATTTCAGTCAAGTTTCCACCTTCCTATCTGTAGGATCCTTTAAAGAAGAAATGGAAGGCATAGGTAGTGTAGCACTTTTTATCAAACGTGCAACATGAGAATCCACTGCAGGGGGCGATTCCCATTTTTTACATTGAGCCTCAGGAAATGGATAACATGAGGCTAAACGCTTTTGAGGCTGATACCTCTTACCAGGCGAGTGCCAGGCAGCAGCCAGGTGTTCTACCAGCTGGTCTGATAGAGGGAATACTGCCGAAGTCACCTTTACCCGTTTAAACTGGTGTTTGGATTGAAGGTCAGGCTTGTCATCCTCTGTTACCAATACGAATCTGACCGCACGCACCAAGGCAGGAATATTAATATTTGACCTAGGCTCTGTATCATGTAGAGTGGAATCAGGGTTAGATGCATCTGCAATCTCCCTGTCATCAGATGACATCTCAGACTATGAGAGTTGTGTGGACTGGGATGACAGCACAGGCCGCTTAGCGGGCTTCATGGGTTTCTCATCCTGCAACATGGTCTAAAGGGCAGTAGAGGAAGCTGCCAGGCTCTGCACTGAAGTAGAGAAAACATCTACCCATGGTGGGTGCATTGGTAGTTCCTGTAAGGGAATGAGCCTGCTGTAGTATAGTAGGAGCCTGCATAAACTGTGGTAGTCCCTGTAAGGAATGATGGTCTGCTGAGGTAACCCCATATGGGGAAAACCAGCTGGTACCACTAGGCGGCCCGTAATGGAGGCCAGGACCTGAGAAAAGGCCTGTACCGTTGTAAGGGGGTTTGAAGTGCAGGGAGGATTATAACACCTCACACAACCCTTCCCGAACCAAATCCTCCTCACTTAAACTTGCAGCACATAACCTGCAAGATAGCAGAATGGGTGCAGCATTGTGCCCGTTACCCTTGTTAGACATGTCTGACACACAAAACACTTTCCTGTGTCTTTTTTTATTCATTTATAATTTCTTAAATATAGCGTCACGTCACTTCCGGTAAATGGAGGACACACTGCATACAGTAATCGGTGCCCTCATTGCCCTATTTCCTTTATGGTATTAGTGTCACGTAATTTCCGGTAATCGGAATACGTGTCACAGTGGGTTCACAGCGCATTCTTCATTGGTGCCCTCACTGCCCTACTTCCTTTATGGCATTAGCGTCACGTCACTTCCGGTAATCGGAAGACGTGTCAGTGTTTTTATAGCGCACTCCTTTATTGGCGCACTTTTGTTGCCACACATCCGGTAATCGGGAGACATGTTTTCATAGCGCACTCTTTTATCGGCGCACATTTGTTGCCACACATCCGGGTGGATAAAATATGCCTGTCCGGGGTTGTCCCTCATTGAGACGGATATTCCCAGTAATGCGTCACTTCCGGCAAGCCGGATGACACACGATATTTTTGATTGGTAGTAGTGATCCACATAATGTTATTGGTTGGCACCTTCATATGTGTTGGCAGCCATTTATCGGTTGATTATGGCTTATTACAGCTTAATTTATTCACCAGCTGTACTTTAGTTTATGGCGATTCTGTTCATGGTTGTATGCTTGGTGGCCATTTTTGGTGAGCCTGATTTTTTTGTCAATAAATGAATTTCAATGGGTTTAAGTAATTTAAATGTATATATTTAAATTGGATTGTGTTTTTATAATAATATCAAATGTTATCAATTTTATTTACAAAGAAATGGATTGTGCAAATGTACATTAATGTATAATTATAATGTGTAAATTCAGCCATTTTCTTGAAGTCACAGAGATATATGTGACCATAAATGGAGTCTTTCTTATTGTGAGAAAATGTAATACATTGGACTGCTCTAGTGAACTCTTAGCCCTATTTAAAGCATCACAAATGGATCAGGAACCTATCCCTGAGGAAGTTTGTCTGCAAACAAAACGCGTTGGCGGTTCCTGGTTACATTCATTCAAGCCCACACCTTGGAGGCAGCATCACGGAGATCATCTGAATTTGGTACCATTCAGTGGGATCGCGTTGGACTCCTGGCTTTGGGTGAACCATGCTTGATTGATATGTTATAAACCAAGTTTTTATCTTTTACGTGTCAATAATTATATGTCGTGAATTATAAAGTTTTGATATACTACCCTATGATCTTCTTCTGGTTTTTGTTTTTGATGCTGGGCAAAGTTCTGGATATCCTATGAAAACTGTGTCCTGACTCATCATTTCATTGATTGGATTAGTGATAAGCGTAAATATACAAAATTAAATGTACGCACATTATTTACTGTTGAAAATATTCAGTGTTTAAACATACTACACTATTAGCGCCCTCTCGTTTTGTGTGTGTGTGTGATTATATATATATATATACACACACATACATACACACACATATATTCCATAGACAAAAAACCTTACGGTTTCACATGTCCCATTAAGGCTGCTTAGAAATGATCTGAAAATTCACAAACTGCTTAGACCTCAGTTGCATAGACTGCATGTGTGTATTCCAATGAGCACACAATTCTGTGAATTAGCAGCTCCACCATTTTGTGAGTGACAGCAATCTCATTCTGTGAGTGCGCTGAATCTGCAGTTAACCACAGGGTGTGATGGCATACCATATCTGTATTGCGCAAGGAACACGTCCATTAAGCAGTCAGCCTTAATCATCTTAATTTCATTGCTTATTGAAGTTTGAGTGGCAAAAAATCAATAGGTTTTGTGAATTTTCAGATAATTTCTAAGCAGCCTTAATGGCTTTTTTGTCTATGGAATTTCATAGCTTTTTTTTAAAATGTATTAACTGTCAGGGTTTGGATGAGCACACAGGGCCACCTGCAGGGGAGAAGGGCAACAAAAAACGCAGGTGGAAGAGCGGACAGCACACAGGAGATTGGTTTGGGAGGTGCAGAGTGCGAGACGGCTGTAGGTTTGTGGGGTAGTGGCAGCAGCGGTGGTGCAGAGCAGTGGCAGCGGTGCAGTGCAAAGGGGGCATCAGTGGGAGACATAGGGCTCACTGGTAGTGCGTATGCACCTGAGAAAATCAAATCAATAAGTCACAGATGCACGAATGCATCAGTGAGATCCATCTACGCATCTGTTAAAAATTTAATGAGTAAAAAAAAAAAAAAAAAAAAAAGCGTAGCCCCGCCCCCTAGAGGACAACCAACAACAGGCTTTGGAGCCCCAGAACTGGTTGTGCTAAATACAGGGTACAAACGACCAGCACCAGGCTTTTCAGAACCAGTCCTGGTTGCCAAAACACGGGGGACAATGATGTAGGGGTCCCCCGTATTCAGTGCAACCAGCACAGGGCTCTGAGCCGGTCCTGGTTCTGGAAATACAGGGGGAAAAAATGCATAGGGCCCCCCTGTATTTCCCAGAACCAGCACCGGACTCCTAGCTGGGGGGTGATGCCACAGCCAGGGGAGCCCTTTCACCGGGCCCCCCAGCCGCAGCATCACACCTGACCGCTAGTCAGCCCACGCCGGGGATCCCTGGGGAGTTGGGGACCCCCTCAATAAAGGGGTCCCCCTCCTCAGGACACCCCAGGCTGATAGCCCAGGGCTATCCACAGCACCCCAGGGCGGTGGGTGCTGGGTTGATTATGTAAAGTGTGGTGCATTTGAAAATATAAATATTGGCTTTTGCTGTGAAACTACAGTTCCCAGCAAGCCTCCCCCGCATGCTGGTACTTGGAGAACCACAAGTAGCAGCAAGCGGGCAATTATGGGCGTGCTGGTAGCTGTAGTTCCACAATAAAAGCAATATTAAAAAGACACACAACACACCGTAGAAAAGTAAATTTTATTAAAACATACATGCACACACACATGTACTCACACATGCATACACTATCTCACATACTCACCTATGTATCCCTTAAGCCAATCTGTCCTCTTCTCCAGTAGATAATCCAAAAGGTGTACCTGTAATAACAATTCCATACTCACCTCCTCCTATGCGTAGATCTGTCCTCTTCGTTCCAAAGTAGGCAAATCCTGGGTCTTGGCAAAAAATAAAAAATTAATTACCCGGTCCCACGTACATTAGTAGTCACCTCTAAGGACACTACTACCCGAATGACAGCTCCGCTGCGGGATTTTTTTTTTACACTCAGGGGTATGGGGATACAGGGTGTCACACACACACACACACACACAGGGGTAGGGGGGTACAGGGCGTCACACACACACACACACACACACACACACACACAGGGGTCGGGGGGTACAGGGCGTCACACACACACACACACACACACACAGGGGTCGGGGGGTACAGGGCGTCACACAGGGGTAGGGGGGTACAGGGCGTCACACAGGGGTAGGGGGGTACAGGGTGTCACACAGGGGTAGGGGGGTACAGGGTGTCACACAGGGGTAGGGGGGTACAGGGTGTCACACAGGGGTAGGGGGGTACAGGGTGTCACACAGGGGTAGGGGGGTACAGGGTGTCACACAGGGGTAGGGGGGTACAGGGTGTCACACAGGGGTAGGGGGGTACAGGGTGTCACACAGGGGTAGGGGGGTACAGGGTGTCACACAGGGGTAGGGGGGTACAGGGTGTCACACAGGGGTAGGGGGGTACAGGGTGTCACACAGGGGTAGGGGGGTACAGGGTGTCACACAGGGGTAGGGGGGTACAGGGTGTCACACAGGGGTAGGGGGGTACAGGGTGTCACACAGGGGTAGGGGGGTACAGGGTGTCACACAGGGGTAGGGGGGTACAGGGTGTCACACAGGGGTAGGGGGGTACAGGGTGTCACACAGGGGTAGGGGGGTACAGGGTGTCACACAGGGGTAGGGGGGTACAGGGTGTCACACAGGGGTAGGGGGGTACAGGGTGTCACACAGGGGTAGGGGGGTACAGGGTGTCACACAGGGGTAGGGGGGTACAGGGTGTCACACAGGGGTAGGGGGGTACAGGGTGTCACACAGGGGTAGGGGGGTACAGGGTGTCACACAGGGGTAGGGGGGTACAGGGTGTCACACACGGGTAGGGGGGTACAGGGTGTCACACACACACAGGGGTAGGGGGGTACAGGGTGTCACACACACACAGGGGTAGGGGGGTACAGGGTGTCACACACACACAGGGGTAGGGGGGTACAGGGTGTCACACACACACAGGGGTAGGGGGGTACAGGGTGTCACACACACACAGGGGTAGGGGGGTACAGGGTGTCACACACACACAGGGGTAGGGGGGTACAGGGTGTCACACACACACAGGGGTAGGGGGGTACAGGGTGTCACACACACACAGGGGTAGGGGGGTACAGGGTGTCACACACACACACAGGGGTAGGGGGGTACAGGGTGTCACACACACACAGGGGTAGGGGGGTACAGGGTGTCACACACACACAGGGGTAGGGGGGTACAGGGTGTCACACACACACAGGGGTAGGGGGGTACAGGGTGTCACACACACACAGGGGTAGGGGGGTACAGGGTGTCACACACACACAGGGGTAGGGGGGTACAGGGTGTCACACACACACAGGGGTAGGGGGGTACAGGGTGTCACACACACACAGGGGTAGGGGGGTACAGGGTGTCACACACACACAGGGGTAGGGGGGTACAGGGTGTCACACACACACAGGGGTAGGGGGGTACAGGGTGTCACACACACAGGGGTAGGGGGGTACAGGGTGTCACACACACACAGGGGTAGGGGGGTACAGGGTGTCACACACACACAGGGGTAGGGGGGTACAGGGTGTCACACACACACAGGGGTAGGGGGGTACAGGGTGTCACACACACACAGGGGTAGGGGGGTACAGGTTGTCACACACACACAGGGGTAGGGGGGTACAGGGTGTCACACACACACAGGGGTAGGGGGGTACAGGGTGTCACACACACACAGGGGTAGGGGGGTACAGGGTGTCACACACACACAGGGGTAGGGGGGTACAGGGTGTCACACACACACAGGGGTAGGGGGGTACAGGGTGTCACACACACACAGGGGTAGGGGGGTACAGGGTGTCACACACACACAGGGGTAGGGGGGTACAGGGTGTCACACACACACAGGGGTAGGGGGGTACAGGGTGCCACACACACACACAGGGGTAGGGGGGTACAGGGTGCCACACACACACACAGGGGTAGGGGGGTACAGGGCTTCCTGAGCACTCACCACTCTGTACTCCGATCCACCTTGGGGTTTGCTGCAGGGTGTCGGTGAGCCAGGTAGAGGCCAAAGGGGAGGCCGGCTGCATGGGGCATCCAGGCCGGACATACTGTGTATTTATACATATATACTGTGTGTGTGTATACACACACACTAACACTTGCATACATCATACACACCCTAGCACAAACATACTGTACACAGTATACATAGATTCACACACTCACTTTCTGATGTAGCTGATGCTGCAGATTGCTGATGGGGGCGGGCACCTCGCACAGTTAGGCCCCGCCCCCTCGCAGATTTTTGCCGTGATTTGCGGGGATCTGAGAGGAGGCAGGACTGTTCACAGTTGCCCCATCTGCTCCAGCCAGGGGTATATCAGGCCGCAGGGGGTTTACTGTTACTGAGAGGGCTCCTGCTTGCAGGCTGCTTCATCTTCCCTTTGCCGGGGAACTTAGCGCTCTATGACTCCGCCCACAATGGGCGGTTCAAAACATGAAACATAGCCAGTGAAGCTGCATGACGCTGACTGACAGCCAGGACCAGCCTTTCTATGTTCTAAACACAATAGGAGTGACCGCAAACCACTGTGTGACTGGTCCCCCACCGCTGGGTGTTGTGCATACATCCATGTGCCAGCCGCGCTGTGCCCCCCCCGCCCCCCTCTAACAGCCCCCTCCTTCCAGCCAGCCCTGCTTCAGGAGTTGGACCTGGCTCATCTGTATACTGTGTGCATGGCTCCTCCCACCGCTGATGTCAAAGATAACTGAAATTGCTGCTGCACACTGCCCTGCCACCTACTGAGCATGCGCAACAAGTTGAAAAGTCCTATCTGTATAATGGGGCATTCTTGAGGTAATAATTTAAATACTGTAACTTTCTAATTTACCTGAATCCCAAAAGCACCTACCCTGGCACAATAGCTACCTAATAAAACAAACCCCAAGTCTAAATCCCACCCCTACCCTGAGTTTTGCCTTCCCACAAATTCCCCATAGGCTACAGCAGAATTGGGTTCCTAATTCACAATGTCAGAAAAAAGTGAGACAGTTGGAGCTATATGGTGCATACACACGGTCAGATTTTTCCTTCAGATATGAACGATAATGATTTAAAAATCGATCAGTCGTTCATATCTGAAGGAAAATCTGACATATCTGACATACCTGAACGATGGACGATCAACGATGCGCGTTCCCGTTTGTCAGATAACGATATCTGACATCTGATGTGTTTGCAGTCAGACTTGGATGATTCCATTCATTTTAATGCAGTCAAAAATCGTTCAATCGTTCATCTGACAAATCTGACCGTGTGTATGCTCCATTAGATTATTCCCTCATTTTTTATGTTTTTGCCCGGAAATTTGGCACTGCACCCAGTGACAGTTCTACCCGGCCATGCCAAATTTCAGATCCGTACCTCCTATAGCTTTTGAGGTGTAGCCCCTTGAACACCCTGCCCCCCCCCCCCCCTCCGGAATTCTCTATGGAGAAATCCGTTTTTTTTAGATGCAGGCTTAATATAAGGGCACGACTGTGCCTTTATAATGTGTATATAACACAACACTGGTCCTGCCTGATGCTTGAATAAGCTGCAGCAGACCACTGTCTGAGTATGCAGCACCCTGGTTCCTGTCCGACACTTGGGTGAGCTACTATGTCTAAATATGCACAGTGCAGCGCAGAACAGTATGCGACAGACCTCACAAATATTACCTTTTATATATGTGAGGTAAAAGAACCACCCTAACAACACCTGTATTAGGGCAGAATTAGAGGAAAGGTATAGGTATATTGTGACAGTTAGGAAAAAAGACACAGACAGGCAGAGCTAGCACAAGTCACAAACAATGCAGAATTCACACTGCAAATTGGCACTACAATCAATTACACAGACTCAATGTCTGGTAGGCTATAGTGCTACCCAAGGGAGAGGTATGTAGGGGGTAGAGGGTATGTAGGGGGACCGGGCCACGCGCTGTCCTGAGAGAGCTGCGACTGCACCACTGAAGAAAATGGCCGTCCGACACCTCAGAGGGAGTGTGGTTGGAGGAGGAGAGCAGCTCAGAGAAGCCAGACCTCAGTGGAAAGGCGCCCAGAGCTATGGGGAGGATCCGCTAAAACGGGGTAGTTGCCTCCCCTGGCTGGTTGTTAACCCCCGGGACACTGGTTCCCGCACCTATTGTCCCTGGTGGTCTAGTGGATCGCGGTGGCTAGAGCCTGCGTCCACACCCAGCGACCTCTGGTCTGTTCCCTGAGACCGGAGGTATTGATTGCCCTAACGCGCGGGTCACTGCAAGCGGTGACCCGCTCTACCTGTCCCCTTATGTCCGGCTGCAGTCTGCGTCCTCCGCTGGGGCCTTGGCTAGCGCTGACCCCTGGAATGCCCACCGAGAACCCCAGCTCAGTACTGCAGTCGCGTGACGGAGCAGCAGCACAAGACAGGCTGCTGCTGCGCACTCTTAGTTGAAGAAAAATGACTAAAAGAAATCATAAAAATAAAAAGCTTAAGGGCTGCCTAAGCAATCCCTGCGTAATGGTGACCCGACTCCAGCCGGGCACCAACGAAACTGAGGTGCCTCTGACTCGGGGGCATAGGGGTATAGGGAGAGTGGACCAGTGCGTCCTACAAGCTGAAAGCTTTTAACTGCATGGTCCCCGGATTCAATCCATCATCTACACCCCAAGGTCTCCCTGTGGAGCCTATGGACACTGAAGAAAGTGTTTTTGCACTACTCTGTTCAAAGCTAATGACAATCAAGATGGGAGTCAGTCACAGACAAAGGATTCAGTTTGGCCAGTATACTGATTACTGAAGAGAACAGGAGAGGTATATGCTTTAACCAATTTACCAAAGACTATTATGTAGGGGATGGTTTCCAAAAGAAATGCAAATCTGTTGCATAAACATCTACTCTTTACAGTTTAACCATTAGAACAAAATGTCCCTATATTTTAGATGCAAAATCCTTACCTATACATATTTTACTGCTCGGTCTCCATGGCTTTAAATTTTCACTGTCCTCAAAAAGCTAGCTATAAAAAAAAATAGCTGATATGCTGTGAGAACAGGTATCAACTATTCATCATAGTATAGACATAGGGTAGTGGTTCCAGTTTCAGAAACATATTCAAATATACTGTATATTAATTGAAGATAATTTTTATTTAGCGCTTTGGACACTGGTCCAAAATTCTGCAGTCAGAAATTCAAACACTAATGGTGGGTACACACTGGGCGATATTACTGAGCAACTGCACGATTACGACATCATAATCGTGCAATCGCTCAGTAATCATGCACTTTTATGTCGGAAACGACCAGCGATGCGCACTCCCGCTGGTCGTTTCCGACATTGTCCATCGCCTGAACATGCAGCACAATCTGACAATAACGACAGATTGGCATGTTCAGGAATGATGGACAGTGCCTGCACTGAACAACTGATCGTTCAGTGCAGACACTACAGGGGATCAGGAACGATGGTACGATTACGATGTAACCGTACTGTCTTTCCTGATCACCTAGGGTGTACGCACCTTAATAAAGCGGTTAAAGTGGCTGTGACAGTCTATTAGTATTGCTTCTATTTCAACTTTGATTGATCAGACACTGTACTTTTAAAATAAAAAGCACTCGTGACACCAGACATAACATAAGCACATGCATTTTATAACTTTGATTTGTTATTTTAATGACAACAACAACAGATCACTCTACACCTTACAGAACCACTAACCTTTTTCTCTCCTGAACAAGCCACTTCCCTATACAATACCACCCTTCTGCTCGAAAAAGGTGTGCAAAGTCAATAGTTTGGGTGCCTAAACTAGGACTTTAGATGCCTAAACCAAACGTTTAGCCGGATTTAGCCATTTTGAGCATCTAAACCTGGAGCTCCTGGGTGCGTTAAACACTAATGGGCGTCTGTCGGAGAAACAATTGAATTGCTCCGATAGACACCCATTAGTTAAGACGCTGAAAAAAAACAATTGAATTCCCCCTTTGAGTGTCATAGGGCACGATTCTATTCTATGCGATGTGAATAGCGCCGGGAGATAGCTCCCTGAGCTATTCAATTGTGCGCGGGGATTAGTCGGAGAATGCCCGTTCTCGCGACTAAACACCATGTTTAAGGCGCGATAACGGGCATTCCCTGACCTAACTTCCCAGCGCGATGCTGTTTTCCCGGCGCTAAGGGCAGAAAACAGCCTCGCGCCGGCACTTTTGTCGGATTTCTGCTCTCATCCCCGGGGGGATGCGAGAAGAAATCCTAGTCGGACTTGGCAGCGCGGTGTATTGAATAGCTCTGGGAGCTCATTCCCGACACTATTCACATCGCATAGAATAGAATCGTGCCCATAATCGCTAATAGACCATATATTTGTCCTGCATTGTATTGTACTGTGTTTTTTTTTAAAACACAATACTGCAGTTTTTTGTCTAAACATGTTTAACGGTCCAATTTGAAAACCCTGAGCAGAGAGAAATGAGAAATTCAAGAAACTGGTAATTTGACACAAAAGAAAGCAGACAGATTATCAGAAAAGCACTGTAGTGTCAGTTAGATATTCATTCTGGATGAGATGCATGAAGTACGGTCAGAAAGATTCTCTCTAGCATACACCTTAGGCAGCGTTAAAGCAACTTTAGT
The DNA here is from genome assembly GCA_031769625.1 of Taudactylus pleione. Classification (NCBI taxonomy): domain Eukaryota; kingdom Metazoa; phylum Chordata; class Amphibia; order Anura; family Myobatrachidae; genus Taudactylus; species Taudactylus pleione. Next base: position 7,555,703 of record JAUIMM010000307.1, read on the forward strand.
GGAAATACAACATAATATTGTTAATGCTTTTCAGGCTAAATGAAGCCTAATTAATAGTTGATTAGGTCATTCACTGAACTTTTTCTGAAGTGACACTGGAAACTCAAGTGCAGTATGAAAAACTATAGCAGCTACACACACAATTCTTTTTAAATTGACATGCAATACAATGATGTGCTACAAGAATCTAATATAGAGGATGCATCCGAAACAAAAGTTAACCATGGGACCAAAAGAGTAAATGTACAAGACAAGATCTAGGGGTCAATCCTATTAGGTGAGAATTGCTATTTTCAGTCCGAATTCGCATAGCAAATTCATTTTTCAACTCGCACTGAATCTGTCAAGACTGAAATTGGCAACTCTCCATTTACACCCCCGAGGGTAAGAGATAGAAAGGAAAATCTTTATTTTAAAAGGTTAAAATGTCAGGACACTGTGCTGAACCCCTTGCCCCCCCCCCCCCCTCCTAATGACTAGGCATTTGGAAGTTTCCAATTAGCTGAATTAGTCCAATAATTATATGGTTTTTTCTCGTTCGTTTAGGCACCCCAAATTTAATTACAATAATTTTTTAGTTGAAAAATAATTCTTTATAATTTTTATAGAAAATTTCAAGGTGCCCTCAAAGTACCCCCAAATCACCCTTGTTCCTACTTTGCATTTTTCATTTAATTCGTTTGAGATTAAAAGAAAAAAAAAAAAAAGTTTATCATTATCTTGCATTTATAAAAATAAACAAAAACACAAATCGGCCATTTGACACCATTTAAAAGCCTACAGTACCTTCCTAATGTCCACAAACAGCCTTCTACAGGTGGAGTCTCCCATATGCAAAATGCTTGGGACCAAGGGTATTTTGGATATCGGAATATTCCGTATTTTGGAATATGTGCATACCATAATGAAATATTTTGGGAATGGGACCCAGATATAACACAGAATGCATTTATGTTTCATATACACCTTATACACACAGCCTGAATGTAATCTTATACAATATTTTAAATAATTTTGTGCATCAAAAAAAGTGTGTGTACATTGAACCATCAGAAAGCAAAGGTTTCACTATCTCAGTCATGCTAAAAATATTCCGTATTTCGGAATATTTGGATATGGGAGACTCAACCTGTATACGGTCCTGCTAATGAAATTATCAATTTTTGGGGGTCCAGGATGAGCTCCCCACATGCATTTCTCACAAATCTCATTTGGCAGTCAATTCGCACCCCTCCGCTGCGAGTAGTGCGAATAGGCATTTTTAATTGGAATGGAGAATTCTCGGGAGCGTGCTTTGCTGCAAAATGTGCGAGTTTCAAGAAACAAACTCGCTACTCGCACCTAACTGGACTGAGCCCCTAGTTTCCAAGTAGGCAAAATCATTATCCACTGGTGTTAAAAGAATAAAAGCCAGTGCAAGAGTTTCCAACTGGAGGCAAAAGCAATAGTGGGTAAAGGCAATAGACTCAGTCCATTGCCATACCAGTTCATATGATTTCACCAGCGTAATACATACCCTAGCAAGCATTAATGATATATATGTAGATAGCCTCCGAGGGATGCCTTCTCTGGAGGCTTGTACACGAGTAAAATAATCAATACTGTATTGATTACTTGTCTACAGGTCCCTGAGGCTGCCTTCCCTGGAGCTTCATTATGGTTTGAATACTGAGAACAGCTGGCCAAGTACTTTTATATCTACAGAATGGTGTTATACATAATATTAAGTCAGGCTGTAATTTAGAATAGGTTAACGTTGCAGAGAGTTATTTAACTAATGCATGCTGCTGCTTATTATATAAAATTCTCATAAAAGTGTTTTTAACCTTCAATTACAACATACATTTTTTTTAGCAATTGCAGAGTGGCTTGCACAACCACAAGAGAAAGCTGTACATATATTTTAATGGAATAAAATATATTAAGCCACATGTAGGGGGTATTAAAATTGTGTTACAGTAAACCAACAGAAAAATCTTACTAACAGAATGTTCACTAATTTACTGTATACTAGGAAAATAAGTAATTCAGTTAACAAGGATCAAAATCAAAGTTTTCAGAGATACCCAGATAATCACTCCAAACCAAGGGATCAATATAACCGGTACAATTTGGAATATAACCAAAATGTGGTGTTCCTAATTCTTGGGTTCATTTTATATTCTGGTACGGTCAATGAATCCCAGTTTCTAGACCCCACAATGGTGAAAAGTATGAGAAGGTGCTGCTTATTTCCCTGGCAGTCTGGCTGTGCCAGTACAACTATGTTATAGGTGAAATACCCAAATACAGACGCCTGAAGACTAAACATCCCGACTGGGGCTGGTAAGTATGCAAACCCTCTCCTGTCCCCCTACCTAACCCTCCCTTGGTGGTGCCAAGCCCCCCGTCCCCATAGCTAGGCGATTTTTGACACAATCCGCCAGATTCCGATGCATCGGAACGAGAGATCGTGTACTATATGTTCTAATCATGAGTGTCTACTAACGATGCGCGTACCTGCTAGTCATACATCGCATCTTCAGATCTTGCCTGATGCAGGCAAGATCTGACTCTCTTAGTCATGATTCACTAGAATAGTAGGGAGGCACGATAGATCGTTTGTCACATTGGACAGTTTTTAACACCAAATTGTGCCCACGACTGCTGGGGAGCTGCTGGGGAGAGTTCAAGGGGAAATTGGACACGATATCACATCGTGACCACACATCCTAGTGTGTAGGCACCTTAACCCTAGCTCTCCCAGGGGTGGGCCTAACCCTAACCTCCCCCCAGTGGTGCCTAACCCTAACACTCTGCCTAACGCTAACCTCCCCCCGGGGGTGCCTAACACCTCCATCCCAGGGGAACCTAGTATACTTACCTGAAAGTGGACAGTCAGGATTCCAGTGGTTCGGTGTGCCGACGCTGGTATGCTGATTTCCTTCGGGATATCGGCGTCGACATTATGCCTGGTGGCGGGATGCTGGCGTCGGTATATCGGCAGCCAGCATCCCATCTGTCGGCAATATAACTACATCCCGTTATGGGAACCTGACAACTGTCCACCAAATGTTACCAGCCAGCAGTTTGAACTCTTCAGTTTGTTCAGACGTCAGGTAACAGGCATACACTAACTGCTCATAACAATCATACAGACGCTACACTAAGAAGACAAAGCCAGGAAAAAATAAGATTTTATTGCAATTGAACTGATTACTTTACAGTATAACCTCCAATATGGGCATGCGGGTCACACTGAGGGCTCATTTCCATCTGGCCGATGACTGACAACTATAAGCCGTATTACACAATAGGATGGTAGAAGATCCGACACTTTCAACCGCACAAGGCACCACGGAGACATCCAGATCCGGGTCACACACACACAATTCATGTTCCCTGATCCCCCAATAAGACTCCTATACAGCGTTCCCAGCAGCCCTGCAAGTTGTCCTGCTCTGCCATAGGGACCACGCCATGCATGTGCCATAAATCAGAGCAAGAAGCTACATATACACCACCGCCCTGCTCCGTACACAGCGCACCCGGGTCGTGCCCCAGCCCTCTCTGCCCCCCGGCCATGCTCCCCTCTCACTCACCCGCGTTCTCTGGGAGCAGCACCAGGAGGAGGATGAGTCCGGGCAGCCCGGAGGCAGCGACCGCAGACATGACCCGTACACAGGCAGTGACCATTACATCACCCCTCGGTGTCTCCGCTGCTGCTTCTCAGCCTCTCGTGACTTCTCCGCTGTCCGAGGCACCCTCCCCGGTCGCTGCGTGCTCTACTGGACTAGGGGGGCCAGGGCTGAGAGTCGCCCGTCCTCGGCTAGTTCCAAAACACTACCTGTGACGTCAGCCCCGGGGTCTATGCTCCGCCTCCCCTGTCCCGGCCCTACACACGTTCCCTGTTCCTGACACCACACCCACTGGGAGGCGGCGTTACTACGCAGCTCAACCCCAATGACGCGCTGCAGTTATGGGGGTGGGGAGGAACTCGGAAGGAAGGAAGAAGGAAAACAAAAGAGCTCTACAGCTTTCTCCTGAAGCTGTGTAACGGGGTAGTGCGGAGATGAGGATCGGATGACATGTTACAGTCTGGGTATAGAGGGTAATGTGCCACTAGTACTGAGCTACCCTGTCGGACCCGGGCTCCATGTATCTGTAACATGCATTCAGCAAAATCTGCTATGAAATTTCACGCCCGTGGTTTTTATCTCTTATATGTAAAACGGTCCATCTAAGGATTCAGCATTCTGTTTATAAAGCAATGAAAATACCTTTTCCTATAATTTTCGACAGAAGAATGCGTTGCCACCGCTTTACACAATTTATACTCGGAATTGTACAGAAATCGCTTATTTGGGAGAAAAGACGCATTGTTGTGGCACTCCTATTTTGGGGTTGATTCAATTAGGTGCGTATTAGTCGCAGACGCAAGTAAGGCAGGGTACACACCTAAACGACCGGCAATCGTGCCGATGTTCAGGACGATTTGCCTTCACTCTGGACATCGCATGATTGCCGGTACACACTTGAAAGATTTAATAAAAGACAGAACAATCACTGTTACGTCCTTTATTAACTTGTACAGGCTCACATGCGATATCGTATGATTGACTGCAGCACAGCCAATCGCACAATATCGCATACGACCTCGGGTACGCGCAAATTGGGCAAACACACTGCACGATATGCCCGATTTGTCGTTCCAATTTGGCTAAATCAGCCAAATCGGGCCGGTATCGTACAGGTGTGTATGCACCCTAAGTGCAACTATATTCCCCACTTATGGTACTGGGGAGTGGGGACCTGCAGATTCTTGTCCAGAGCTTGATTGGGCAGGGGGGAGTTTGAGTTGCTGGGCTGTTAGCATTGTTTCCACGCTGGTACAACGGAAGCTCTCCCCCTCACGACTACTTGAATTGACCCTTTTGTGCAATGGATTAGTGAATCTAGATAAAAACAAATTTCATTCATAGCGGTCAATCCAATTGATTGCAAAGGGTGTGAGTTGCCATTGCCACTGCATTAAAACAACGGCACGGCATCTCGCACCCCTTGCGACCCGCTCCAACCCCGAATTCGTATAATTTTGCTCGGAGCCCCATGGGGCTGCAACGAGTGTATCTGTAATGGGTGCAGGGTGTTCGGGGCACATGGGTCCAGGGAGCTCACCCTGCAGCGATAACATACTTACCTCTCCGGAGTGGCACGGGGGTCCGGTGCTGTAAAAATATCTGGAAAATGGCCACAGTGGGCATTTTACCGTCATTTGTGCATGCACAGTACAGAGAAAATGGCTGCCGCAGCCATTTTCCCGGTGACCTGTGCATGCGCTATAGACTCTGGGCACACTTTAGTGCCCAGAGTCTATAACTCCGGCGCGGGCCGCGCACAGCTCAGAGTGCTGCCGGCTGCCAAACGAAGAGGAGGGGGCCCGTGACGGACACTGCACACGGGCCCCCTCCTCACCAGAAACGCCCCTGGGCTGCAAGCACTTTTATGCGAATTAGGGCTGCCATCAAGTGCGGCCGTTGTTGCGATGTCTCGCACCTAGAAGTACATCATGTTTAAATGGATTGAACCCATAGTACTAGATACATATTTTTCCCAATAAAAATATATACAATATCCTTGTTATTTGTTCATAATGATCTGAACAATGTCTTCACAACCAACAAAATAGAACAATTCTGATGAAAACATTAGACCAATGTCATTTATCAGTAATGAGGTGAAATTATTGAAAGGTCTCAGGACCTTTAAGGCACTACATAGGGATTTCAACACTTTGTGTCCCATTAAGATACATTTCCTATTAAAATGAGAGCTCTTGTATAATTACATTCAAAACACAAGTGGTGGAGGTTATCATTAATCCTCTAAAGAATGCAACCAAGTCTTACTGTATTCCACTTCTCCAATGTATGCAATTATGCCCGAGTTAGAGCAGATAATCTAACCTTCAGTACCAAGAATTAATTGCTGACGAATATAAATAAACAGATGAACAGTGGAAGCTCTTCCTAAACTGTAAACATCAATAGCAGATTTTACCTAGGGGCTGCATGGCTGCAACTTCCCCAGTAAAATCCACCATCCCCAGTGCAGCAAACCAGTAATATACAGGTGGGGTACGTTGTGCTCCTGCTTATCGGATATCTGGAAAATTGTGTATAAAGTTTAGGGTGCTATCTAGGATAATGGAAGGTCTTTTCTACCTACCCATTCTATGGAAAAATACGAGGGTGGTTCAATAAATAAGGTAACAAGACCTCTCATTGCGTAAATGTATTCAACTCGTACGTATATGTATAAGCAATAGTATGACCCTGGTAGTGGCGTCAAGGGGGGTGCGGTGGGTGCGGGCCGCACCGAATGTCACCCTCCAAGGGGGTGACACCAAAATCCGACTCATCCCCGCCCCCCGCTCAGCAGGTCCTGCACTGCAGGGAGACGCCAGGCTGGAGAGGCGCTCTCCCTGCAGCAGCTGCTTAGACAGTTTTAACTTCTGCCGGCTGCCGCTGCGCCTGTCACTCTGAGACAGCCAGCGGCAGCCTACTATACAGTAAGTGGCAAGTGCGGCTGTGCTCTTCATACAGTCCCCTCCATGCGCTAGAGGCACGGGGCTGATTACCTACTGTAAACAGTGTAAAGACGATCAGCCTGACTGAAGCCGCCGGGGTGGATGGCAGCTGAGCTCCTGCTCCTCCTCTCTTCAGTGAATCAGCTCCCTCCCTGCCTGACAGATCGTCACGCTGGGAGCAGGCAGGGACAGTCTACAAAACATTTGCCAGTTTACCAGTGTATTCAAATACTGTTGATTACACTTGAATACTGACAAGTAGTTTGTACACTGTCCCTGCTTCTTCCCAGCGTGACCCTCTGACCTCCCAGTCAGAGAGGATGAGAAGGGACTGGAAGACAGCAGTGCAGCAGCAGCACAGTGACTATGGTCTAATGTATACAGAGGTGTAATGGGAAGTAACTAATTCAGTGAGGAGAGAGTGTCTATGCTGGGGATGGTGTATTAATGTATGTGCGTGGGTATACTCATTGTGTTTCTGTGTGTATAAGGGGTTTATTCATGTTATGTGTTATATCTGGGTCAATGATGGTCTCTGCATTATCTGGCGGTTACTACGACGCTCTGTATTATCTGGCGGTTACTACGATGCTCTGCATTATCTGGCGGTTACTACGATGCTCTCTGCATTATCTGGCGGTTACTACAATGCTCTCTGCATTATCTGGCGGTTACTACAATGCTCTCTGCATTATCTGGCGGTTACTACAATGCTCTCTGCCATTATCTGGCGGTTACTACAATGCTCTCTGCATTATCTGGCGGTTACTACAATGCTCTCTGCATTATCTGGCGGTTACTACAATGCTCTCTGCATTATCTGGCGGTTACCATGACGCTCTCTGCATTATCTGGCAGTTACTACGATGCTCTCTGCATTATCTGGCGGTTACTACAATGCTCTCTGAATTATCTGGCGGTTACCATGACGCTCTCTGCATTATCTGGCGGTTACTACGATGCTCTCTGCATTATCTGTCGGTTACTACGATGCTCTCTGCATTATCTGGCAGTCACTGTTACACTCTATGCAATACAATAGGGGGCATTACTTCTGGGGGTAATATTATAGGGGGCATTACCACTGCCATTGTGGGCACTATTAGGGGGCATTACTAATGGGGGCACTACAACAGAGAGCATTACTTTTGATGGCACTACTACAGGGGGCATTACTACTGAAGGCATTACTACTAGGGGCACTACTAATGGGGGCATTACTACTAGGGGCATTTCTACTGAGGGCATTAATACTGGGGTCACTACTATAGGGGGCACTAATACTATAGAGGGCACTACTATAAGGGGCATTACCACTACCGCTGGGGGCACTATTAGGGGGCATTACCACTGGGGACATTGCATAGGGGCACTGCATAAGGGGCACCACTACTGTGGGCACTACATACGGGGCACCACTACTGGGGGCATTGTGTAAATGTATCTGCTGGACTGGTATTTGGGGAGAGTTTGCGGAGCTGCGCATCAATTTATTTATTTTTTTTGGTGGGGGGGGTGTCACCATGAGTTATAGCACCGGGTGACATCAACACTAGTGACGCCTCTGCCTTGGTACAGATTATTTTTCCACATAGTCCCCATACTTTTCTATGCATTTGTTCCAATGTTACACCAAGGCTCTTTCCCAACAGATAAAATCAGTGTTAAGCGCCTTAAGCCAGGACATGACGTTTGCTAAACTTCACTGTTAGTTGCGAACCCAGGTGCTTCAATAGTCCAAAGAGATGAAAATAACTTGGTGCCAGGGCAGGGCTGTAGGGAGGATGGTCCAGTACCTCCCAGTGGTAGCACCGTAAGAACTCACGCATGCAGTTGGCTGAGTATGGCCTGATGTTATCGTGCACCAATATGCCCGTTCACAGTAACCCAGGTCATCTTCCACGTATTGCCCTCCGCAACCGGCGAGAATTGTTACAATAGCAGACAGCATTCACAGTATCTCACTTGGGGGCTTTTTACTAAGCCTTGGATGGAGATAAAGTTGACTGAGATAAGGTGTCAACCAACCAGCTCCTAACTGTCATTTTTTAAACACATGCTATTGCTGGGGAAGGGTATATTAAATCCGCACAGGAAAAAAATGTTTGTTACAGTTTTTAATGTAAGATCAACCTCTAGGTCAACCAGGATCAACCAGGAGGTTTTGGTCAGAACGTTCAGAAAGTCGTCTAATAGATAGCCGGCAAGGACAGCAATGCGCGTGCATGCTGGGTCCTTGCCGACCCCGACTATCTGTGGAACATGCTCGTCAACCTGACGACGATCGTCAGGTTCCACATGTTCATGATAGGAGGTCGGTCTCCTGCACTGAATGATGTTCAGTGAACACCGTTCTGTGTGGGCACCGCACCCGGGGACCTGAAGGATTGAACGCTAGACTTCAGTTTTTCAGGTTGCCTAATGGATAGGCCCCTTTAGTCTTATTAATAAAGATATTTTTTTTAAACAAATAAACCCAATCTATGGATTGTTGGTAGTGCACCACAGGAAAGTACAGTATACTTGTAAGGTGGGTGTTGAATCATCTAACAAGTGATTCAACAAGAAAAAAGGGACTTTCCTTGTGTGGTGCACTCTTCTTTATACAACATACAGGGGTATTCAATATGGGTGTTTTTTGCGTTAATATCGCATTTGTATCGTTTTTGCGTTAATATCACTGGTTTTAGTTTTACACCGTATTCAATTTCAAAGACTTATCGCATTTTTGAAAAGTCTTTGATAAAAAACGGGGATAAGTTTTCACCATTGAATAGGTGTCGAAAAAAAGTGCAGAATTGGGGTTTAGGGGTGCAGACTTAAAAAAAATAGCCTGCACCCCTTGAGATTGACATTTAAAAAAGATCTGTGTCAAAAAAAGTTTAAAAAAAAAATAGGGACACCCCAAAAAATTACTTTAAAAAATGGGGTGCAAAAAAAAAAAATGGGAAAAAATTGTTAAACAATAGGCAAATAGGTTCAGGGCTATTCTGCATGTATGCGGCAGATGTTTTCTAGAATAGAATTATAGCGGCAGGTGCACAAATGCTGAATTTTTTAAAAATTACTTTAGGGACATCAAAATATGCTAGTACCCATTTTCATGTACCCCAAATTTGATGGGACCACTAAAAAAAACGAAAAAAATAACCTAAGTGCTCTTCTGCATCACTTCTTCAATGTCGGGAAAAAAACACCTGCTGCGGCTATTTAAATACCCGACTTTCATTTAAAGGCTAAAACGGGGGTACCCATAGTGTTCCCCCATGTTTTTACAACTTTAGGGGGGTCTTACAATTATTTTAAGGAAAAATTCGTAACTTTAAGCAAATCCAACTTCGGAGTTTGCCGTTTTCGTTAATTTTATATTGAATACGGGGATAAGCGGGAGCGCGCACCATACTTTAACACAAAAAAAATCTCCGATGTGCTCCGTTAACTGCAGCCTTCAAAACTTCGAAGTTAACGCATTTATATTGAATACCCCTCATAGTCTAAAACTTAGCTTTTAATTACACATGCACATAAAACTATTGTGATATAGGACATTTATACAGACAATTATCAAATATTTTGCTGCAGTAATTCTATTTTCTATTTGTCTCCTTTCTCTACTTTGAGGAAAAGTTATTCAGGATAACACCTGAAAATTCTTAGTTTCTAATATTGGCTCAGAGAGTGTAAAACAATTCAAAAAGATTATTTAAAAAATTATCCTGTTCATATAGCAACGAATATACCTTTCAACCGTTGCTGTATTACTTATAAAAGCAGGATATCATGAAGCAATAAGTGAAATAACTTATTTCTACCAATATTTCAATTACAAATTGTGTCATTAATTTGTACTATATATGGATCAAACAGATACCAGATTATTACATTCATAAAACCTCCGATTCTCTATAAGGTCAAACAATTAATGTAGAAGGTAGATTATTCTCAACAGTCAACACATCTCAATAATTTCCCCACGTATAATTATAGTCGGTATGAGCTCTCCAATTACTTGTATAATATAATCCATAGGTCTAAGCCTTAATAGAATTCCTTGCTATAGCAGTACTGTGAAAAAATATTTCTACTTCAGGGTCCATAGGGGGTCCACAGGGTTGACCTTGGGGTATAGGTTGGGAACCAAATCCGGGCACCACGCGGTTAAAGCTTTTAGCTCCCAGGATGCACTTGGGTCCACTCTCCCTATAACCCCGCCCCACAGCCAGAGGCACCTCAGTTTAAGTTGGTGCCCGGCCGGAGTAGGGTCACCGTTACTGCAGGGGGGCTGCTTAGCAGCCCCTAAGCTTAAAATTTATTTTTAAAGAGTTTTATTTTATTATTTTTTACTACTCTTCAGAGCGGCAGCATCAGACTGTCCAATGGACGTCTAAGCTGCCGCTCCTACACCCTGCCGGCGCTGCGACGCCAGTACAGATCTGGGGATCGCAGCGGGACCCCAGAGTCTGTACTAGCCGGACTCTGGAGGAATCCCTGGGCTGCTGCCGGATCGACGGGGACAGGTAAGTAGCGTGGTCAACGCTTGCGGTGACCCGCTTGTACATGCAGGCTTATGCCTCCGGTCTCTGGGGACAGACCGGAGGCACTAGCGGTGGCGGCGGGCTCCTCCTCCATGGAGGCATACCCCGCGTGTCCACTAGCCCACCAGGGATTATAGCGGCAGCGGGAGCCGGCATCCCGGGGGGTTACTTGCTAGCCAGGGGAGGAAGCCTTCCCTGTCTAGCGGTTCCTCCCATCAGCTCAGCGCGCCTTTCAATACTACAGTCTGGCGTCGCTGAGCTGCTTCCTCCGCGGGCCACGCTTCTTCTGAGGTCTCCAGCAGGCAATTATCTCTCGGTGGTGCTGCAGAACTCCTAGGATGACAATGAGCCCAGTCCCCCTGCGTACCTGGCCATTTTGGGTGAGTGTACACAGCGCTATAGCCTTCCCAGACACTGAATCTGGGCAGTTGAATGTAGCGACATTGTGCAGTATATTATATGTCATGCAAATGTATGTATATGTATATATCTGCATTGTATGTGACTTATGCTAGTGCTGACTGTTGCTTTTTCTCTCACCTGTCAGTGTATATCTATCCCTTTTCTTTATCTGCCCTAATACAGGTGTACCTGGGGTGGTTCTGAGACCTCACATATATATACTTATTAATATTTGTGAGGTTTGTCACATACTGTTGCGTGCTGCACGTTGCCATATTTTAGATGGAACTGTGAGTTGCATACACTGATAATGGGTCCCTGCAGCTAATCTTAGCGTCAGTCAGGACCAGTATGGCGCTGCTTAATATTTCCGTCAAGATAGTCAAATATATCTGACCAGGAGATTGCACACGATACTGCACCCATTATTGCTATCCTGCAAGTCATAGCCTGCAGGTAGTAGTGTGGAGGATTTTAACTCAGAAAGGTTTATGTATGCGGCACCATCTGGTGCCGGGCCCATTGCACGACCCTCTTAAAAGGCGATTTATTTCTCAGGATCCTCTCCTTTGAGGATCGCCGGGCGGGCCCCATTGTCGTCACTCGCTTGGAGTTACTTCACCATACTGCCCTTTTCAACTCGGGGTATCTCGCAATTTCTTGCAATTTACCCCTGTGTCACAGACTATCGCTCCCTGCCGGGGTTTTTCACAGTACATGAATTACCTCCGATACCACATCGGTCTGTCATTGCCCTTGCAGGGATTACCACAACGGCCACCCTGGTGGATGTCGTTTTCTCCGAAATACTAAATGGCGTGATATACGCCCTGTGGTTACTTCCCAGTGACTCTGCCGTGAACTGGATTGTGTATTCGGCTCTTTCCCTCTCACATGGGGGGAGCCGATTTCAAGTATTATTATCCCTGCTTTGGGGCTGGTAGCCAGGTTCATTCTGGATATAGAGAATGTCGATCCTGCACCTGTATCATACATTTCCCGTTTCTGCCCAGCGGGTGGATCTCATGGCGGGAGTCTGGCTGTCGCCAGATAAGAGGAGTCACAAAGGCCTCCTGTTTCCCTCACAAGTAATAGAAATCTCCTTCTGGGGTGGATTTGTATGTTAATCGTCAGGTTACAGGCATTAATACGCCTCCCATCCCGGCCTGGACGGATTTTACGGATCCGTAGGTGGTAGCTTTGCCTGAAATCAGTGTACTCGTTTTCAGGGCCTGTTGCCCGTCCTACCATGGCCATCGCATGGTGATGCTTTTGTAACGTTTCCCCTCCCCCAACACGTCTGGGGTTCAAATATCTTTTGCCGCTCACATAAAATATGCAGTGGTCATATGTGGGATTACCTACATTGGATGTCAGTCTTCTAACTTTCAGGGTTTCGGCTGCGACTGTATCCGCCGCAATACCCTATGGCTGCGTTATGGGAAAGCAGAGGTGCAGACTCCTTCCATGGGGAAGATCTTGTTTGGTCCTGACCTTGACAAGATTGTTGCATCATTGGCAGTATCACTAATGGAGAGATACCGTCTTTAGCTACTCCCACTACATTCGGACTAACTCTGTTAAGTCTTTTTGTCCTCAGGGTCAGCCTAAAGGCCTGTTTTTTCCTAGGCTGTCGGCCTCCACGGGGGCCACCATATCCAGTACCGAGCAGTCCTGGACTTCCGGACGACCCTGCTTCTACGCCTGAGGATAAACCTTCAGCCTGACGGGACAGGTCTACATCTGGGGAATTCCAGAGTGAGGTACTGATTATTAACGGCCTCTCATTGCTCAGGCGGCCTCCTCACAGGCGTTGTTACACGGGCCCTTCTTCAGACCCGATCAGGGCCTTACAATCCCAGAAAGCTATACAGTCTTTGCGGTAAGCAGAGCTATTTCGGCCAGCCTCACTATCTCAGCGAGGGACTGGTTGTTCTACTTTCTTTCTGGGGCGGTGACCGACTGGTCCTCATTTGCCTATACTCTGTCTCAAATCCCTGAATCAGATTCCAAGGGTGCCTGGACTCAGGTGGAATCCTCCATGCTCCATCATCCGACGTTTGGAACCTGGGGATTTTATGGTATATCTGAGTATTCAGGATGCGTACCTACGGGTACATACAGAGCCCTCTCATCAGCATGGGTTCAGGTTTGCTGTGCCACAGCAACACTTGTAAGTTTCGGGCTCTGCCTTTTGGGACTGTCCTCAACTCCACCGGGGTTTACCAGCTTTATGGATTTTCTGACAGTTCACCTGTTCAGTGTATCCGAATGCTCCTTTCTCTGGATGGCCTCCTGCTTTTAGCAGGATAACCAAGGAACTTTACCGCCAGGTCAGGATAACCGTGGCTTCTTCTCGGCACAGATAATTAGTCAACGGAGACAAAGTCCTCCCTGCATCCCTCACAGGGTTTTCTTCATCTGGGAGCACTGCTGGATTCTCAGAATCTGAGATTTTTTCTGGCGTAAGACAAGATCTCTACTCTTCAACTTGGAGTGTGCGGATGTCTACGCAGTTGACATATGTCATTACTCTTTGTGATGCGCAGTCTACCAGAGTGTCTACCTTTTGGTAGGGTCGAATGTGCTCAGTTCCATTCCAGGCCTTGCCATAATTGATTCCTCTCCAGATGGATCGAGTTTTTTCCATCGGATCGCTGTTCGAATGATGATGCTTTCTCCAGAGGCGAGTCGGTCTCTGTCCGGGTGGCTATGGCCATCTCGTCCAGGGTATTTTTTGCTACATACAGTGTCTGGTCCGCATTCGTTTCGGGGCAGTTGGATGTCTGTCGCTTCCGCCCTGCCACTTAACTTGTTGGTACTTTAGGCTGTCTTGGGCCTTCACTCTGGCCTAACCCATATGTCACGGTAAACCTGAATAGGTTTAGTCCGACAGTGTCACAACAGTGGCTTTCCTCTAGGCAACACTGGTAGTTGGGTGGCAGTGACAGGAATGTCATACATTCTGACATAGTCCAAGGTCTTCTCCTGGCCAACTCTGCAGTGTTCATTCCCGGAGCTCTCCATTGGGAAGCGGGCTTCCTCAGCCGTCACGACGTGCATCCCGGGGACTAGTCTCTTCTCCAACTGAGGTTTCAACTCCTGGTGAGCAGAGGGGACTTCCCTGAGGTGATTGATCCTCATGGCCTTCTGACTCTATCACACTTTACCGGTGTTACAGTCCAGCTCTAGGAGTACAGAAGCTACCTTCAGTGACTCTTTGTCAGTGAAGTGGTCCTTCCACTTTGTGTACCTTTTGCCTCCGATCTCCCTTCTTCCTCGAGGTCTTCGGAAGTTTAATTCTAGACGGAGGGGCTTTCCTTCTGGGGGCTCCAGTTCATCCCAGACATCACTGGTACTAAGATTTTCGGTGTCTCTTCATCGATGCTCCGTTCCTACTGCTTCACTATCAGGGTCCTTGTTTTTCCCTGGACCTGGATCGTCTGTCTTTGACTGCGCCCCTACTGTGGTCCTAGGGCTTCCCTGGCTCTGTCTTCATTGAAATGCTTAGAGCAGATAGGCCAGACTTTGCTGGGATCTGCCACGGACTGTGGCATACATAATTCTTATGGTATAGTACCTGTCGATACGATCCTCCGGTGTCCAGGTTTTCCAGATATTCTGGCATTCCTTCCGGTTGGCTTGGGTTTCACCCTCGGCCTGGCCTTCCTGACAGTGCGGATCTCTACACTGTCGGTATGGTTAAGATATGGAATTGCTCCACTCTGGTATCCAGTTCATCCTTTGGAGTGTTTTCTGGATTATGCCTCCATTTGTCCTCCCTAGGGACTCCTTGGGAGTTAGTAGTGGTTCTTTGTTCACTCCGGGGACAGTCACTGGAACCGCTGGTCGTGATAGCCATTACATGGTCTATTGTTTAAGCTCTCTCTCTCTCAGGGTGTTTATATCAACCAGGAGAGTGTCTGAATTGGGAGCGTTCTCATGTGGCTCCCTCTTCTGGAGGGCATCATGTCAGGGTGTGAGTTGCTCTCGCCCTGTGTTTCTTCTTAGAGTGGTTTTTCGGTTCCATATTATTCTGGAACTTATAGTACGGCCATTCAGTCCCCAGTCCTCTCGGCTGGTGTGGCCTCATTGACTGTGGTCCGGCCTCTTTGGCTTTATGTGATCCGTTCAAGTTCCTTATGGAAATCGGACTCCTTATTGGTGGTCTGCGGTTTCTGGTTTTCACAGGAAAGGATGGCCGGCCTATAATGAAATGTTGGCTGGATGGCCTCGTATGTCTTCCTCAGGGGCCTTTCTGTCGTTGAGGCTTGTTTTTTCTCGGACCATGTAACCCTCGTGGGCGGCTCGTTGTGGCGCCTCAGCTGTTTTGCCTTACTAGGTGTCCACGTGGTCTTCTGTCCACACCTCTTTAAGGTTCTAGGCATTGGTTTCGTTTGCCTCTCAGGATGCTTCCTTTTTGGCGATGGTTTCTCCTCTCAGCACAGGAGCGTCCCCACCCTTGGTTGAACTGCTTTGGGACATCCCCAAGGTCAACCCTGTGGACCCCCTATGGACCCTGAAGTACAAAACAAGAGATATGGTAAGAACTTACCTTTGTTATCTCTGTTTCTACGAAGTCCATAGGATCCACAGGGCACCCGCCTTGACGCACCTGGCTTCATATGGGCTGTGTTACTGGTCACCGGTTTCCCGTCTCCTTTTCTGTGAGTATGGTTCTTGAGTGTTCCAGTTTTCTCTCTCTTTTTTTCTCCTCCTCCGGCCTTTGGCTACTTACAAACTGAGGTGCCTCTGGCTGGGGGGCGGGGTTATAGGGAGAGTGGACCCAAGTGCATCCTGGGAGCTAAAAGCTTTAACTGCGTGGTGCCCGGATTTGGTTCCCAACCTATACCCCAAGGTCAACCCTGTGGACCCTATGGACTTCGTAGAAACAGAGATAACAAAGGTAAGTTCTTACCATATCTCTTGTTAGTGTCTCCCAATTTCAGTCACTAATATCATGTATTATGTCTAAAATAACTTAATGCACCTAGAGTATGCTGTAAATCGTGTGCCATACATTGATAATACCAGCAATAAATAATATCTGCATAATCATTCTACTTTCAATCATCTAAGGCTTAGTAAATATTGGTCAGGAAATCTACAAGAAGCACTCCCTTCTGGTCTCAAAACACGGTCGCCATGATGCGGATGGAGTCGTTTTGAATTTCTTTGAAAGTGGAGGGTGATGTATGTTTCCATGTCATGGATGCTTGTTTTGTCTCCAATGTCACATAATGCACCCACGTTTCATCACCTGTAACAATATGTTACAGGAACTTCACTCCCTCCTCATGGTGACGCACCAAGTGCACCAGAGACAAACCCATCCTATTGGTTTTATGAACTTCTGTGAATTGCTTCGGTACCCAGCGTGAACACTTTTTTCTGTACCCCAGGTGCTCATGACCAGTGGGCCTGATTCAGACCCGTTCGCAAGCGGCCGCTCGCTCGTTCCTGGCCGATGTTCTGAAATTGCGCACGCGTCTGCACCATTATGTGCATGCGCGACTGAATCTTTGTGAACAGATAGTCGTTCGCTCGTGTGGACTGCAAGCAGGAAGTGACTTCCAATAGTTGATTGACAGAAATGATAAAGTCTTATTTGACCATACCGAATTCGCTAAACTACCGGACGAATCTAATACAGATTTATATCATAAATTATTAAGACTTAAGAAAAGAGAAGTGGATTTGACTCTACATGATCAATTCCTCTCTGATTATTATCGTAATAAAAGAATCCCTAGAGGGTACAGAGTAAATAACACCCCCACCATTGGGCGCAATAATCTGGCAATTTGCACCAAATGGTGTGGGGTGTTAAATGCTCATTGGATTTAATCTAACTGGTCATTGAGGAGGTGGAGACAGAATTGTCCAAATTGAGAGACGAAATTAGACTTTTTAATACTAGTCACCTGAAGTTTCTGACACACGACACAACTGAGTGTTAGTTGGGTAAAATACAGGATCAGATTAACAGTTACGGTGGCTAAAGGGTGCGAACTTTCCCAGATGTAACGTGAGGTTCACAAGTTTTAGGTCTCCTGTCCAATTTGAGACATCTTCCTCCCAATCCAACTCAGAATGAGTCCAATAGCCAAAGGCCACCAAGTGGCTCCTCTTTTTTTAGGCAGGGGCTGGGTCTATGGCACGCTCCAGATATCCAAGCAGGCGCGGTGGTAAAACCAAAAAAGCGGGGAAGGGGACGAACCAAGAGTTAGAACCCATTTATAATCTATCAAGCAGGCCTTTATCTAAAGCTGAGTCTGAGGTTCTCTCACTAGGCCTTTCATTTGTCCCCACGGTGCAACATAACAAATTCAATTGGTCCGTTGACCACTATAGATTCGGACGCAAACTGCGTCTCTCAAGCATTTTTCCAATTCAAAAGAAATGATGTTTAGTAAATTCAAAAATCCCAGCTCATTTGACCCACAGTCAAATAATGCCAACATCAAAACCTATTTACGGTTAGTAGAAAATGAGATGTCATCTTAGAAAGTCACCAAAAGATACGATAATTTGACTGGATTACGGAGACAAGCCCTACATGGACTTGTGCATGATGAGACAGTGGTGATACGACAGGCCAATAAAGGTGGAGCTGTCGTGGTGCAGGACTGGCATACGTATGACCACGAGGTACGACGCCAACTAGTCGATGTACAGACCTATGCCAAGTTGCCCAACAATCCGATGCTTAAGATTAAAAACAGTCGATCTTGTAGTGAATAAGATGGTACAATATATGTGGATTGATGAAGGGGTGGCAGCTTACCTCAAGGTGCCTCATCCGGTGTGCCCTATTATTTACTCATTACCTAGTCTTTGGTTGACCTGCCCGGGTGACCATGTTACAACCTCTATCGGTTTTCATTGATGAGTTTCTCCAACCACATGTGACGGTTATGGAGAGTTTTCTACATGACACCAATGATTTCCTTGATAAGGTCTTGGTATTAAATGATCTTTCTGATAAATGGCTGGCCACTATGGACGTGTCATCTCTCTATACCACGATACAGTACCTCATCAGGCGGGCATAGAAGTGAGAACCATTCTCAATATTGGTACTCATGTTGGGCCTCCGAATGAGTTTCTATGTGAACTGATTGAACTGGTGCTTGGTTCTGCTATTGTGGCGACTACTATGTCCAGCTGTCTGGCACGGCGATGGGGTCCAATTTGGCCCCATCGTATGCCAATCTTTACATGCAGCTTTATGAACAAAAACACATTTTGGGCCAATTTGGTGCCAAGATAGTTTGCTATAAGAGATACATTGACGACCTGTTCCCAATTTGGAAAGGGACGGACGTTGAGTTGTTTTATATGGTTTCAGTCCTCAATGCTCTAGATAGCCCAATACGATTCACTGCTAGTTTAGATAAACAGTCCATCAATTTTTTAGATGTGACTATTTCACGCCAAGGTACCAGACTAAGTTCTACCCTATTTCGTAAAAACAGATCGGAACACTACTCCATGCATCTAGCCACCATGTCAGTAGTTTGAAGGAATCATTACCAATATCACAATTTGTTCGGGTTTTGCACAATAACACCTCTCAAGATGTTGCTGAATTACAGTTGTTGGAGATGCGTGACAGATTTCTAACAAGAGGGTATTCACCGCTAGTAGTTGATAGGTGCCTTGCGAAAGCACGACAATGACATCACATCACCACCAAGAAGCATGTGGATCCATCCAGAATGATATATCCAGCTACCTATGATCTAGCGGCTATTGCAACTAGTAAAGCTATTAAACATCATTGGTCGATTATCACCACAGACCCATCCCTCAAGGGCATTAGCAAACAACCAACTATGATGGCATATCACCATGGTCCCAATCTGCGCCAATTGTTGATGCACCCGACTAAGCAACCCAGAGAGTCACAGACACATTGGCTTCCAGGCCGTCGACTTGGCTGTTACAAATGTACAGATTGTACCACCTGTCGTTCGATGTTGACAGGGACCCATTTTCCCCATCCGCACAGTGGAAAGAAAATAGCGATCTGCCATCGATTACACTGCACTCTCGACCATAGTGTATATATTTTGACGTGTCCATGCGGTCTCTACTATGTTGGTATGACGACAAGATCATTCAGGGACCGCATGGCCAACCACCACTCGCAACGAGCAACGTTACAAACTAAGAGTTCAGACAAGCCAGTGGCCAAACATTTTGCATCCTTGGGCCACTCTGCGGTTGCATTGAGATGCATGTTGATAGACCATATTCCACAACCGGCCCGAGGTGGTGACAGAGAGCTTCTCCTAAGAAAAGGCCAGGTGGATATTCAGACTTGACACTGTGGCCCCAAAAGGCCTGAATGAGTATCACCCGTATAATATCTTTTTGCGGTGATACATTTTTTTGCCCTTAAAAATTATATATATTTTTCTTTGTGGTGATCATATACTAAGAATTTTTTTTTGTGACAACGTTAATGACCTAAGGCGTATAATAGATTTTTCCCTTGCGGTGAACTCAGCAATGTTGCCACATATTTAAACATCAGTATTATACATAAGCACTAGTGCTTGGCTCTAGTACTCAATGATTAGTAACCTCAGTGGAGTCTGAAAATTATATTTCATAATGTATTAGTCTTATTGTTTGTTTATGGAATAACCGATCTGATTAATCAGTTATGTTTTGATTATAGTTTTCATCTTAGTTTATTTATTGTATGTAATACTTAGTGGTGTGTAATATAACTATTCAAGCACAGAGGGTGTGTTTGTCTATTCCTTGTATTGATTGAGCTAGCCATTAGTGATTATTGCCCTATACAAATTTTTTCTCCACATGTGACAGCGCTGGCTGATTTGTTCCCAGCGTCGTCTTGGTTACAGCCCATGGGTCCCGCTGCGTAATTTCCGACGGCGATGCATTCCACACCGTGGAACGCATGACATTTCCGGGTTGTTGTGCTGCGCTACTTAGTTTACAAGTACGTACTTGGTGGGCTGTTTGTTGTTATTTTTACTAGTACGCACCCCTATATGTTATGCCCGTGTTATTTACTTGGGACTACAAGTGTGGCTTTTTATACTATATGGTGTTTGGCCCCCGATTCCCCACTTCCGGGTTGGCGTAGTGGGTGTGGTTTGACTAATTGTTAGGGCTATTTCAGTCGGTGACAGGGCTGTGTGGGTTATGGGTCTCCTTGGTGGTAGCTTTGTGTTGGTTCATCTGTCTTGACAAAGGTCCGAATGTGACCGAAATGTCGACTATGTCTATGTGACTTGTGTGTAATTAAAAGCCTTTTGTACTGACTGGTGAGTGCCCATTACATTTCAATTTATATATATAAGGTGGAGTATCCATGGAGGAGCCTGTGGGGGGAGCAGTAGTTGAGAAGGGCTACATATATATATATATATATATATATTATACATATAAGTATATACTATATATTGTGATAGGGACACTGGTAAAGTGGTCAGTGGTAGATACATTTGTCCTAGGTTTTTGACCTATGTGTTCTAAAAAACCCCAGGAGAAAGGCTGCAGTGAAGCAGATTTGAGTGTCGGCTTTTTGAAAAGCCGGTTTGGGACCTGGGGGTGTGGATGTGAGGAGAGGCAGGGCTCCATCTACCCCAGGAGAGGGACCCCTAATCCGGTCGTCTTACAATTGGTGGAGAATGCAGACACGCACACACCGAAAAGTGCAGCAAGGAAAAGTTGTCGTTTAAAATGTAAAGGGGCAGACACGTGATTATTGAATCCCTGAAGGTGGCGTCAGCCAATGCTCAGAGAGGCAAGGTTCAGCTTCCAACCAGCACCTGGAGCTAAAATGGAGGACGTTGTAAAAGCCCTGCTTCAGGTTATGGCAGCTCAGCAGAAGACTAATAAATACAGCAGGAAGCTATCCGGGCTCAGTAGGAAGCTACCAATGTACAACTGATGTCCTTGGAGGCAGCTCAGAGGCAGCAACAAGTCACCCTCGAGGAAACCTGCAAGGCTATTAAGGAGGTGGTACAGCACCTGGTTGCCCGGCCTGGAGATGCTTCTACTGGTCCTCCCACCACCACTCACTCCATACGAGCCAGTCACTTCCTACAAAAGATGACTCCGGGCGATGATGTGGAGGCATATCTCACCGAATTTGAGAGAACAATATATATATATAGAGAGAGAAATAGATGAAGACGGCACTCCATAATAAATTGTACCACTTGCCAGGGTGCCTTACGCGGTAAAAGAATACCTCACATATGTAGTAAAATAACAGCGGCACTCACGGGTCTTGCAATGAAGAATCACGCAAAAACTTTGTGTAAGCTTTTTCATTGTTTCAGTCGTGAATACTTTTATCAAGAACACAGAAACAAGAAAACATATATACCTTTATAGTGTACAGTTTCCACTGAGGTGTTTAGATCCAACTCTCCGTCTGACTCTGGACGGATGATGTCATCAGCGTGCGGCCGGCATGTGCATGTGTGTGTCATAGCGTCACCGGCACATGGCGCCGCCGAGTGACATCCCCGCCGGGTGCCAGACACTGGGCTAAATGTGGCAATGTTTAAGTATGACTTAGGTAAACAAATGTCTCAAAGCCGAGACCAGGGGAACATGAAAAGACAACAATAGGTAAAGGATAATAAATCAAAAAGTGAACAGAAAATTGGGCACCACAATAAAAGGTGAGTATAAAAAATATAAACAAATGAACACCACATTTTTTTATATATCAATAAATATGTGAAATAAAAAATATAAATATATACCTTCGGTTCATGGTATACTGTATATACAAAAATTAATCATATTACTTGCTCAAGTCATGAAGAATTAAGGGATGAAGAAATGCGGCTATGACATTCACAATCATCCAATAATGGCACTCTTTGGATTTATTGTAAAAAGTGTGTAAGTGTATACTAAGTACATCAGAAAATACCATCTGATGTTGTACATGGATATTGCTGCAACTGCCAAACTCCTTAGAACGGGCCTTATATGAGATAGCAATAAATCTATATGTTAAAAAAATGTACAAAAAATAGTGTGTGGTAAAAATACTATAATGTCTGGTATTTAAATTGTACAATTGTCCAGGGCCAGCTGTAGGGGTGTTCGACCAGTGCGGTCGCACAGGGGCGCCACCCCTCCCCAGCATCCCGATATCAGAGGGACTGTACTGTTCTGCTGTTCCACCCGCGGGCCGAAGTGGCCCGCGGGTGGTCAAATCGGGAGGTTGGGGTCACCCGGAATGTGAATGGATACCGATTGAATGCGCGCGGCATCCATTCACTGACGGGAGAGGGCTGGGGGAAGCCCAGCCAGTGACTGAGTGCTGGGCTTTACCCCCAGCCTGACGTTATTTGGAGGCGTGCCATGCAGGCACGCCTATAAATAACGTCACATAGGGGGCGTGGCCTATGGTAAATAGGCCACGCATGAGCGACGTAAGGGCGCATTATTGAGGGCCGGCACAGGGTGCTCCAACCCCTGGAGCCAGCCCTGCAATTGTCAATGTTTGCGGTAGCATAAATAGGTTAATAGCTCGGACAATATGGCAGACCAAAATTTTTACTTACACCACCTGGTATTCTTAAGCTGGGTACACACTGACAGATATATTGACCAATCAATTGATTGGCCGATAAATCTGCTGCCCGTCGGCCAGTGTGTACCCGCGATATGTCTGTGAACGACATCGTTCACAGACATATCGAATTTGCAGACATATCTGTCCAACGGCAAGTGTGTACGGGTGGTCATCAGACCACCCGTACACATGCAGCAGCAGCCACGGGGAGGAGGGTGGACATGACCCTGCCACGTCCCTGGCCAGCGGAAACTGCCACCTCCTAAACACTGAACATAGATGATAGTTGTTCAGTGTGTACGAACAACCATCAACTGCAGATATATCTGTTTAGTGTGTACCCAGCATTAGGTGGTCCCCCTTCCTAGTACCAACCATGCCAGACACTGTTTAACATCCAAGATCGGATAAGATCAGGCACACCCAGTGCTGTATGATTGTAAGTAGCTTAGCGGCTGATTCACTACGCTACGCAATATTGCGCACGCGCACAGTTCAACTGCAATAGTATGCTAATCCATTGGTTTCGCAAGGCACACATCCGTAATACTTAGGAGAATGGCGAAACCATCGGTACAATCGTAGCCTCACGCACACTTACACAAGCTCTGACCTTACTCAGAAATTGCAAACAACCACGTATGCTATGAGACCTCAGACTGCGTATGGCATCGCAGTGGCTAATTTATGCACGCCACTGCAATGGCGTGCGAACGCACTGCCACGCCTGTGTTCGGCCGACCACCCCTCCATTACCACCCACAAATGGCACTTCCTATCAACCACTCTGCGATGGTTCTGCATCGCCTCTGCGATTAGTCACTAGGTAAACTGTTGAATTAACCTCCTTCCCATTATAAAACACATGTACACAGGGCTGTGATCTCCGGTGTGATCAACAGAAGTCACATCACCCCCTGGATAGAATAGTATCACAGGATCCATGGATACAACAGTTTACCTAATGACTAAAGGAGATTGTTATTGCTTATACTAATGATGGGCCGGGGTAATTAATTGCAATTTAGTATTTATATGACCGTAGGAAACTCCCCATACCTTGAGAAAGATTCATTTGCAATCGAAACGCATTGGCAGAGGGGACACAGGACTCTTGTGGGTGATTATATGTTGGACTTTACTATCCTTGTGTTAAGGAACCTAAGCCGAGTGTGAAAGTCCAGACTTTTTTCCACACTGCAGGCTTTGAAGAACTGGTTTTCTTATTTCACCCAGTCTTGCATGATACATGTGTTCACCTATAAGCTGTGTTTTTATATGCTTAGTTCAATAAACATCGTTTTTCAACTATACTGTGTTGAAGATGTTTTGGATCATATATTGAAGAGTCGTCAATGGAGGAATTATAGTAAAGATACCATGATGTGAATATCTCAGTCCTGACACACGTGAGTTTGGGTACGCCCATCTTTGTTGCTTTATTTGGGAGATAGTTGAAATACGGGGCCTTATAGATTTCAGAATCCAGGGCCAAAAGAAACCTTTACAAGTGGATTATTCCCCCACTTTATTGTGAGTGGGGTATGCCATCTCAAATACTTTGGTTTAAAATACCATTTGCAATCTATATTGTTATATGGAAATGTTTTTGTGATACAGTCTTTTTGTTTCTCTTTATCTTTCCCATTGGATGATTTCATCTGGGAGAAAATTATTATAAATTCATCTAAACAAAATTGAAGGATTATTTCTACATGTGAATGTAATAAGTATCATTCATTGTTATTTTTATTTTCCAGCGCCATCTCACATTTCTAAATGTTTTCCATTCATTTGTATTTGTTTGAGTGTTGTGTTACTCTTTATTGTTTGGAATAGTGAGCAGGCAGCAGGTTTCAAGCGCACTGACGGAATACCTTTTTTTTATGTACCCTATGAATTACCTTATAGATAGAAGGCAGAGTTGAAGATTTCCATAGTTGTGCTATTACCGTTTTGACAGCTATTAGGATGTGACCCAATATATAGCAGTGCCTGCTGAACAGGTTTGAAGGATAAACATGGAGTAGTGCCACAGAAGGGGATGGTTGCAAACTAACATTCAAAACCTTGGAAGCCAAATTAAACACCTCTTGCCACAGAGTCTGGAGATGAGAGCAACTCCAAAAAATGTGAAATATGTCACCAACATTCGCGCAGCTCCTCCAGTAATACTGAGCGGGCCACATTATGTGTAATTTAGCTGGGGTGAGGTATAATCTATGGAGTATTTTATACTGTAGCTCCAATTGGTTATAACATTTGGATAGTTTGTGGGCAGTTATATAAATAGGTGAAGTAAAATTACGTCTGGTTAAGTGCGCACAGTGCTCCCAAACCACGATGAGAATAAATAAATAAGTATATCAATACTTCCCCACATCTTCAATCAGGATTCAGTATATGATTTTCAGACCGTAATGATGGAGTTTCCATATACATGAAAAATATAAAATCGGCCAGACATAGTGTAATACCATAAAAACTGCAATTTATTACACTCAATAAAAAATAATAATGAAGATTATAAAAAAATATGGATATAGACACAGGGCATATGGTCGTCAATGCCTCTCACAATAATTTCACAAATGCTATATACTGTGTAATAGCCTTCTACATGAGGATAGATCCTCCTCCATACAATAAAATTGGAGAATTACCAGAAGTCCCCCTTTTAAGGGCCCGTAGTTATTAAAGATGGAGGCTTCCGGATTAACCTCTATCTCAGGGTCCTTATCCAAGGGGTGATCTTATATGGTTCCTCCTCTCTAGATGATCCTGTCACCATGTACCTGTACCAACGCGTTTCAGGAGTCAGCTGCTCCCTTCCTCAAGGTAAAGTGACGTGCAGAAATGATCATTTTTTATATACCCTTTTCCTAGTTCACTTCCGGGTCAAAGGTCAGGGGCTGTAATTTTACTTTATTTCCCCTTATAAATAAATTTGGATGATGTATAGTCATTATCTAGCTAAATCGCAATGCTTTAAATTCATTTAACATACCAAAGAACTTTTAATCATTTTTAATAAACTCTATACTTCATTTATCACCGGACCGGAAGTGCGTCATCCTCACTTCCGGTTTCGGCGTGCACTCGCAAAGAGCTCCATGTAGTCCACATGGAATAAGTACTTCATCTTTTCCTAAGTATCTGTCGAGTCGCGACTACACAGTCTGTCCGCGTCTCATCTTGCTGTGTGTAGAACGCACCTATTCTCCGTTCTACTTCCGGTTTCGGCGGCCATTTTCTTGTAGCTCAAAGTACCCTGTGTAGTCTTATTATCATGTGGTTATCATTGGAAAGTTGGCAGTTCATGTATATCATTTAGTCACAGTAGCCATCTTGTGTTTGGCATTTTTCTTGATCGAACCGCTATTACTTCCATCTTATGTTTGGCATTTTTCTTGATCGAACCGCTATTACTTCCAACCAGGCGCCATCTTAACTAAGGATAATTTTCACGTGTGATCCTTTAACCCTAACATATGGGCAAAAATAATAATAAAAATTGATAAGCAATTGTAATAAAGTGACTCCGTGCAGTATGAGGGAAAAGAAGGTGCAAAAAGAGGAATGGGTGAATAGGTGTATAATATTGTAACAATAAATTAAATTAAATACAGAAGGACCACATGTGTATAAAACAAGGACTATGGCCCTCATTCAGAGCCGCTCGTTAGCGGCAGTACGCTCGTTCCGAGCGATGTTTGCACATCTGCGCATGCGTACGGTTTTTAGTACGCATGCGCGAACCAGTCAGTGCGGCCGAAAATCGTTTGTACGCTATATAGCGAGTGCCTGCTATTTTGAGTGACAGAATGAGGCGTATGTGGGTGGTAACAGGGGAAGGTGCTTGAAAACGGGGAGTGGAGATCCGAACGCAGGCGTGCTTAAAGGTCAAAACGGGCGTTTTATGGGTGTGTATATTTAAAACAGCAGCGTCAGTGACCACGTCACTTGGTTATTTTAGAGCCAGAACTGCTCGCAAATTTGTGGTAGCAAACACCAACCACAAGAATAGCGAGCAGTTCATACGCTGGTCGATGTACTCGATTAATCTAATAAATAGCGGACATGACGTATGGTGCGAGCGGCCAGGGGGCGTTTTTAACAAATAAACGAGCGTATGTTTTGCTCGCTCGTTCAGACTTAGAGGTGTGAACAGACTGCAATGTGCGTACGGATCATTTGAATAGCCACCCCTTGTTTTTAAACGAACGACCGCAAATAGCGAACGGCTCTGAATCAGGCCCAATGTGTATAAAACGAGGACTACGTATATAAAGAGGGGGCGCAGTGGGAAGGCTCATGCACTTCTATATAAAACATATGGAATCTCTAATAATAAAATATAATGTGTTAAAAATGTTGTATAAAAATATTTTGTATAAAAATATTTTATAAAAATGTTTTATAAAAACCATTTTAACTCAAAATTGGAGTTCAGTCCTCTTGGTATCATAGTCTTTAGTTTAAAAAGAACTGCATTTCACTTTTAGCTAGTTTTTTTTCCTTCGTTTCTTTCTCTCCACGTATTCTTAATGTTTTCAATAGCCAAAAAACGCTTTATTTCTTTTGTAGAGCAGTTATGCACTAATTTAAAATGGTTTGATAAGGAGTGTGTCGTCAATCCATTCCTGATGTTTCGGAGATGTTCTCCTAGTTTTGTTTTTAAGGCTCGACTAGTTCTTCCTCTATATATCAGGTGACAACTGCATTCAATAAGATATACTACATTTGTCATATTGCATGTGATGAATTGGTTCAAGTTATATGTATTGCCTATAACGGTAAAATTAACATATTTCTACTTCAGGATCCATAGGGTATCCACAGGATACCTTGGGGTATAGGTGTGACGTCAGTCGCTGGGCACCATAGAGTTAAGCTTTTCAGCCTCCCAGGATGCACTAGGGTCCCCCTCCTATACCCCGCCCCCGAGCCAAGGCACCCCAGTTTAGTTTGGTGCCCGGCCGGCGTCGGGTGCACCTGTCGGAGTGGGGGCTAGAAGAGCCCCTGAAGCTTTCTTCAGTGCAGCTGTGGCTGCACATCTGGATGTACAGCATGGACAGTCAGTCCTGACGTCCATGCTGTCTTCCCTACACCCCCGCTGGTACCAGAACGCCGGTACCGATCCGGGGATGCTGGTGAGCATCTGGGGTCACAGCTAGCGGTGACCCCAGATGTTCCGGACCATGGCCGGATCCAAGGGGGACAAAGGTAAGCAGCGGGGTCCCGCGGTGGGTCCCCGCTGGTCACATGGTCCTAAGTCCCCAGGCAGGGGGCTCCCTGGGGACTGGCTGCAGCGTGGAGCCAGGCGACCAACCTGCGCTTTCCACTACCCCCTGGGACAGCGGACCGCAGCAGAGCGGTAGCGCTGCGGCGTCCCAGGGGTTAAATGCATGCCAGGGGAGCGCGCCTTCCCTGTCTCACAGCCGGCGCCTCCCCCGCTGCACACAGCCCTCTCTGCATGCTGCCGACTGGTCCTGTGGCAGCGCTCCTCCCCCAGGCCAGCCTCCTCTCTGCTCCTCGGCGGCCATCTTCTCAGAACGCATGGTGAACGCTGCTGGAAGCGCTGGACGGAAGCATCGTGGTCTGGGTCCCCCCGCATACCTCTCCTCCACTGTGGCTCAGGTCTGTGTATGCAGCGCTGTGTCCTACCAGGCCCTGTGTCTGTGTAGTTGAGTGATCAGCGCTGTTAGTGCAGGAATTGTTATTTCTCTGCATTGTATGTGACTGTGCTAGCGCTGCCTGTAACTTTTCTTCTCTAAACTGTCAGCTTTATTACTGTCCCTGTTCTTTCTGCTAAAGCCCTTGCGGTGCGGTGCTGCAGGGTGGTCTCTCGCCTATTTAATACTTAATTGGTGAGAGAGGTCACATACGTGGTGCCATCATGTCTGAAAGTGATTTTCCCCTCCGGCTACAGTGTACCACGTGCAAAGTACCGTTAGCGGAGGGGGAGGGTAGCGCGGAGGGCCTTTGCCGGCAGTGTTTGTCCATGGCGCGGCCTATTACGGTTACAGCACCGGTACAGGAGCCGCCCTGGGCTTGTTTCGCTCAGGCGTTAACAGCTTTAGTGGGTCAGTTAGCTCCGCAGCCCACGTTTACTCCGATGGGTTTGTCCCAGCAGTCTGTGGTGTCGTCACCCATGCAGGGGTTCCCACGACAATTGGTGGTACCCCACAGTCTCCCTATTTCCCCGCTCCCGGGTTCTCAGGAGCCAGCGTGGGTTAACTCCCTGACGAGTTCTGTACAGCACTTGTCGGATGTGTTGCAAGGGGAGTCTGTGATGCGGCCTCATAAAAGGCCGGTGGCGTCTCTGTCCGCTCCTTATGAGGATGACGAAGGGACGTCTGATGATGGGGAGGTTCTGGATCCTTACGATCAGGAACCTCTCCATACTAAGGACGCTGATGCTAAGTCCAAAGTATATATTCCTGGACTTATTCGGGCGGTCCGCACAGCCTTGGTGATTGAGGACGAAGTTCCCCCAGCGGCTAAATCTAAGTATGCCTTTTTCAAAGATGTGAAGGGCGATGCCACAGTCTTTCCTCTTTCGGGTCAGTTGGTGGACCATTTAGAGGAGGCGTGGAAACAACCTGGCAAAAGATACCAGCCGCAGAGACGCCTGGCGGTGGCTTATCCGTTCGCGGATAATTATTTTGCTAAGTGGGAATCTCCTCCACAGGTGGATTCTCACGTGACCCGTCTTGTCCGTAGTGCCACATTGCCGATGCCATCCATGTCCTCCCTTAAGGATGCTACGGACCGCAAGGTAGAAATCTGCCTGAAGTCGGCTTATTCCCTTGCAGGGGGGGCAGCACGGCCGGCTATGGCCATTTGCTGGGTTGCCAGAGCGATGGAGCGCTGGGCGGATTCATCAGAGGCTTCTTTTGAATCCGACTGTCCGGCCGAACAGGCGGAGTTGATTGTCAATCTCCGTGATTCGGCCACCTACATCAACGAGGCGGCTTTAGACATTAGTACTCTGGTGTCTAGAATTTCTTCAGCAGCGGTAGCTGCTCGTCGCACCTTGTGGCTGCGATCCTGGAAGGTGGACGCAGATTCCAAGAAAGGTCTGGAAGCGTTGCCGTTTACCGGAGAAGTTCTCTTCGGTCCGGATCTGGATAAGATTGTGGCCACGCTGGCGGCAGCCAAATCTGCTTGTCTCCCGTCGGCCGCTGCTCCTTCTGGTTCTGGACCATCGTCCTTTCGGTCATCTAGGGCCCAGGGCAGGCCCAAACCACAGTCGTTTCCTCGACAGGCTGGCCCTAAGAAATCGGTCAAGCCCCGGAAGCAGGCATGGAGTACCAGACGTCCGGCCCCCAAGCCAGATGACAAGCCTGCGGCCTGATGGTCCGGGCCTCCCTTTGGGGGATCCCAGGGTGGGAGGCCGCCTGCTACAGTTCGCCCAGTGTTGGTCGACCACTACGACAGACACTTGGGTTCTGGAGGTGGTTTCCCACGGATACGCCCTCTCCTTCCGGCACAGACCCCCGGCTCGATTCTTCACCACGGGTCTACCATCAGACCGGAACAAGGCTACGGAGCTGCGGAAGGTATTGCACACTATGCTCCAGGCTGGAGTTATAGTGCCTGTTCCATTCTCCCAGAGGGGCCAGGGTTTCTATTCAAATCTATTTTTGGTACAGAAACCCAATGGGTCATATCGTCCGATTCTCAACCTCAAAGCACTCAACAAGTCTTTGCGGGTCCCGAAGTTTCGGATGGAGACCCTACGGTCCATCATTCTAGCGCTGGAACCTGGGGACTACATGGTGTCATTGGACATACAGGACGCTTACCTGCATGTCCCTATTCTTTTGCGCCATCAACAGTTCCTCAGGTTTGCAATCCGCAGCGACCACTTCCAGTTTCGGGCGTTACCTTTTGGCCTGGCAACAGCACCACGTGTTTTCACCAAGGTGATGGCGGTCATGGCGGCTTCTCTGCGGCTGCAGGGAGTCCGCATGTTGCCGTATTTGGACGACCTGTTATTGGTGGCAGGATCTCCAGAGCTCCTGTTACGCCACTTGGACCTGACCATTGCACTGCTGCAAAGGCACGGCTGGCTAATCAACTGGCAGAAGTCCACTCTAATCCCGTCTCGGAGGATTCTGCATCTTGGAGCCTTATTGGACTCGGGACAGCAAAGGATCTTCGTGACGGAGGACAAGATCTCTGCTTTACAGTCAAGGGTGCGCAGTTGTCTGCACAGCCGCCGGGTGTCCTTACACTCGGCGATGAGGTTACTGGGCTCCATGGTGTCGGTGTTCGACATGGTGGAATACGCCCAGTTTCACTCCAGACCTCTGCAGCACCTGATCCTGTCCAAGTGGAACGGGCTGCCTCAGTCTCTGAAGTTCCGGACGATTGTGCTCACCCCGGAGGTTCGCCTGTCCCTTGCGTGGTGGTTACAGACGACCCACCTCAACAAGGGACGTCCGTTCTGGGTTCCAAATTGGGTCCTGTTGACAACGGACGCCAGTCTTCGGGGCTGGGGAGCAGTTTCGGGTCCACACTTGTTCCAGGGCAGGTGGACGCCGACAGAAGCGGAGCTTCCAATAAATATCTTGGAACTCCGTGCGGTCTTCAATGCTCTCCAGCAGGCACAGCGGTTTCTCCAGGGTCGCCCGGTGCAGGTCCAGTCGGACAACGCTACCACCGTGGCCTACATAAACAGGCAAGGAGGAACTCGCAGTCGGGCGGCTCTCGTAGAGGTCTCTCGGATCCTGGTTTGGGCGGAGCGCAATCTTCCGGCCATATCAGCGGTCTTCATCCCGGGAGTGCTAAATTGGGAGGCGGACTTTCTAAGTCGCCAGGACGTTCATCCGGGGGAATGGTCCCTGCACCCGGACGTTTTTCAACTACTGGTGGACAGGTGGGGTCTTCCAGAAATCGACCTCATGGCGTCCCGGCACAACAACAAGTTGCCGGTGTACGGGTCTCGCACAAGAGACGAAGGGGCGTCTCTAGTGGATGCTCTGTCCGTCCGGTGGACGTTCCGGTTCGCATACCTGTTCCCTCCGGTCTCCCTTCTTCCACGGGTAATCCGGAAATTCAAACAGGAAGGAGGGACGCTCCTGTTGATAGCTCCCGCGTGGCCCAGACGGCACTGGTTCTCAGACCTTCAGGGTCTGTCCGTGGACAGTCCTCTGCGGTTGCCGCTACGACCGGACCTTCTGTCTCAGGGTCCTTGCCTTCACCCGGACCTGACTCGGCTGTCTTTGACGGCGTGGCTGTTGAGACGGCCATGCTGAGGTCCCGGGGGTTTTCCAGCTCTGTGGTGCGTACCATGTTACGAGCTCGGAAACCGTCTTCCGCGAGGATATACCATCGCGTGTGGCATACGTTCTTCCAGTGGTGTCGACCGAGAGGTTATGCACCGCGGGAGTTTCGTCTGTCTCGGATTCTCGCCTTCCTGCAAGCGGGACTAGATCATGGGCTTCGCCTTGCTTCTTTGAAGGTACAGGTTTCGGCCCTATCTGTCTGGTTTCACCGTAGGATTGCTACAATCCCGGATGTGCGCACCTTTATGCAGGGTGTTCTCCGCATTCAGCCGCCCTTTGTTCCACCTGTGGCGCCTTGGGATTTGGCTGTGGTCCTGAGGGCTCTCCAAGGACCGCCGTTTGAACCACTGGGCTCAGTGGATCTTAAATGGCTAACAGCTAAGACTGTTTTCCTTCTGGCCATTGCTTCGGCCAGACGTGTTTCTGAGTTAGGGGCTCTTTCTTGTAGACCCCCTTTCTTGGTTTTTCATGGGAACAGGGCAGTGCTCCGCACTCGGCCCGAGTTTCTTCCCAAAGTTGTTTCCCAGTTTCATGTTAAAGAGGAAATAGTTGTTCCGGCCTTTAACTCACCGGGTCTTTCCGTGGGTGAGGCCTCTTTGGATGTTGTGCGGGCCTTAAGGACTTATGTGGACCGCACTTCTTCGTTTAGGAAGTCGGACGCTTTGTTTGTCGTCTATGGCTTCCGTAAAAAGGGTTGGCCTGCTTCAAAGCAAACTTTGGCAGCCTGGATCCGTATGGCTATTTCTGAAGCTTATCTTCATGAAGGCCTACCGGTCCCTCCTTCTCTGAAGGCTCATTCCACTAGGTCTGTGGGTCCTTCGTGGGCAGCTCGACGTGGTGCCTCTGCAGTTCAGATCTGCAAGGCTGCTACGTGGTCCTCTGTCCATACCTTCGTGAGGTATTACAGGTTTGACACCTTCGCCTCTCAGGATGCTTCCTTCGGGCGGCGGATTCTCCTTTCTGCACAGGAGCGTCCCCACCCTTAAAGGATACTGCTTTGGGACATCCCCAAGGTATCCTGTGGATACCCTATGGACCCTGAAGTAGAAAATATGAGATATGGTAAGAACTTACCCTTGTTATCTCTATTTCTACGAAGTCCATAGGGTTCCACAGGACTCCCGCCCTGTCGCACCTGTGCTGCAGATGGGCTTTGCTCTGGTCACCGGTTTTCCGTCTCCCTCTGGTGAGAATGTGATTCTTGTATGTGTCCAGATCTTTTTTCTCTCTCTTCCTTCTCCTCCTCCGGCCTATGGCTTGATAACTAACTGAGGTGCCTTGGCTTGGGGGCGGGGTATAGGAGGGGGACCCTAGTGCATCCTGGGAGGCTGAAAAGCTTAACTCTATGGTGCCCAGCGACTGACGTCACACCTATACCCCAAGGTATCCTGTGGAACCCTATGGACTTCGTAGAAATAGAGATAACAAGGGTAAGTTCTTACCATATCTCATATTTTTGTTTCTTCAACTTTAATTTCTCTACACGCAATACAATTACCACAGCGGAAAAATCCTTTACTTCGTATGGGATGCAAATTTTCCATATTAAGTGCACTCCTTGTCAATTTGTTCTTCAGATTAGGTCCTCGTCTATAAATAAAAACTGGTTTCAAGGGTAATGTCTTTTTTAATACTGGATCCTTCAACAATAAATGTCAGTGTCTTTTCACAATACCTTCTACTTTTTTGTACTGTCCTGTCTATTCAGTAATGAATGCATGTTTTGAAAATTTCCCTTCCTTTCTGACTTTTACTTTTACTCTGTAGAAGGATCTTTCTGTCATTGTCCATCACTTCCTTCTTAAATTTATTTAATACTTCATCCTCATAACCCTTTTCTTTAAACCTTTCTTCCATAATGGTCATTTGTTCTTCACATACTTCTTTCTTACTGCAGTTACGCCTTAACCTTAGGAACTGACTTTTCGGCACACTCCTAAGCCAATTTTCGTGATGTTCACTGAAGTATGATATAAAATTATTTGCGTCCGTCGGTTTACTATAACATTTTGTTTCTAATTTTCCATCCTCCACATACAGTGTGAGGTCCTTGGATGAAAATTTAAGAATTTGGTATCGTTACATAGATGATGTAATTTTCATCTGAGAAAAGACGAAAGAAGAATTGGAATCCTTTTTTAGAGTTCTTAACGACAATGATTTTAACATAAGTTTTAGTTTCCATTGCAGCCAACAGGAGATCAGTTTTTTGGACCTCACACTGTATGTATATGGAAACTCCATCATTACGGTCTGAAAATCATATACTGAATCCTGATTGAAGTTGTGGGGAAGTATTGATATACTTATTTATTCTCATCGTGGTTTGGAAGCACTGTGCGCACTTAACCAGACGTAATTTTACTTCACATATTGATTTTGGTACTGAAGGGTGGTACTAGTCACGACTAGTTATCTGCAGCAATCTAGGTGCTGGGTGCCTGTATAACACCATTCACTGTATATCTCCGTCAGTTATATAAATAGATTTCCATTGCTGGGGAGTATATGACTCCTGAAGATCTAACTCCCACTGAACTTGGGATTTGGACTTAACTGGTGGACCAACCCCAAGACAAAGGGCATACCAAAAACGACAAAGAAACTAAAGTGTAGGACCGCGCTATAGTTATCTGGTAATAAACACTTGCATATCATTTGTGTGAATAAAAGACTTCAAGGCTTCTCAAAAGCGAATAATTATACAGATTTATTCATAACCCATGATATACATAATTAAAAACACATAAAAACAAAAAACACATATTCAATATGTTTAAAAATGGCACTAGTAGCTTGTTCTTTTAAACTGCTTGTGACTTGCTTGTTTAAGTCACCATAGACACCTCTGTAACCACATATAATATTCAAATGATAAAAGGAGATGGTGTCCTAGTGTAAGAAAAAGACTTTGGCTGTATAAGTTCTCAATCGTCCACAGATGGCAAAGTGGAGATATAACCTTTGCATATGCTTATACCAAAAACTAATAAACACTTTTGAATTGTCTCTCGTCATTTTAGCCAAAATATCTGCTGAGGGTAACTCCAAAGAGCCGCTCACTTTAACTAGCCATCCAAATCTGGATACGGAAATAGGTAAATAGTTCACCAGGTGGTAGGTGGAATTGGGATTGTATTTGAGAAAACGGAATGACTGAGTTAGTGCCCGAAAATGTCTGCAATGGTCTCGGTCCCTCGGGAACGCCAGGCCACTACAGGTAGATCTGGTATTAGACGAGAGAGTGCTACCAAGGGTAAAGTTTTAGCTGGCAATTTAATACATTTAGATTTAAATAACATATCATCCCACATCTTGAGGGAATCTTGAACTGCCCTAGGAGTTGCCAGGACCCGGACTGTCAGACTATGGCTGAGGTCCCGGGCAACTGTGCTCCATGTGTCCAGATTCAGGTGCCCTTTCTGGCATGCCCACTCTCCCCACAGCCATGCGCGTCGTCGGCCACATGAAGTCATCTAAACACTGCCTAAGTATTTAAACGTCCACTCCTGCTACCCAGTGGTTCTCACTCACCAGCATGGCGATGTTCCATGGTGTCCACGAGAAATGAAGCCATTTCCATTATGCGTGGTTGCTGTGCAGGTTGTTGGTCTTGACAAAGGTCCCTGCGAGGATCGAAACGTTGACCATTCATGACTGTTTGATGCAGGAATAAAAACGCTGAGTAAACTTTTCACTATTTGAAAAAAAGCCTGGTGAAAGCGCTCTTTTTTCTCAAATTTTAATGCGAGCTGCCCGCATCACCAGTGAACCAGCTCAGGTAAATGAAGCACTTAATCAGGTGGTAACAAAATTTGCGACCGAGGATATAGTCTCCGGGATTTGACCAAATGCAAACAAGAAATAGCAGAAATCCCTAGGGAAAAACTGTTGGAACAGCAACAAAAGAACACCATCGGGAATAAAATTCCGTTTGTTACGGAATATTCAGCAGCTAGCATGGTGGTACCAAGAGCAACTAAAGCTCTATGGCCATTGGTCACGGGAAACCGGGACTTACCAGGATTGCATAACAAGACTCTAATGCCTAGTTATAAAAGAGGTAAAAATTTAAAAGACTTCCTGGTAAAAACTGACATATCGGGACTGCAAACGGTCAATCATAGCACCATCCAAATTAAAAAACCTGGATGCTACAAGTGCCCATCCTGCGTGACCTGTGGCTTCATGGAAGCGGGACATTACTTTAAACACCCACATACAGGTCATAAATATAAGATCCAGCATGTTTTAACCTGTACAACCCAATTTGTGATCTATGTCATTATCTGTCCATGCGGATTGTATTACGTGGGGCAGACCACAAGATCTTTCTGGGAACTTATGGCCTTACACAGGTCAGCAATTAGGTCAGCACTACTAGGTAAAAACATCGAGCAACCAGTAGCCCGACACTTTAAAGCAGCAAATCGTACGTTATCCAGTTTAAAATACAAAATTATACACCACATTCCACCATCATTACGAGGAGGAGATCGTCAGAAAAAATGATCACAACGTGAATCTAAATGGATACATCTATTGGATACTTTGACACCACGTGGTCTAAATGAAACTATTACATGGAACGTTTTCTTATAGCAAAGTGTTTTATATACAATGATTGATTCGCTGGGTTACAGCACTGTGACATTCCATAATCTCTCTATAATGTAATTCGGATAACTCAAATAGCATGTTGTAATTGAGAATATGGATGTAGAGAATACAATTATGCTGAGAGTGGCATCAGTTTTTTGCCATTTGGTACAATCATTTAATACCTGCTGGTATTCGTATCATAAATACGATTTCTGTTTTTTCAATATTATATTGCTTTATTTTTGTCAGAGATCCCGTTTTGGATATGAGTATAATTTATTTATTTATATATTATTATGTAATTAATACTTTAACAAGCATGCTGCTATACAGCAACATTTTTACAGTATTTTTAAAAGTTAGCACTTGCACTTTTTTTTTATCACCGCTACATTGTCACCTTAGTAACATTGTTTTTGTTTTTCTCCCCCGCTAGACTGGGCGTCGTTAGGGACCTGGGTTGCTTAGGTACGGATGACGTCATCACGCGCCGACCGCCCGGAGCTTCCCTGATTCCCGGCGACGTCCAGCTGCGGGGTGAGTCCAGCGTGTATGCACATGCGCCATCAACACTCACCTTATTTAAGGTAAGACACTTGTTTTTGTCACTTTTTACACACACGTCCTGAGGAAAAGGTCCTGAGTTGGCCTTGAAACGTCGACCACTGTCTGTGTTATTATGTTGTGGATTTAATATAAACCATGGAATTTCTATATTGGAGTGCCGCCTATATTTCTTCCTTCGGGACTTTTACAGCATCGAGGGGGATATTTTGTCTATATATATATATGCTAGAGTGTTTAATATTTAACTGACCAAAAATCTTCTATATTTTTTTCCTGATGATCACACAGGGGCCCTGATTCAGAGCCGGACGCTCTGACAGAGCGCTCGCTCTAAATCAGGGCCGTCCTTCTCTTTTTTTAGAGCGGCCTCCTCACCACCCATAGCTATAGCGAGCGACCAAAAAGATAGTCGCGATGGTCATGATGTCTCTCCCATTACCCACTGCTGGAGCAGGAAGATGGAGCGGCTCCTGCAGTGGGCGCAGGAGCAGTCAGTGAGAGTCTGACAGACACTCATTGGCTGCCACTCAAAATAAAACACAGCTGCCAGAGCTGGCGGCTGTGTGTCAATCACTGTGTAGCGCTGACCGAACTCCGTCCGGTCAGTGCTACACGCGCAGTGCAGCTGTGTCACAGAGACACAGACTGCCCGCGGCCCGCATGGCACTGCGGCCCGGGGGGCACATGGCACCCTGGCCCCCGGCCTAGCCCATCACTGTCAGACACACTTAAGGGTAATTACTTGATATATGATTAAACTACTATTTTGAAGTATGATGAATAAACTGAATGTGATTTAATATTTCGCCTTTAATAGGAGAAAAAGTATACCTCCATATTCGATGGACAAGTGTGTTCAGTCTTATCACTGGGTGACAACATAAGTCTTGACCATAATAAGAAATAATTTGTCACATTGATTGACACAACCATAATTAATTTTGATATTGATGTTTTTTATGCTAACTAAATTGTACGTATCTTTTATTGTATCGTCTGGTTTGATATAATTGTGGTCAGTCAAAACCATTTAGTGACAACTGGACATTTATTATTCTAATAGAATACAAGTTGTTACAGTGGTTGATACAAGCTATTGTCAATTATTTGATGATTTATGTTCTACATGTTTAACAATTCTATGTGTAATGAAAGATTATGTCTGATATCATGGGGGCATTATTTTATATCAAGAAATATTAAAATATATATATATAAAATAAAAATTACACTAATTACAAATCAAGAGTGCTCATCAAACAGAGTTTTTCCCTTTTTTCTTCTTTGTTATTATCCAGAGAGAGACATCATTCTTTAATCGGACGTTCACATAATTGTGCCTGGGCACAGCAGATATGAGATTTCCTACTTCCAGCCATAACACTCACCAGGCAGCAGGTGTGAGGGGTGCTGGGCTTGAGACTACCACAATAAATGCTTGCAGGGAAACATGAACTGCAGCTATGACTCACAGGGGATCAGCATTGAGAAGTGCTTCCTAGACTCCCTTTGTCAAAATGGCGGCCGATTCGCGGGTCCAGCGCATGGAGAGTGTCTCCTGATCACTAGGGCAGTTGCAGCCCACAAGCAGGCTGGGAGTAGGGCCACCAATAACCGCTCCCCGGCATTCACCGTTGTGCAGGAGTGCAGCCGCTTCCCAACAACTATGACAATTGTCAGCCGGAAATCGAGACTGCAGCTTGGCACTGGAGTTAGGCCCGGGCACTGGGACACCTCTGGATCGTGCACAAGACCTCCCAGAGTGACCCACAGAGTGCCCGGAGGTAGCCAGATGCTGGGAGAGGCAGAGTGCGGGCGACAGAGCCCCTCGGTATGTCCCTGGAACAGCCGCACTGCTGGAGCCACACCAATGTCCGTCTACCCTGTGCAGACCACGCCCCATCAAAGATCCTTTTAAAAGAACGAGTTAACTCCTCATAATTGGAGACCAAAGCGTCCGCACGTTCCCACAAAGGAGAGACCCATTCCAGAGCAGATCCGGAGAGTAAAGAAATAACATAGAATACTTTTGCTCTTGATGTGTGAAAATACTGAGGCAGAAATTCAAATTTAATCTCACACTGGTTAATGAAACCACAGCAGAGTCTAGGATTCCCGTCAAAACGATTAGGGGCAGGCAATTGAAGACGAGACTTTGGAGGAGACGACACCGGAGGAGAATTCACTGGTACAGTTACGGAAGAAGTTGGAACCACTGAAGCTAGGGTGGACTGAATAGTATTTAATTGAGTAGAAAGTTTCCTAATATAGTGTGCCACCTGTTACCTCTTGTATAGAGAATCAAGAAGCAGCTAAGCAAGGTTCTGTATTGCCCCAGCACTTGGAGACCTTCTGCATCAATTTGGCCTGAACCTGGCCCTTCAGGGTCATGACCTGGCCTTTGAGGTTTCCAGTCAAAGGACTGGGAGTTGGGGTGACTATTTGGGGAGCCAGCAGTAGACAAGAAGGAAGTACATATGACTTCCTCATCAGCTGATTCCGGGTGTTGACGAGACCTGACCAAAGGCGCGGAGTCTAACGCATTGGTGGTTTTCGCCAGTGACCCCTCCAATTGGGATATGGGTTTAGCAGCACCCAATCCGCAGCTCCCTGATCATGGACCCAGGAATTAGCTATTGACAGGGAGATAAGAAAGACAACTGAGAGGCTGGAGATTATCAATGGTGAATATCGGAAATCACTGATGTAGAACAATACTGAAGAATATCGGTAGTGACCGATGTTGGAAATCACTGGAGAGTCTTGGTAGTGAGTGATTGT
Source organism: Taudactylus pleione (assembly GCA_031769625.1). Classification (NCBI taxonomy): domain Eukaryota; kingdom Metazoa; phylum Chordata; class Amphibia; order Anura; family Myobatrachidae; genus Taudactylus; species Taudactylus pleione. Next base: position 7,596,038 of record JAUIMM010000307.1, read on the forward strand.
TGAATATTTCAGTGAGTGATGTTGAAAATCACTGAACAATATTGGTAGTGACCGATGCTGAAAATCACTGGAGAATATCACAGAGACTGGTGAAGCACACTGAGGATACAACAGCATGGAGCCTGGAACAGCAATCCGAAGCTAGCAGCTACTGGAGAAGATAAGTTGTTCAGGCGACTTCCTGTTTCCGGGAGTCCTGCTTTATACCCTTAGGTAGCTGTCCATTGGAGGAAAGTGTCAGCTGAGAGCTGACAAGACTACCATTGGTGGAGGGTTCGGTCAGGTGAGAAAGACAACATGGCTGCGCCCATGATTGCCGCTGCGGGAATTCTGATATGGAGGTTTGCATGGAAGTCAGCAGGGCCCCGGGGATAATACTCAGCATGTCACCCGCTGCCGCACCTGACGTCTGACCGTGGACCTAGTCAGGAGAAGCTGGCACCGCAGTGAGGAATGGCTGATCCCAGGCTGAATCCTGACAGTTACTTCCTTGCTCACAAAACTGATCTGCACCTCGCTTCTCTCTAACCCAGCTTCTCACAACACTATCAAAGATGTGGTTCTTTTAATGCTTGTGAAATCAAAACTGCATATCATATCAGTGAGGCAATAGGAAACCGTCAAGAAATAACTGCAAATAGTAAACCACCTCACAGGGAAGCAATCGGGAAGCTGACTGCCTAAATACCGGCAGCCGGCTTCCCGACTGTCATATCCTGGCAAGGGTGAAATGCCGGGCGTCTAGATGTAGACGCCCGCATCTCCCCGACGCCGGGAGCCCGGCGCCCGGCATCCTGATCGTAGTGATGCCGGGCACCGCGAGCGGACAGCCGCGGGGTGGGAGGGTTAGGTTTAGGGCTCCTGGGGGGACTTAGGGTTAGGCCCCCCCCCGGGAGGGTTAGGGTTAGACTAGGGGGAGGGAGGGTTAGGCACCCCCGGGGGGGACTTAGGGTTAGGCACCCCCCTGGGGGACTTAGGTTTAGGCAGCGGGGAAGGGGGTGGTTAGGGTTAGGCACTTAGAGGGGGGATTAGGGTTAGGCACTTGGGGGGGAAGTTAGGGTTAGGCACCCCTAAGGAGGGTTAGGGGGGTTAGGTTAGGTTAGTAGATACTTACCTATCCACGATCGGGATTTCCAGCGCTGTCGGGCTTCCGCTTCTTCTAACTCTGCTCTTGTCGGGCTGCCGCTGACGGCCATGCGGCCGGCGGTATTTCATACCCATTCCACCTCACATATCTGTCAGTTTTTTAAGTTATCCTCCAAATCACTATAAGATGTAATTTTTTGTATATTTAGCCCCAGGTCACAATTTACATACATCTGTTACACATTGTTTTTCTCTTGAAACTTGCTAGATACCAAAAAACATAAGACATACCAATTATAAAATTATGCATCAGCAATGGAATGCACAGAAATCACCAAAAGATGGCATTGCAGCACAAGTTTGATTTAATTGCCTTTATTTTTTTAAAACTTTTTATTACATTTTCAATGTAATATAACACAGGAATAATAAAAATGAGAATTAAATCTATTGACCAAAAACAAAAAGTATACCGTATATACTCGAGTATAAGCCGAGTTTTTCTGCACATTTTTTGTGCTGAAAAAGCACCCCCTCGACTTATACTCGAGTGAAGTGTGTAGCGCTGACCGGACGGAGTTCGGTCAGCGCTACGCAGCACAAATACACAGCCGCCAGAGTCGGCAGCTGTGTGTTTGTTGTAATTAGCAGCCGATGAGAGTCTGTCAGACTCTCATCGGCTGCTGTTGCTCCCACTGCGGGAGCCATCTTCCGGCTCCCGCAGTGGGTAATGGGAGAGACGTCATGAGTAATGACGTCTCTCCCATGCAAAGCGGCCGGAGGAGCTGTTAGCGGCGGGACCAGGAGCGGGGGTTTCAGGTAAGTGATTTATTTTTTATTTTTATTACATTTTTTTCTACTGGGGGGGGGACTACTGGGGGCACTATCAGGGGGGGATTACTACAGGGGCCACTACCAGGGGGGAATTACTACAGGGGGCACTAAAAGGGGGGATTACCACTGGGTGTACTACCAGGGGGGGATTACTACTGGGGGCACTAAAAGGGGGGGATTACCACTGGGGGCACTACCAGGGGGTGATTACTACTGGGGGCACAACCAGGGGGAATTACTACTGGGGGCACTACCAGCTGCTGCATTTCCCACCCTAGGCTTATACTCGAGTCAATAAGTTTCCCCAGTTTTTTGTGGTAAAAGTAGGTACCTCGGCTTATATTCGGGTCGACTTATATTCGAGTATATACGGTAATACAATAAAAAAAATTAATTTAAAGCAGGAACAAAAATAAACATTGAAAATATGAAAAATGCTAACTAAAAAAATATATTCATATTTTGAAAGATATCAAAATTGTTAAATAACTTATTAATTTAAAAGAAGGGGAAGGAAGAAGTGGAAGAGGAACTTGCCTGGGATTTAAAAAAAAAAAATAGATATAGATAGATAGATAGATAGATAGATAGATAGATAGATAGATAGATAGATAGATAGATAGATAGATGAAATTAATACAAAAGATCTCCAATATTCTTCGACATATTGCTGCAAGTGCAGGACTGATATAAGGCAAACCAAGGACTCCATTCTTGGATAAATCTAAGCAAATTATTAAGAAGATATGCTGTTATTTTTTCCATTATTTTTTCTATATGCCAAATCTTGTTTGTAAACCGCCTGAAGGGGGGGATGTTTCCAGTAAGAAGCTGTAAGGCAACAGGCTGCATTAAGAATCTGAGAGGCCTATTCATCAACAATAAAATAACGTTTTTAAGGACATTTTCCTTAATTACTGTTATTTTAGTATTCATGAAGATACTTAACACAGGAGATATCACTGATATCTCCTGGTTAAGTCCACCTGCGTTAATTTCCACACTCCTATTCATCAAATTCTGAAAATTATGTATTTTCGGAATTTGATGTTGTGTTACAATACGCCACTGTCAGGTGGTTTACAGCGGGTTAACACTTACCTGCTGTCAGCTGGGCAGGACCTCCGCCGTCTCCCTCCGTCACTCTGGCTGCTTCTCGGGCTCCGGCTGCTTCTCTGACACTGTGTTCTCCTGGCAGAACACAGTAAAGTTTAGAAAAAAACATTTTTTTTTTTTCCTAAACTTTACTGTGTTCTGCCGGGAGAACACAGTGTCAGAGCAGCAGCCAGAGCTGGAGGTGGCTGCTGCGGCCAGGTAAGTGGGGGACAGGGAGGTGAGCAGAGGGGGAGTTGGAGGGACACACAATTATCTCAGCTGTAAGTAGTGCTGCGCATGCGCTGCTTTTACGGATGTAATGGCGCAAGTGCAGCACTGATTACAGCTGCGGTAAGTTAGAGCAGGTAGGGGAAAGTATCTATTTCCCGAAAAGCTGTCATCACAAAAATGGCAGCTTTTCGGAATAGATACTTATGGAGATGAGGAATGATGAATTCCTCTGGTAATTAGGTAGAACTCCATGCGACTTCTAAACCTAATTACCGCCAGAGAATTTTTAGTAATGATAAATAGGTCCCTGAGATACTAATTTATCTATTAGTTTATCCAAACATGCTATAGGTAATCACAGAAGGAGGGTCCAAGGTTCTCTAGTAATTGTAGAATTAGTTAATTTACTTATTAGGGCCACCACTGTATCCCAAAAAAACACTATCTCTGGGCTTGTTCACCATATATGGATAAAGGTTCCTGTATCTCCACAACCCCTCCTTTAGTTTATCAAAAGTTTTATAGCAACACTATATGTAAAATTCAGAGCACTTCAGAGCAATTCTAAAACTAGTACTGTTCTTTTCTATGTTTTGTGACTTTTGATACCCAGGAGGATTGAGTATTATTTAGTATTTACATTTGTTAAATTTACATTTCTTGATGTTTTCCAAAAGTGTTGGTGATGCTAATAAATTAGTTTTGCATAAGAATTCAGCTAAAGTTAGCATATCAAGCTAATGATTCTGTAGCTGCTGATTGAAGATGGTATATCCAAAGCGTTATTATCCATACTCTATGTTTATAGGCCAAGTGACAGTGGAGGAAATCACGCACTAAGGCAGGCTTCCTCCATTTCAAATGTATGCTTTCATCTTACAGTGCTGCCCTTTCCCTTTCCAAACAATCATATTTCAAGAACCTTAACTCCTCCCAGTCCTTAAACCCCCGGTGTCTCTTTGCCACTTTCAACTCCCTCCTCTGCCCTCCCCCTCCTCGTCACCCCTCCTCGCTCTCTGCCCTTTTACATCTAAAATTTACTCCATACATCAGGACATCATTTCCCACCAGAACCTCAGCACTCCACCCCCTCCTTTCCCAGATCACCCCTTCTCATCCATCTTATCAACCCTGACAAAGGAAAGGAAGTTAGGGCCCTCATTCGGTTCTCCCCCTTCCACCTCCCCCTTGACCCTATCCATTCCTGCCTCCTCCGCTACCTCTCTCTTTCTGCCTGTTTTCATCTTGCCCACCTCCTCAATCTCTCCATCTCACTTGGCACTGTTCCTTCTGCATTCAAACATGCCCTTGTCTCTCCCATTCTCAAAAAACCTACCCTTGATCCTAACAGTCTCTCTAGCTAGCGACCCATCTCTCTCTTCTCTTTTGTCTCCAAACTCCTTGAGCATATTGTTTACAACTGCCTTACGATCTTTCTTTCCTCTATCATCCATCTGGGGAACACTGCAGTTAGCCATTACATGTTGGGTTAGAGGATAGGTATAGGAGCTTGGCACTAAACTAGTTAATAAAAAACAGAAACTGAAATCCTGCCCCCTCTAACCTCTCCTCCTTGCACATAACCTCAGAGTAAGGCGCATGTTTATTTGTCTCTGACTTTTTAGTTAGGTTTTATTTAAAATCATTTTCTCTGTAAGTGCTTCAGTCCCTGCTAGCAGGAGACACTGTGTTTTAGGGAGTGGGCATTAGTTAGTTTAGCCCACTCCCACCTTTGCCTCTGTGGGTCACTGATCTGGTCTATGGGCTTTACGGTTTCTGGCTGCTGTCCGAGGAGGGAAAAGCTGCATAAGTGCTGTCACTTTACGAGTAGTCCGCGACGCTGAGTAGAGCCGTCATAACAGTAAATGCAGCTCAGGAGGTGGCTGTGCTGTGGAGGCGGGACTTAATTTTACAGTACGGCGAGGCAGCTCCGCCCTTAAATACATCAGTTACCTCAACTAGAGCCACGGAAATCTCCATCTTAGAGAGCACAGTGCTGTGGACCTGCACTGACTTCAGCTGGTGGTTTTGTGAGGCAGTTAAGTTAGTTACAGAGAGTCTCTCCTGAGCTAACCAACGGCAGCTAGTAAGGACTGAGACTAATTGCCCAGAGCGCCATTACAGCCAGTGCACTAAAGCTTATACATTCACTATTATTCCCTGCTCTCTACCTATTTTTTTCTTAGGGTATTAGGCAAGGGATATACATTTACTATGTATTCCCTGCACTTCCCCTCTTAGTTAAGATATTAGGCAAGGGAAAGTTATTTTGAAGTGAATAACAAGTCAGCTCAGCTATATATATTGCTTGTTTTAATTGTGGTAAGAAATTACCTAAGGTATGCATGGAGCAGGGGGCTCTCTGCGCAGCGTGCGATACCAGGACTGTGGACTCAGCTCCAAGGTGTTCAAAGGAAGCACCCATGATGCCGGAGTGGGTTAGATCTATGGTGGATACAATTGCACTCCACCAATCCCAGGTAAGTGACCCGGTTTCTAGCTCACAAAAGGTCCTCCATCTGGTTCAGGTCCATCAGAGGACCTGAATGGCCTCGTAATATGGTAAAATGCCTTTCTGAGATGGTTACATCTCTTACTAAAATAGTCACTACTAAGAAGCGACTGTTGCCATCTACTATTGCTTTTCCTGGCGATTCTGACATGGTTGACTTACCTCCTGAGGAGGGGGAATTAGATCTTGATTGGGAGGATTCCTCTGGCTGGGAGGAAGATTCCCTAGCTTCTTCAGGTGTTAGACATGTAGTTGAAGTGGTATGTAAGACTCTTTATATACAGGACACTGATAATACAGAGCCTGCTTTTACTTCTTGCTTCAAGCATAAGAAGTCAGTGACTGTTTTTCCTCCTATTTCACACTTTTGAGAGACTTTAAAGGAGGCTTAAGCCTGACACAAAGTTTCAGGCCCCTAGAAAGTTCATATTTTTGTACTCATTTGCTGATGATGATACTAAGCCTTGGATGTTTCCCCCTCGGGTGGATGCCCCAGTAACTTGATTGGCTAAAGCCACAGTTATCCCTACCATTCAATTGGTGATGTTAAAGAATCACACTGATAGAAACACTGATGCTTCTAAAATCCATCTTTACCCTTACAGGTTGAGTCCTGGGTAACCCAGATGTTGTCTGGATTCCCATCTGATGATGCAAATTCTGAATAAGGTACTCTAATGGAACAAGTACAAGAAGCTCTTATTTATGTAGGTGATACTTTGCTGAACATAATTTCCATGGAGTCCAGAGTTTCTGCATTAGTGATTTCAGCCTGGAGGTCAATCTGGCTTCGCTCTTGAAATGTGGATCCTGAATCTAAGACAGGGGTGGGGAACCTATTTTTTGGCGAGGGCCACTTTGATATATATAATATTATTCATGGGCCAGGTGCAGGCCACGCCCCTATGTGTGATGTCACACAGGGACAGAGCCACAATCGGCAGTGATAACAACAATGCTCGGAGCATTATGAGGATGTGCCGGGGAGCTGCAAGAGCAGCGGTGTGACCTTCTGAAGCATCCTAAGGACATTCCAGGTGTCACTGCTGCATAGATTCTGACTGCAGGGTGCTATTCTAGGCACCCTGCTAGCCAGATAAGGCTAGCAGAAAAAAGCTCAGAGGGCCAGACCAAATGATTCCGGGGGCCTTATACGGCCCCCATGCCTGAGGTTCACCATCCCTGATCTAAGAGGACCTTAGACGCGGTGCCTTTTGAGGGTGAGTTTCTATTTGGCTCTGAGCTTATGAAGATCATCTCACAGGCTCCTGGGGAGCAAGAGTCCGTCTCTTCCAGTTTCTGCTTGTAAGATTAGAGGCCCTCGTTTTCATGTCTTCCGACCACAAGGAAGAGCATCTTTTCAGTCCATTCGAGGTATATCCAACTATGTAGGGGAGCCTTTGAGCACGAAATACCACCGATACCCGTTGACCTGCCACCAAACCAACAGATAAGCCTTCTGCATAACAGTCAGGTCGTGGTGGCCTCCTCCAGTTCCGAGATGTTTGGCTTCAATCAAATCCATATCCGTGGATACAAGGCATCATAATCAGAGGGTACATTCTCGATTTGGACAATTCCTTACCACAGCATTTTTCTAAATTCCCTTTACCACAAGACCCAGACAGACGTCATGCTTTGCTGCAATAAATTCATTCTCTTTCAGATTCGGCAGTTATCACTCTGGTTCCCATTCAACAACATGGAGAAGGTTTATATTTCAACCTTTCTCTAGTGGACTAACCAGATGGGACTTTTTGTCCTATCATGAACCTAAAATTTTTAAATCCATACCTTTTTCTGGCAAAATTCAAGATGGAGTTTTTGCGCTCAGTCATTGCAGCTATGGAAGCATGCCAGTTCTTAGCATCAATAGACATCAAGGATGCTTACCTCCACATCTCCATTTGGAGAGGGCATCAACACCTTCTCCGGTTTGCGGTGAGGGATCAGCATTTCAAATTTCAGACCCTACCTTTCAGTCTTTCTACAGCTCCAAGAGTGTTCACGAAAGTTATGGCACATATGGTCTCTTTATTAAGAATTGCTGGAATACCCAAGCACTGCTTCTAAGGTCCGCTTAGATTCAGGATCCACATTTCAAGAGCAAAGCCAGATTGACCTCCGGGCCAAAATCGCTAATGCAGAAACTCTGGAAATTAGGTTCAACAAAGCATCACCCACATAAATAAGAGCTTCTTGTTCTTGTTCCGTAAGAGTACCTTATTCAGAATTTGCATCACCAGATGGGAATCCAGACGACATCTGGGTTACCCAGGCCTCAACCTGTAAGGGTAAAGATGGATTTTAGAACAGCATGTTTCTATCAGTGTGATCCTTTAACGTCACCAATGGGGTAAACATAGTTCCATATCTGGACAATCCCTTACTAATAGCTCCATTGGAGGATCTTCTACTTCAACATCTACAAATCACGATCTCTACCTTGCAAACTCACGGCTGGATCGTCAATTAAAAAAAAAAATTGAGCCCGTTGCCGGCTCATCGGGAGATGTTTCTAAGTCTTTCTCTGAGAATTTTACTTCCATCACAAAAGATACAAGATCTCCAATCTGGAGTACGATCTCTTCTTCAGCAGCATTGAGTCTCAGTTCTCTGGTGCATGCAGCTTCTGGGAAGAATGGTAGCAGCCTTTGAAGTGGTTCCATTCTCCAGGTTCCATGCCAGAACACTTCTACACCACTTCTCAGTTTGTTCAAGAGAAGCCATCGAATAGACAGACAGTTCCTCAGTCTGTCTCCGCAGACTCATCACTCTTTACAGTGGTTACTTTACACTCCAAATCTGATAAAGGGCCCCTCCTTTCAGATTTGGAATTGGGTGATCATCACAACAGATGCCAGTCTAACAGTTTGGGTGCAGTGCTTCTGGATCAACATTTTCAGGGGTGTTGGTCTCTTCAGGAGTCTGTTCTTCCCATCAATATTTTCGAATTATGAGCAATACGCTTTGCTCTGCAACGAGCTCAGACATTCTTACAAGGCCATCCGATTCGGATTCAGTCGGACAATGTCACAGCGGTGGCTTATGTAAACAAACAAGGTGTTTGGCAAAATTTTGTGTTCCCGCCATCTCGGCAGTACATATTCCTGGTGTGGACAACTGGAAGCAAACTTTCTCAGTCGCCACACCATTCATCCCGGAGGGTGGGAGCTACACCAAGAGGTGTTTCAGACTAGTGCAGACGTGGGGGGGGGACTCCAGACATAGATCTCATGGCCTCTTTCCTGAACAAGCAACTACCTCTGTATGGCAAAAGATCGAGAGACCCTGAGGCAGCCTTAGTGGATGCAATGTCAGCTCCCTGATCCTTCAATCTAGGTTATATCTTTCCGCCTCTATCCATGCAAACCTGAGTACTGCAAAGAATCCAGAGGGATGGTCTCCCAGTCATTCTCATTACCCCAGACTGGCCTTGTCGCCAGTGGTTCTCTCTCCTTTGCAGTATGTTGGCTGCAGATCCATTCCATCTTCCTCTAAGGGTAGACCTTCTTCAACAAGGATCTAAAGAGCTTGAGGGTTTTCTTAGCCAGTAATTCGGACTATGATTCAAGCTCGTAAACCTATTACTTCCAGAATTTACCATGGGGTCTGTAAGCATTCTATTTCTTGGTGTAAAGGAAGAGGTCTTTCAGCCACTAGTTTTCACTGTGTTTAATCCTTTCTTCAGGATGGATTGTCTAAAAGACTTCGATTGTCTTCTGTGAAAAGGCAAGTGTTGGCTCTTTCTATCCTATTTAAGTGTCGTCTGGCTAATATTGTAGAGGTTCAGACCGTTTTACAAGGGGTTCTTCATGTTCAACCCCCATATGTACCCCCTGTTTCCCCCTGGTATTTGTACTTGGTATTGGAGGCTCTTTAAAAGGCTCCTTTTGAACCTCTTCAATCAGTAGAACACTGTTACCTTACTTTTCTTTCTAAAGTGGTGTCTAAAAATGTCACCTTAATCAGGATATAGTTTTTCTGGCTTTTCCTAAGGATTCGTCTTCTACAGCTTCTTCCTCACTACAATTGTTGGATATGGTCCGTGCTCTCTGTATTTAATTGGATCGAACTGCTGCAATGAGGCATACAGACTCTCTCTTGGTATTATTTGATGGACCAAAGAGGGGTTGGCCTGCGTCCCAAGCCTCTCTTGCTAGGTGGGTCACTTCTGCCATTCATCAGGCTTGCATATCTTCTGATGTTCTGGATTCTCTCAGGGCCCATTCTACCCAGGCAGTCATGGGGCCTTGGTGGAGCAGCTGTGCAGAGCAGCAACCTGGTCCACTGTGCATAACTTCACTAAGTTTTACTGATTCCATACATTTGGTATGGGGGATGCCAGTTTTCGGTGTAAGGTTCTTTGTGCGACCCTGATATATGGGCAATCGAAAAAAGCACAGCGCTCAAAATTCATACATAAGAATTATCTAATTGAACATAATTTAATGACAATATCATTCATAAATACAAATTAAAATACATACAAATATGGAAATGAGCTATATCAATGGTATGATAAGCAGATTCAGAATGAAAAAGTATGTTTCAGATCAAAAATCACCCAATCCACAGCGACGAAAATAATGTCCAGATAGTAATGATGGTTCAGGAAACATGTATCCAGAGAAAGTTTTTTGTTGTAAAGAAATTTGAGGTGCTTAATTTGAAAGTGTCCAGCAGAAAATTATATTTACAATAAACAGTATTGTGGGGTCCATTAGCAGTGCCAGCACAGCTTTTGCAGTGGGATTCATCCCCTATGGCACAGGTCCGGTCCACTAGTACTTGAGACAGCTGTCTAAAGCACCTATAGTAAAGTGGAGTATGTTCCTGACAAATATTGTGCAGTATATTGTGAAGTAGCCAGTCCCTTACGCATTTCACTGTGTCAAGGTACAGCTTTATCAAAGGCTCATGGGCAGGAGGCTGGAAAGACAGGAGGCTGGTGTGATAGTTCAGGAGGCTGTCCCCTATAGGAAGCTGGAAAGACAGGGGGCAGGATGCTGTAAAGATAGGAGGATGGAGAGATACATGGAGCAGTAGGCTGAAGGGGATACAGGGAGCATGTCTGCTTGAACCTCTGTTGTATGATGATGACATTGGTTATATTCCTACGCAAGCAGGCATCTTCTGGACCATGTGATCTGATATATGGATAGTGAATACTGACAGAAGACCCTGTCTGCCCAGGGAGGATCAGTTTCTTCAGAGGTTCCCAGTTGCAGAGCAACCGCCATATAGGTAAGGTGTATTTGGAATGGAATGGAGAGGAATGCTCCCAAAGTGATGAGAAATGGGTGACATTTTATGCTGACACACCCTCATTTCAAAGGACCATGCCCCTCGCTCGTTATGCGTGGCCACGCCCATTTTTTTGGCACATACAGTATCACTAAGAATTTTTTTCTACTTGCACCACTGTGTTTCTCTGACACCTATGCCAACCAAGTGGTTCTCTCTTGGGGATTACCAACACTATGACACAAAAGGTTAGCATATCAGTTTTACACTGAGATTTATATTGTCTTTATTGGCCATATCCAGGGTCTGGCTCTGCTTCCTGCGGGAACTTCCTGTGGTTACCCTTCCTGCAGGAACTTCCTATGGTTACCCCACTGCTGTTGCCCATGTGGAGCCGACACAATCAGCTGTCAGGTAACAAGTTGCTGCTGCGCTGTGTTACACACAGTCACCTGTATCCTTGGGTGCCGGTGTGAGCAGCATAATGTGGGGACACCGGGCTGTACTATGTCTGATGTTACTTCCACGCCAGTATTACTGCTGATGTGCATGGGGTATTCAGTGTGTGCACTAACTAGCTACACAACTTACTGTAAACTCTCTGTTCCCATACACACTAGTACTGTCTCGTTTCAGATAGGGATGAGCGGGTTCGGTTCCCTGAGAACCAAACCCACCCGAACTTCGGGGATCTGAGGCAGATCCGAGTCGGCTCGGGTTTTCCTGCCTGACTCGGATCTGAAAACGAGGCAAAACTTCATCATCCCGCTGTGGGATTCTCGCGGGTTTTGGATTCTATAGAGGTTCCGCGATCGCCGCCATGTTTCATTCCAGCTGTGGAGAGTGAAGAGGGAGGGAGCTGGGACCTGTGCTGTATTCAGTGCCGGCCCTAGCCAATTTGGTGCCCTAGCCAAGATTTTGGCTCGTGCCCCCTAGAAGATAATCCACCACCAATCTTAAAGTGGGTACACAGCTAACGGATATATCTGCAGATCGACTAATCTGCAGATTATGGTTTTTCATACACACTGAACAACCATCATCTGTGTCCCCACTAGCCGGGGCTACACATAGCAACCCCCTCCCTGCCAGCCACTGCAGCAAGTGTAAGGGTGATCGGCTGAACGCCCGTACACACAGCAAGAGCTGTACTGCACAGCTGACCCAATATGCCTGTGAACAACGTTGTTCACGGACATATTGTGTGTACGGGATATTTTTGGCATCTCAGCATTTGAGACACCGAGATTATATATATATATATATATATATATATATATATACATATATATACAGTGCCAGTCAAAACACCTTCTCACTCAATGGTTTTCGTTTATTTAAATTATATTAATACTGAAGACATCAAAACTATGATAGAACACATATGGAATTATGTTGTAAACAAAAAAAATGTTAAACAAATCAAAATATGTTTTATATTTTAGATTCCTCAAAGTAGCCCCCTTTTGCTTGGATGACAGCTTTACACACTCTTGGCATTCTCTCAATCAGTTTAATGAGGTAGTCTCCTGGAATTGTTTTACAACAGTCTTGAAGGAGTTCCCAGAGGTGCTGAGCACTTGTTGGCTGCTTTTCCTTCACACTGCAGTCCAACTCATCCCAAACCAGCTCAACTGGGTTTAGGTCAGGTGATTGTGGAGGCCAGGTCATCTGATGGAGCACTCCATCACTTTCCTTCTTGGTCAAGTAGCCCTTACATAGCCTGGAGGTGTGTTTGGGGTCATTGTCTTGTTGAAAAACAAATGATGGTCCCAGTAAGCGCAAACCAGATGGGATGGCATGGCCCTGCAGAATGCTGTGGTAGCCATGCTGGTTAAGTGTGCCTTGAATTTTGACTAAATCACCAACAGTGTCACCAGTAAAGCACCCCCACACCATCACACCTCCTCCTGCATGCTTCACAGTGGGAACCACACATGCAGAAACCATCCGCTCACCTTCTCTGCGTCTCACAAAGACACGGCGGTTGGAACCAAAAATCTCAAATTTCGACTCTTCAGACCAAAGTACAGATTTCCACTGGTCTAATGTCCATTCCTTGTGTTTCTTGGCTCAAACATTTCTCTTCTTCTTGTTGTTCATCCTCAGCAGTGGCTTCTTCACAGCAATACGACCATGAAGGCCTGATTCACGCAGTCTCCTCTGAACAGTTGATGTAGAGATTTGTCTGCTACTTGAACTCTGTGAAGACTTTGGACCTCATTCAGACCCGCTCGCAAGCGCTGAGGGTTCGGAAATGGGTCGATGCTTAGGCCCTGCACACGCGCCGCGGCCGCACTGCGCGTGCGCAAACCCCAGAGCGAGACAGAAATTCTCTTGCTCTGGGGCTCGCTATCAACGGGGCGGCTGTCGATGTTGATCGACAACTCGCCCCGTTTAGTAGGCGGTGAGGGGGGGTGGTTTCACAAACGGAGGAGTTAAGGAACGCATGCCGTTTTGTGGGCGGCCGCAATGACATCAGCAGTGATGTCAGTGGGGAGCTTCCTGCTCGATTAGAGCAGGAAGCTCCCTGGGGCTTGCGGTTGCTGAGACCCAACCTCAAGGGTCTCGTCGCAAGCCCCGATGGTCGCGATGGTCTTGACCATCGCGACCATCAACCTGGTCGGTCGCTAAAGCTGTGGGAGGTAACCCACAGCTTAGCTAGCGACCAGGAGGCCGCACTTCAAAATACAAGCGGCCGCCCACATTCAGAGCGAGCGCTCCTATTTTGTGAGCGCCTCTGAATGAGGGCCTTTATGTGGTCTCTAATCTGAGGTGCTGTTAAGTAGTGGTTTCTGAGGCTGGTAACTCTAATGAATTTATCCTCTGCAGCAAAGGTAACTCTTGGTTTTCCTTTACTGGGGCTGTCCTCATGAGAGCCAGTTTCATCATAGCGTTTTATGGTTTTTGCAACTGCACTTAAGGATACATTCAAAGTTCTTGATATTTTCCGTATCGACTGACCTTCATGTCTTAAAGTTATGATGGATGCCATTTCTCTTTACTAAGTTGAGTGGTTGGTGCCATAATATGGATTACAACAGTAGTCAAATAGTGGTATCCACTGTGTACTAACCCTACCTCTGCACAACACAACTGATGGTCTCAAACACATTAAGAAGGCAAGTAATTCCACAGATTGACTCTTGACAAGGCACACCTGTTAATTAAAAACCATTCCAGGAGACTACCTCATGAAGCTGATTGAGAGAATGCCAAGAGTGTGCAAAGCTGTCATCCAAGCAAAAGGGGGTTAATATATTTTGATTTGTTGAACACTTTTTTGTTTACAACATAATTCCATATGTGTTCTTTGATAGTTTTGATGTCTTCAGTATTAATATGCTATGTTGAAAATAAATAAACAAAAACCATTGAATGAGAATGTGTGTCCATATACATATATATATATATATATATATATATACATAGATACACACACACATATATACACACATAAATAAACACTTATATATATATATATATATATATATATATACACAGTCACACACACATATATATATATATATATATATATATACACACACACACATATATATATATACTGTGACACAGTTGGGATAGGGGTCCCTCTCCTGGGGTAGATGGACTTCCTCTTGGGCCTCTGGGCCACCTCCAAGGCCAACAGTTGCACCTGGGTGGATTCCTGCTGAGCTCTGGTAGCTTCCTGCTGAGCCGCCGTAGCTAGGAGCAAGGCTTTTACAACGTCCTCCATGCTGCTTTTAGGTGTGGTCTGGAAGCAAAATCTGGCTTATCTAAGCATGTGCGGGTGCCACCTCCATGGACTTCAATGTTATATCCACCATAAAAAATGGGTGTCTGTCACTTTAAATTTTAAATGTAGAATTTATTTTTTTCCGGCTGCAACTTCAGTGTGTATGACCGCATTCTCCCCCAAATGTGACACAGTTGGGATAGGGGTCCCTCTCCGGGGGTAGATGGACTCCCTCTTTACACACAGCAGCCATAGAAGCAGAAGACAAGTCTGGGAATCTCATACAAACTGGTCAGCACAAGTCTTTATTGTGCCACACATAAAAGTATAAACAAAAGCATGAACATAAATCCTAGCCCGGCTGGGCACTAACTACACAGCAGATTCCCTTGCTATAACAATGGTAGGGCCTATTGCCCTCACCATCAACAAAACACATGCACAGTACTTACAGGGTTTTAACCAAGTGTCTCTGAACAGGCTAGACTGCCAGCTCCCCCAGGTATAAGACACTCAGCCACAAACAAACCCAGCTTAAATCAGCCAGTTCCAGGTGGAAGCCCTAATGAGGCTGCTACCAAGCTGAAAGGCCCAAGACCTACAGTGGCCTGTGGATGGAGCCCTCCCTCTCTTCACATCCACACCCCCAGGACCCATTTTGGCTTTTCACAGAAGCCTACATTACTAGTCTGCTTAACTAACAGAATTCTCCTGGGGTTTTTAAAAGACATAAGACAGGAATCTGGGACAAATATAGAAGCCATTTCACACTTCTCCAATGCTTCTATCACATATCCCCCCCCTTTGTTTCGACCTGTGGGCCGGAACAACTGCAGCCCCCAAACAGTGAGCGCGTGACAAAGCATCTGCATTGGTCAGCTGGCTTTCTGGCCTATGTTCTACCGTGAACTTAAAGGTCTGTAATGCCAAGAACCACCTCGTTATTCTCGCTTTACTGTCTTTGTTCTCTGACATCCATTTCAAAGGGGCATGGTCAGTGATCAATCTTCCCACCAAATAGTACCTGAGAGTTTCTAAGGCCCATTTTATGGCCAATGCTTCCTTCTCAACTGTAGCATAGTTTCTCTCATGTACATTTAATTTCCTGCTTCGGTAAAAGATAGGGTGTTCCTCACTGTCCTTGCTCTGCGACAGGACCACTCCTATACCTACTTCTGTTGCATCAGGTTGTACCACAAACTCCCTGTCAAAATCAGGAGTCACCAGAACGGGTTGGGTACACAACGCTGCTTTTAAGGCCTGAAAAGCATTCTCTGCATAAGAACTCCATTCCACCATGACTTTCTGTTTGTCCTTGGTAAGGTCAGTCAGTGGGACTGCAATGGTGGCCAGTTTTGTATTGCTTCAATTTTATTAAGCTGTGGCTTTATCAAACCTCTGCCTATGGTGTACCCAAGATACTTTACTTCTTCCATTCCTAGACAACACTTTTTTGGGTTGGCTGTCAAACCTGCCCTATAAATGGAGTCCAACACTGCTTGTACTCTAGGCAAGTGAGCCTGCCAATCAGGGCTATGAATGACTACATCATCCAGATAAGCAGCAGAATATTGTCTATGGGGCCTTAGAATCCTATCCATCATTCTTTGAAAGGTCGCAGGTGCCCCATGTAACCCAAAGGGAAACATCTTGTATTGAAACAACCCTTCTGGTACTGAAAAAGCTGTCTTTTCTTTGGCATTCTCAGTTAATGGGACTTGCCAATACCCTTTGGTTAAGTCAAGTGTGGCTAAATATCTGGCTGTTCCTAGCCTTTGAATTAATTCATCCACCCTAGGCATTACTTAGGCTTCGAATTTTGACACACTGGCCCTGATTCAGAGCCGGACGCTCTGACAGAGTGCTCGCTCTGAATCAGGGCCGGCCTTCTTGTTTTTTAGAGCGGCCTCCTGGCCGCTCGCATAGCTGTGGGTGACCACCCACAGCTATAGCGAGCGGCCAGGAAGATGGTCGCAATGGTCAAGACCATCGCGACCATCAGGCTTGCGACGAGACCCTTGTGGTAGGGTCTCGTTGCCGCAAGCCCCAGAGTGCTTTTGGCTCTAACAGAGCCGAAAGCACTCCCACTGACATCACTTGTGATGTCAGTGGGGCTGGCCCCAGACGGTAGGCGTTCCCATGGGAATGCCTCCGTCTGGGCAGCCACGCCCCCGGCCCGCCCAGCAAAGGGGGCATGCTGTCACTCAACATCGACAGCACACCCCCTTTGGTACGAGAACTGGAGCGACGGATTGCCCGTCGCTATCCGGGTCTCGCGCATGCGCACGACGGTGCTGGCTCTGTCATGCACATGCGCACTGGGCCACCATCGACCTGCTTACGAGCGCATAGTGCTTGTGAGCAGGTCTGAATCAGGCCCACTGTTCAATTTCCGGAAGTCATTGCAGAAACGCACACTCCCATCGGGCTTTGGAATAAGTACAATGGGGCTTGACCACTCACTATGCGATTCTTCAATGACACCCAATTCTAACATTTTTTTAATTTCTTTAGACACTGACTCCGTTTGGGCTTCTGGTAACCTATAGGGCTTTAGGTTAACCTTAACCACTTGGTCAGTGATTATATCATGTTTAATGACCGTGGTTTTCCCTGGTATGTCTGAAAACAAGACCCTATTTCTGATAAGAAATTCTTTAACTTCCTGCTGTTGAATGGCTGACAGGGTTTTTGCTACTGTCACTTCGGTACCCAAGGGCCCTGGATTTACTGGAGGGGCACGGATGGCTGACAGAGCTGCTCTATCCTTCCAGGGTTTTATAATATTTACATGGTATATCTCTTCTTGCTTTCTTTTCCCAGGCTGGTAAACTTTGTAATTAACTTACCCCACTTTTTCTAGAATTTCAAAGGGTCCTTGCCACTTAGCTAAAAGTTTACTTTCTACTGTGGGAACCAATACCAACACTCTGTCCCCAGGAGTAAAGTTGCGTAAGTGAGCATTGCGGTTGTACACCCTCTGCTGTGCCTGTTGGGCCTGTTCCAAGTGCTCTCTTACTATCGGCACCACAGCAGCAATTCTTTCTTGTATTTGGGAAACATGCTCAATAACTGTTTTATACGGACTGGACTGCCTTCCCATGTCTCTTTGGCAATGTCCAGTAACCCCCTTGGATGTCTCCTGTACAACAAATCAAAAGAGGAAAACCCTGTTGAGGATTGGGGAACCTCTCTTATGGCCAACAGCAAATAAGGCAACAGGTAATCCTAATCTCTACCATCTTTGTCCACTACTTTTCTTAGCATGTGCTTTAAAGTTTTATTAAACCTCTCCACTAACCCATCGGTCTGGGGATGGTACACAGAGGTTCTTAATTGATCAGTTTTAAACAGGCGGCACAGCTCTTTTATGATTTTTTACATTAATGGGGTCCCTTGGTCAGTCAGGATTTCCTTAGGTATTCCCAACCTGCTAAAGACATGGACTAATTCCCTAGCAATGGTCTTTGTTGACGTATTGCGCAATGGTATAGCTTGTGGGTGCCGGGTAGCGTAATCCATTATCACTAGAATATATTGATGGCCCCGGGCAGACTTCATTAATGGTCCAACCAAGTCCATAGCTATTCTTTCAAAGGAAACCTCAATGATAGGCAACGGGACAAGTGGACTTTTAAAATGTAGCCTCGGAGCATGATATTGACATTCAGGACAGGACGCACAATAGTCAGACACCTCTTTATGGACCCCGGGCCAGAAAAACCTCTGCAAGATCTGCTCAGTGGTTTTTTCTACCCCTAGATGACCTGCCGTTATATGACTATGAGCCAGGTCTAACACTGTTCTTCCGTATGCCTTGGGAACTATTAATTGTTCCACAATGTCTTCCCCTTTTTTAGTCACTTGATACAAAAAATCCTGGCACACTGCCATGTGAGGATACGACAACGGACTATCAGCGTCTATGGGTTTGCCATCAATTACTTTTACATTCTCCCTGGCTTTTACTAGAGTAGGGTCATTCAACTGCTCCATGGCAAAGACCTCTCTCCTGACCTCAAGATCAGGCAGGCAATCCACGGGCTCAACAACACTCCCCACCTCAGTGGGAGGCACCGCCTGGTGAGCCACCATCACTCTCAGGTTCACCAACCATGCTAGAAAAAGGGAACATCACAGACTCTGAAGAAACTCCCCCTTCTACTGCATCAGTAACCCTCTCAAATGGGTCGGGGTTGTGAACAAATCGGCTTTCCCACAACTTCCAGAAGTGGGCAAAGTCTCCCCCCAATATCGCATCATACATTAAGCCATGTACCAAACCCACAGAGACTATCGCGGAACCACATGGTGTCTCGATGTTCACTTCTGCAGTAACATAATACCTAGTATCCCCATGTATGCTGGTCACACCAACAGTTTTCCCCTTACGCTTCAAGGGGTTCACCAGTTCAGCTTTCATAAGTGTAACCAGGCTACCAGAATCTAACAGAGCCTCTACTCGGTTGCCCTCTACAGTGAGTACACACATGTGCTTATCTGTCTCAGCCTGCCAGACAGCAGTAAAGGATGGCTGTGCAACAAAGACATCCTGCGGTTAATATGAGCAGTATCACATTGCATAGGTTCAGAGGTAAGTGAACAATTAGCTGCAATATGGCCGAAACCACCACATCGGAAACACTGAATCACATAACCTAGTCTTTTACGGGGTAGGAACCTTCCTGGCCTGGCTGGTCTGTCTCCAGGTTCCTTTCCCTCAGTCTTAGGTACATTCCATTGCCCAGCACCCTTCTCCCCTGGAACAGTCTTACCAGTCTCGATGGGAGTACGCTGATGCGTCATCGGGGCTCGGTGGGGCAGACTCAAGAGCTCCTCAGCCGCCACATACTTCACCAGTTCGACTAACTGGTCTGCGGATTTAGGGTCTGCATGGCTCACCCACTAGCGCAGAGATGCAGGTAGCGATCGTAGATACTGGTCCATCACAACTCTTTCCACAATCTGTGGTCCTGTTAGCATCTCGGGCTGTAGCCATTTTGTGGTAAGATGGACGAGGTCATGCATCTGTGAGCGTGGAGGCTTTTCCATTTGGAACTCCCAGCGGTGGACTTGTTGGGCGCGAACGAATAGGGTGACTCCTAAACGAGTTAGGATCTCTCATTTCAATTTCTCATAGTCTTTGGCATCAGCTAGGCACAAGTCGTAGTAGGCCTTTTGTGGCTCTCCAGCCAGGAAAGGTGCCACCAGACTTGCCCATTGTTCCTTGGGCCAACTCTCCCTCTCTGCTGTTCTCTCAAATGCGGTGAGATACGCTTCCACATCATCGCCCAAAGTCATCTTTTGTAGGAAGTGACTGATGCATATGGAGCGAGCGGTGGTGGGAGGACCAGTGGTAGCATCACCAGAGTGGGCTACTAGGTGTTGTACCATCTCCTTTAAGGCCTGGCTGTTTTCCGCTAAGGCCTGGTGGGTTTCCTCAATGGTAACCTGTTGCCGCCTCAAAGGCCAACAGTTGCACCTGGGTGGATTCCTGCTGAGCTTTGGTAGCTTCCTGCTGAGCCGCCGTAGCTAGGAGCAAGGCTTTTACAACGTCCTCCATGCTGCTTTTAGGTGTGGGCTGGAAGCAAAATCTGGCTTATCTAAGCATCTGCGGGTGCCACCTCCATGGACTTCAACGTTATAGCCACCATAAAAAATGGGTGTCTGTCACTTTAAATTTTAAACGTAGAATTTTTTTTTCCTGGCTGCAACTTCAGTGTGTATGCCCGCATTCTCCACCAAATGTGACACAGTTGGGATAGGTGTCCCTCTCCAGGAGTAGATGGACTCCCTCTTTACACACAGCAGCCGTAGAAACAGGAAACAAGTCTGGGAATCTCATACAAACTGGTTGTCGCCAGTCTTTATTGTGCCACACACAAAAGTATAAACAAAAGCATAAACATAAATACTAGCCTGGCTGGGCACTAACTACACAGCAGATTCCCTTGCTATAACAATGGTAGGGCCTATTGCCCTCACCATCAACAAAACACGTGCACAGTACTTACAGGGTTTTAACCAAGTGTCTCTGAACAGGCTAGACTGCCATCTCCCCTAGGTATGAGACACTCAGCCACAAACAAACCCAGCTTAAATCAGCCAGTTCCAGGTGGAAGCCCTAATGAGGCTGCTACCAAGCTGAAAGGCCCAACACCTGGAGTGGCCTGTAGATGGAACCCTCCCTCTCCTCACATCCACACCCCCAGGACCCATTTCGGCTTTTCACAGAAGCCGACATTACTAGTCTGCTTTCCTAAAAGACTTCTCTTGGGGGTTTTAAGACATAAGACAGGAATCTGGGACATTCCACACTTCTCCAGTGCTTCTATCACAATAGATATACACACACATTTTATATATATATATATGAAAGAGGTAGTACACGGCGCTGAGTCCTAGAAAGTCAATATACTCCTAAAGCGATTTCAGTAACTGTTCATCAAAAGACGCACTCACCAGGTATATAGAGTGGCTGCTCCTACTCCCATGTAGTGCTGCCCAGACAGCATAAAATTCTGTAAAACAAAAGGTGGAGAAAGGGCACCTCCTAGTGCATTAAATTAATATATGATGTCACCATCACCAAAGGTAATCACCCTCTGTGCAGATGGGGGTGTACCTTGTATAGTGGAATTCACCACTTGATTAACAGCAAGAACAATAGCAGTAATCCTTATTTGTCCACTTTCTGGAAACCATCAGACTTTTCCCTCCATGCAGACCCTAATGAATCAACCTCAGTCTCCGCTCTCCCCGCTGGAAGCAGCGGGGAGAGCGGAGACTGAGGTTGATTCATTAATATACACAGAGTCAGAGTGAGAAAGCACTCAGACTGCCTGCTTTTTTTTTTTTATTATGCTGGCGCTGTGCCGCAGCACAGCTAAATTTAATAATGCTGTCTTACCTGCGGCCTGCATTCTTCACAATGGCTGGCTGGGCCTGGGCGTCTAAGCTGGAGGCAGGACCAGGACAGAGTGATAACACAAAGTGCACAGGAACAAGATAGAGGTGACAGGAACAGGATAGAAGTGACAGGGCCAGAACAGCATTGACAGGACCAAGACAGATGTGACAGGGAAATTATAAAGGGGTAGGGGCAAAACAGAGGTGACAGGGCCAGGACAGAGGGGCCAGGATAGAGGTGACAGGGCCAGGAAAAAGGGGATAGGGCCAGGGCAGAGGTGACAGGACAGAGGGGTCAGGATAGAGGTGACAGGGCGAGGAAAGAGGGGATAGGGCCAGGGCAGAGGTGACAGGACAGTTGGGACAGGACAGATGTGACAGAGCCAGGAAAAGGGATATGGCCAGGGCAGCAGTGTCAGGGCAAGAAAGAGGGGACAGGACAAAGAGGGCAGGGTAGGACAGAGGTGAGAGGGCCAGGACAGAGGAGACAAAACCTGGGACAGGGGTTTTAAGGCCTAGAGGTGATAGGACCAAGACAGAGGGAACAGTGCCACCCCCATCTTGGTCTCACTTGGTACCACCCTCCCTTCCCTTTCTGGGCACACTTATTAATCCTCCCCCTTTTACTGGGCACACATAGCAACCACTCTTTAAGTGGCTATATTTAGCACCCCCCTTCCATTACTGGGCACACTTAGAACCCCTCTCCCCTTTCCAGGCAGACTTACCCCCATTCTTTCTTATCTGGTGCACTGTAGAGCCACCAGGTGCTGGCCGCATCTGGGAGTCCCACTTCCTGGCTGCCACCACCATCCATACAGCACGGAATCTCTGAGGTACCTCTGCAGTCATCACCGGCACTCCGACTCCCGTGTCCCGCTGATGTCCTGAGTCCTGTCGATATGTCAGTGCTCTGCTCTTACAGGCTTCCCCTGCAAGTTCCAGTGAAGGAGTGGTCAGGTACAGTGCAGCGAAGGAGCGGAAAGGAGAGGGGAGCAAGGAGGGGAAACAGTAGGTAGCGGGACTTTGTGAAGAGTCTCCCTCCTGGTTCAGCCCACAGTGCAGTGTGTGCACTTCTGTGCAGCAGGCTACCACTGCATTACAGGTGCAGTGGCAGCATAGCAGCATCAATGGACCCAGTAGCAGCTGCCAAGGAGGGGAAGAGATAGATCCCCTTCCGTAGATGACGTTCTCCCAGCAGTGCAGGATCTGCTCAGTAAGTTACACCAGCCCTGGCCGCAGCCCCTCAGGGCCCCTCTGAAGCTCGGGACCCGGGACGGGGGTATCCTTTGTACCCCCCTGTCACCAGGACTGGGTAGGGGGGAGCAGTGGCTAGCGGCGGAGGGGGGGGCAGACAGGCAGAGCCCTAGAATACCCCTAGCATTCTGAGTCACCCTTAGGCATTTGCTTATAATGCTTTTGCCTAGGGCCAACTCTGGCTGTGCTGTTGTTGTTGCACACTGATGCTGTGCATATGAGCTGGCTACTGTTGTCCATATAGGGGCTGGCTGTTGTCCTGTCCATAAGGGCTGGCTGTTGTCTATAGAGGGGCTGGCTGGCTGTTGTCCTGTCCATAGAGGCTGGCTGTTGTCCTGTCCATAGGGGTTGGCGGGCTGTAGTACTGTGTTGTCCAGGGGGTGCTCTGTTCCTCAGGGGTGCTCTTCACCAACCCCCAGGGTTCACCCCCAGTGTTCAAATAATAATTATTTTTTTTTGGGTGTGGTTGTGTGCGTAATGGGTATGGAGGACAGTCACATGACCGGAGAGCAGGATCCACATACCAGTCTTGTAGCTGCCGGCAGCAGTCATGATGATGATGATGCAAGGCTGTCAACGTCATGTATGAAGGCCGATGTACCAGGGCTTAAGTCAGACCAAAAAGTTAGGCTAAAAAATCCACTTTTATCCTGTTAAAGCAAAAAAAATTTAAAGCTGTCAGCTTTAGAGAAACATAAAATTGGCAATATGCCATTCACTACACCAAGTGGCAAGGAAAGGATAAGGCATTGGCCTGTATTTATGATGAAGGATGATTCTAATGATAATTTAAGCCGCTCTGCTTGTAGGAGAGGTACAAAAAAAAAAAAATTGTTAAAATTAATAAGACACCAGAACCAACTGTGTGCTCGGAAAAATCAAAAATCCCTGAAGAGAGTCCAAGTGTGTCTGTGGTTGCCATGTGTGAGCCTGACCTTTCTAATACTGTATTTGAAGAGGATCTTCCTTCCACCATTTGTGTGCCTTGTGATGTAGAAATCAAGGATGCTTATGTGGAATTGCACGAGGAGGATGAGGAGGATATTTATGTAGTTGGCGATAACAACAAGGATGATGAGGATGTTTATGATGATGAGAATGTTTGTGTAAAAACTATAAATCAGGCAACAGTTGTTGCCCATGGTGGAAAAAATCCCATTGTTGCCATGCCTGGGCACAGGACCAAAAAATCCACTTCTCATGTGTGGAATTATTTCCACCCAAATCCAGACAACCTTTGCCAAGCCATTTGTAACCATTGCCAAGTAACAGTGAGTAAAGGTAAGGACCTTAACCATCTTGGAACCTCCTCCCTGTTACGTCACGTGCAGCGCATTCATCAAATTGGAAAGGGTATTTCAAATTCTAAAACTTTGGGGACTAAAACCGAACAACAATCAGTCCAGTGTCACCTAGATGCTCCCATCTATCTGGATCCAAGCACCTGCAATCTCCACCACCAACATCTGCATCATCATCAACATCCTCATTCGTGATTAGAAGTAGTCCTGCATCCAATTTCATAAGCATGACTGATTCCTCTTCTATCCATGATTCCTCAGAAGGATCCTTGAGTACTACACCTGTTTCTGCTACTGGGGGTGGATCTTTATCCCAGAAAGGGACCAAGCTGACTAATACTAGTCATTTAAAAAAAACAATTGACTATTAAACAATCCTTTGATAGAGGAAGTAAGTATAACAGCTGTCACCCAGTATCACAGCGGATCATTGACGCCATGATGGCTGTGCTAGTATTAGATGGTGAAATAATAAAAAGAGGATGATAGTGTGGGGGAAGTGCAAAAGGAGGATGCGGGGGAAATTTGTGTCCTATCTGACGCTAATGTGGATGTTGATGATGAGGATGTGGTTTGCGTAAATTAGCCACCAGTGGCAGCAGTTCTTGCTCATGATAAAATGAAAGCCAGAAAAGCCACGTCTTGGGTGTGGAATTATTTTAATCTTAATTCTGACACCAGTTGTGAAGGTATCTGTACCATTTGTAAAGCCAAAGTTAGCAGAGGAAGGGACATTAACCGTCTAGGCACCTCACTGTTACGTCATTTGCAGTGAGTTCATGCAATTTGTTTAACAAAATTATAATAATTTGTAAATTAGTAACAAGCAGTCCAGTATCAGCTACCAGCAGATTGGACCAGCACATGCAATCTCCACCACTAATTGAAGGTAGTCCTTCCAAAAAATGTTTTGTGGGGGCCCAAACAAACCAAGGAGTTCAGCCACGAAAGTGTCAGTCCTAGTGACTAAAGTGCTTGGTTTGTTAAACTGTGCATGTCCTTTTTAATATCCCACATAAGGGTGGGTGGGAGGGACAATTCCATCTTGCACCTCTTTTCTTTACATTTTGCACAATTTGGGGCATTGCCAACTGACATTATTATAGTTTATTAACCTGCCATCCTGTCTGCCACTGCTCTGTGGCAATGTTTCATAGATGTCCTGCGTTTGTGCAGCTGCTCTGTTGCTTACTTTAGCCAGCCAGCTCGCTGCAGCCTTTGACCTATATTGGTGAAAAATAGTGAAATCAATATTGTGAGTTGTGAGATGGTTAAAAATGACTGAAAATCATTGTTATTAAGGTTAATAATACTGTAGGAACAAAAATTATGTGGTTTTAGCTGTTTATATCATTTTTTGGAAAAAACGAAAAACAAAACACCAAGGAAAAATATACAAAACCAGATCCAGATTCAAAACCAGGGAAGATCCAGATCCAAAACATGGAGGTCGGCGCACATCTCTAGTTTCAGATAGATGTGCTAAATTCCCCGAAGCTCTTATATACAGCAGTGTTTTTTCATATATGCATAATGTGCTGTAAAACCAATGAGTTCTGGTGTTAACACTTTAGTGTTAATGAGGAAAACTTATACTTCATAAGGAATACTGACTTGGGGAGACAGGGGCATATATCTACCGGCCCCTGTGCCATTTTTTCACAGTGTCCCCCCAAAAAATATGTAGGGACAGTATTTGGGAGCCTGCAAGTGGGGCCAGTATCTGTGGAGCTGTAGAAAAAAATATATTCTGTGTAGCCTGCAAGTGGGGCCAGTATCTGAGGCTTGTATTAATAATAGTTTCTTTGGTGCCAGCAAGTGGGGCCTCTAAGAAGAGGAGAATTAATATATAAATTGTTATTTCAAGTTTAAATCATTATAAGGTCAGGATTTAAAACATTTTATTATTGCCCCCACCCAGCTACTTCTTGATGCAACCTGGCTGGAATTTTTTTTGGGGGAGAACACTGCATATCCATGTGTGTAAATCCAGCAATATGTGCAAATCATCTGTGTTAATTACAAAACTACAAGGCATATAAGGCTAATAAATCTGCATTGCTCCAATGTAAGTAAGAATGAGATGTTCCATCCTTGTAAGCAATGTTTAAAATATGGAAACTATTAAAAAGGATAGGACATAGAGCTATGCAGACTTAATTATGACATTTAAGACGGATATCCACTATCCAACAGTGAAATGACTGAACGATATCGTTATCGTTCAGTTCACTACACTGCACAGTGCCCACACTGAACGATATATCGTTCAGTGTAGGCACCCTCCCTCATCCCCAAACATGGTCAACCTAACAATATCGTCAGCATGTTCGAGCGATGACGGCGACCAGCTGGTCTTTGCTGACATTTTGCAGCCCGATTTGTGCCCGATTAACGAGCTTTTGAAAGATAATGTCATTATCGTTCAATCGCTCTGTGTAATCGAGTAGTGGATAGGCACCTTCACTTGCAACAAACTGTGTTATGATTATTATTATTACATTTTATTTATAGGGTGCCACAAGTGGTCCGCAGCGCCGTAAATATAGTAAAGGGTACACAGAAACTTACCTTACAATACAGTAACCAAAATATAAACAAAGCACAAGTAACAATTAGCAACACAATTCTCCATACACAATAAAGCTGGGAAGGTGGACCCTGCTGCTAGGAGCTTACAATCTAGGGGTGTTATTGTGATAGGTCAAATTTATCAACCAGTGAACCTCATGCAGTATCACCCCAATCAAAATCTTATCCAGTGTGGTATAGATGGAAAATAGTTAAATAATGACCTCAAGAGCTGTTTATTTGTAGTTATTGTTAGATCCAGAAGTCCAGCAGCATATGCATACTGTACATGACAAACTGTTTGTACAACTGGGAAAGTTAATATATGGCCAAATTTGGCCGATCGCAAAATATCTGGCAATCATGTGGAACCATTCAATATATTTGTGGCTATAAATTATTATAAATTAATTCAGGGACTGGAGTGACCAGTCTGCCATAGGGAGTTGGACAAATGCCATAGGACATAATATTAAATTGCTGAACAAAAAAATAACACAAATCCATTCTAATAGTTCCCTGCAGCTTTAGAATCTTCACATTGGATAACTATATGCTTCACGACCCTGTTTTTAATTAGGAAATGGCTGCATATTTTTACAACCAGTTTGCTTACTATTCTCCATTGTTCACATATTGAGGGGTAAATTTACTAAGAATAGAGGGCCTGATTCAGACCTGGTCGCAAGCGCTGAGCATTCGCAACCAGGTCAATGTTTGCTCACTGGGCATGCGCACGACGGAGCCGGCTCCGTCGTGGGCATGCGCACGACGGAGCCGGCTCCGTCGTGTGCATGCGTGAGATCCGGCTAGCGACGGGTGCTCCGTCGCTCCGGGTCTCGCACCAAAGGGGGCGACCTGTCGATGGTGATTGACAGCTCGCCCCGTTTGGTAGGCGTGGCCGGGGGGTGGCTTCACAAACGGAGGTGTTCCCAAGCGAATGTCAGTAATGTCAGTGGGAGAGCTTCCGGCTCTGTTAGAGCCAGAAGCTCTCTGGGGCTTGCGGCCACGAGACCCTACCACAAGGGTCTTGTCGCAAGCCCGATGGTCGTGATGGGTCTTGACCATCGCGACCATCAACCTGGCTGCTCGCTGTAGCTGTGGGTGGCCACCCTCAGCTATGCGTGCAGCCAGGAGCCGCTCCAAAAAAAAACGCCCTGATTCAGAGCGAGCGCTCTTTCAGAGCGTCCGTCTATGAATCAGGCCTAAAGTTCGGACAAGATTAAACTCGAACAGACACACTTTGCAAATTTACCAAGAAACGAGTTTTCTAAAATCGTGTTTTTCGATGGTGAAAGGTATCGAGTTTGGTCATGCCACTATTGTCCAAAACTCGCCCGAGCAAATGTCCATGTTTTTTAAAAAATTTACCTAATAACATGCCCATGTGGGCTTGCCTATGTGGGTTTAACCACACGAAGCTTTTGGGAACATATGGAAAACCACAGGAGCTCTATACGAGCAGCTCTAGGTATAGGTACATCAGAAAAAACAGTGGCTAAACATTAGGTACAAGCGGGCCACCAGATGTCCGCATTAAGATGTAGGTTGATAGATTGGGTCCCACCGCCCATTAGAGGAGGGGATCGTGAACTATCACTACATAGGCTGGAGGCCCGATGGATCTGTAGGTTGGACACAATCTCACCTAGAGGATTAAATGAATATAACTCACTGCGGGTATTTTTGTGAGCCGATAATGCAGCTATAGAAGAGATCTAGCTTGTACCACATATCGTATTACAGTATGGTACATTATTTTCTATACAAGAAACAACAAAAAGTAATCCCCCAGCACACTGAAAGAAATCAGCAATAAGATTTGAAAAACTACATGGTGGTAGATAATTCAGAGACTCAGTTGCATATATTTACAAAGATATGGCTAAGCCTGCGGGCCGCGTAACGGCGTCTCTGATACCGGAGATCCCTATAACTTGGTCAGAATCTGGGGTGCAGGACCCCAAAAAAGCCGGCGATGGCCAGCCACCCCAGTGAAGTACACCAGTGAGAGACTAAAGTGTTAGTATTTAAGATTAAAGCAAAAACTATGTGTTAATAAGTGAAAGGTGTAATTAAAATGCTAAGAAAAATAAATATATATACACAATATAATAGAAAAAAATATAATTTGAAGGTGTGAAAGTGCTAAATAAAGTGTTAATGTGTGCCACACCAACCCCGAGGGGCACCGCACCCCAAACTCATCCCCAAAAATGATAACTATATCCAATTTGGGCCATAATTGCCCAATATAAGGCCACATGATAATGGCACATACAAACATACCTGAATTGAGAGCCAGCTTACCTTGGAGTAACCCCTAAGTCCTAAGAACTTTTTGTTGTTTCTTGTATAGACTAAAGGCCCCCATACATCAGAGATTGATTGCAGCAATCGTGCAATTTGCAAGCGATTGTGTATAAAAATCTTTCCCTTTTTCAATCGATTGTGGCAATTCTGAAATCTGCGATCGATTGAAAAAGGGAAAGATTTCTATACACAATCGATTGCATATTGCACGATTGCTGCAATCAATCTCTGATGAATGGGGGCCTTTACCCCTCCCTTACATGCACCTGAGTGATATTACTGAAGTGAATGAGCAGCTACCAACATGTATTTCTGTACTGAGAGGCATAGACGGGACCAGCGTTTGGAGGGCATGCTGGTTCTTGTTTAGCCATATCTTTGCAAATATATGCAACTGAGATCTCTGAATTATCTACCACCATGTAGTTTTTCATATCTTATTGCTACTTTCATTCAGTGTGCTGGGGGATTACTTTTTGTTGTTTCTTGTATAGACTAACCCCTCCCTTACATGCACCTGAGTGATATTACTGAAGTGATTGAGCAGCTACCAACATGTATTTACATTATTTTCTATACCAGATTTTCTACCTCCGTATGCTCTAAATTTTTGTCTAATTTTTTTCTTTTTCATTTTTTGTACTATTTTTTTTATAAACTATTTGAAAAGATAATTAAAAAAATATACATAAATAAAAATTACAAAAAATGTATAGTTATATGCACTAATTATATATGATAGTGTTTACAATAAGATTGAATATAATGTGATTTCCCCATTAAATTTAAGTATTACACGTCTCCCTATTATGGCATGGCTGTGATTATACCCTTTATGCCGAATTGCATAGCAAGGTAAGGGTTTGCATTTGCTGGGTGACTTTGTTTACATTTGCGCTCCACGTGTTGGAACGCAAGGAGCCCTGGTGAGGGGCAGACGCGACTACCAGGAAGTGATGTCACTTCTGGTGGTTGTGCTCCATGGGCTGGCCCGCACGCCGGAGCAGGAAGTGATGTCACTTCCGGTCATTGCGCTCCACTGGCTGGACTGCACGCCGGAGCAGAACATGCGCTACTGTAATCTGTGCTGGTACTTAAGGGCTTCCGCTGGTGAGGAAAGTCAGTTCTCAGGGCTGAGATTGTACTTGTTGTACTTTGAAAGGTTGATGTGACAGGCTGTTGGCTTGACAAAGGTCTGATGTGCCCGAAACATCGCTGTCATTACTGCTATGCTGTTATAACCTACTGCCGAGATGCTGTTATAAGTATGGAGTAAACTAACTGAACTGTTATGTTTTCCTAGTGAGTGTCTTTATTCTGGAACTCTATATTATTGCCTACCACATGTGGAAAGTGATTGGATTGGCTGGAGTGCACCCCAATGTTGGATGTATAAGGATGTGTGTGTGGACGGATTGGACATACATACATATATATATATATATATATATATATATATGAGAAGGGGTACCTTTGGTGTGCTACAACTTTGAGTATTAATTGAATAGAAGAAATTTCCACCACTTAGGGGGATTTATTGCAATATTAGCTGTTGGTCAAACACAACCTTCTAGTTAGTCTTCAAATCACCATAAGTTTATGTTTTGGATATTATTCATAAAATAAAAGCCCTATGGTAGCCCATAATTCTTATACCTGAATATTTTATTCTTGGTATATCAACAGAGTTATTAATATAAACAATTTACAATACAAATCAATACATAAATAGCATAAAACAACTTTTAGTAAACCTGCCCCAGTACAGAAGGATAGATGTTATCTGCCACCTACATCTTTACAGGTGTAAGCTCTTAGGTGGACCTCTTATGTGGTAGGTGCAGGTTTTACAAAGTGATGACCCTATGCGTTTCGTCCACCTACAGGACTTCATCAGGGGTAAACACAAAAATGGAACTGGTCTGAATAAACACTTGATGATATGGAACTTGATGATATCGCCGTGTTTTAATACACTCGTATGTAGAATTTCATGATCTTGGCTTGTAAACTGTGGATTTGTATAGAAAGACAGAAGGACAGAATGACAGAACGACACATTTTCACTTTTATATAGTAGATATATATATATGTCCAAATTGTCATTCAGATTTGGCCACATCAGGCTTATATCGTGCAGATGTGCACCCAGAGTAATAATGAATACTTTTGTCCCAGCTGCTGGGAGCTATACCATGTTCCTGTGAGTGGGTGCTTCACACATGCTAGATGCGCCCCCAAAGACGTGCAGCAATGACCCCAACATCCTGTGGCAGCGGAACAAAACGGGTTGGGAGTTCCTGTGATCACCTCAGATAATCTTATTGTTTTTTTATTTCATTAAACGGGTCTTTATTGTGTGTTTATTATAATTCCACACAATTGGAGGCTGTTTCTTTTTATCTCCCTACATATTCATTTACCTCTGGAACAAGGAAATCTTCTAAGGGAGTCGCAGCAATGTACCCGATCATGATCCAACTAATGTTAGTACGAGCACTATAATTTTTTACAAATTCACTTCTGGTGCGGGTCACCTAATAGGCACATGCTGGGTGCTACATTACACTCACGGTGTTGTACAAAAAGATCTTTTTCTTTAAAATGTATATTTTTATATTATATATATATACACACACACTACAAGAGTTTGGGGTCACTTAGAAATTTCCTTATTTTTGAAAAAAAGCACTTTTTTTCAATAAAGGTAACTTTAATTTACTCAGAAATACACTCTATACATAGTTAATGTAGTAAATGACTATACTAGCTGCAAACATCTGGTTTTTAAAGAAATATCTACATAGGTGTATAGAGGCCCATTTCCAGCAACCATCACTCCAGTGTTCTAATGGTACATTGTGATTGCTAAGCACGTTAGAAAACTAATGGATGATTAGAAAACCCTTGAAAATCCTTGTGCAATTATGTTAGCACAGCTGAAAACGGGTTTGCTCGTTAGAGAAGCTATAAAACTGGCCTTCCTTTGAGCTAGTTGAGTATCTGGAGCATCACATTTGTGGGTTCGATTATACTCTCAAAATGGCCAGAAAAAGAGAACTTGAGAACTTTCATGTGAAACTCAACAGTCTATTCTTGTTCTTAGAAATGAAGGCTATTCCATGCAATAAATTGCCAAGAAATGAAACATTTCCTACAATGGTGTGTACTACTCCCTTCAGAGAACAGCACAAACAGGCTCTAACCAGAGTAGAAAGAGAGGTGGGAGGCTCCGGTGCACAACTGTGCAAGAAGACAAGTACATTAGAGTCTCTAGTTTGAGAAATAGACGCCTCACAAGTCCTCAACTGGCAGCTTCATTAAATGGTACCCGAAAAACGCCAGTGTCAACATCTACAGTGAAGAGGCGACTATGGAATGCTGGCCTTCTAGGCAGAGTGGCCAAGAAAAAGCCATATCTGAGACTGGCAAATAAAAGAAAAAGATTAATATGGGCAAAAGAACACAGACATTGGACAGAGGAAGATTGGAAAAAAGTGTTATGGACGACGAATCGAAGTTTGAGATATTTGGATCACACAGAAGAACATTTGTGAGATGCAGAACAAGTGAAAAGATGCTGGAAGAGTGCCTGACACCATCTGTCAAGCATGGTGGAGGTAATGTAATGGTCTGGGGCTGCTTTGGTGCTGGTAAACTGGGAGATTTGTACAAGGTAAAAGGGATTTTGAATAAGGAAGGCTATCACTCCATTTTGCAACACCATGCCATACTGTGGACAGCGCTTGATTGGAGCCAATTTCCTCCTCCAACAGGACAATGACCCAAAGCACACCTCCAAATTATGCAAGAACTATTTAGGGAAGAAACAGGCAGCTGGTATTCTGTCTGTAATGGAATGGCCAGCGCAGTCACCAGATCTCAACCTCATTGAGCTGTTGTGGGAGCAGCTTGACCGTATGGTATGGAACAAGTGCCCATCAAGCCAATCCAACTTGTGGGAGGTGCTTTAGGAAGCATGGGGTGAAATTTCTTCAGATTAACTCAAAAATTAACAGCTAGAATGCCAAAGGTCTGCAATGCTGTAATTGCTGCAAAAGAAGCATTCTTTGTCGAAAGCAAAGTTTGAAGGACAAAATTATTATTTCAAATAAAAATCATTATTTCTAACCTTGCCAATGTTGTGTTCATTTTGCAACTCATTTGATAAATAAGAGTCAGTTTTCATGTAAAACACGAAATTGTCTGGGTGAAGAATATATTACTAGTTATTTATTATTTTTATTTTTTCATAATGACCAATTATAATTAATTTTATAGTGTATATTCTAAACATATGATAATAATTCACAATTATATGAGAACACAATTATATCAGTCATGTTTTCTTAAACCGCAATTAATTAATGTATATATTTCTTATACACTTCTACTAACTATTATTTGTTAATTAAATTTAGACTTCATCAATTATATATTCATATTATTGGCACCTACTTTTTGTTTTAGATTGATCTTTTACACATATTGAAGTTCACTTAGTCGAATCGATCTTACATCGGCCTATAAAAATCACCAATTCACCACAGTGAAGAATATATTATTACTTATTATCTCTCATTTTTATTCACTAATAAAATATACACTATATTTACTATTTTACCTGTTTATTTTGATCAGTTTAATGATAGATATATGTGTGTGTATATATGAATGTAAATCTGTATATTTTAAGTATGTGTGTGAATATATATATATATATATATATATGTAACGATGTACTTAGATGTTAGTGCCTATTGGTGTTGAAATATGTATGTGAAATTTTCATTAATACATCAAACATGTACTTTTTAGTGTGAAAAATCCAGAACGTGTTAGGTGTAATGATGCCTAGTATACAACAATGGATATTTCTAAAAAACAGTGTTAAAGTGCTCAGGTGCAAAATATTTTGTATATAAAGATAATGTCAAATATAATCAATGCACTATATATAAAGTGTCAAGTGAAAAAAATTGCATTCAATATAATAAATATAAAGTGCCAGGTATCAAAAATTATGCGAAAAAATAATTTCTTTTAAAAAAACACATTTATTACAATCATTTCATATAAAAACTAAATGCATCATGCACATAAAAATAAAATTAAAAATAAATAAAAGAAACACAGGGGTATAAATAATATAAGATAATAAAGAGTAAAAGAAAGAATTTAATATTATGTAAAACAGTATCTATTCGGTAACATAAGCACTTCGAAAATTAATTTAAAATGTTTTTTATGCAGTAAATAAACAATGTTAAAAAATTCTCTTATCTTAATCTCATCAAGTTCATCTTAGGCAGGCAAGGTTAACCTCCAACACGTTTCGTCACTCTGGACTTCATCAAGGGGATGGTATTCTATGGGACAGGTCATATTTTATACCCAAGCATGTCAGAACTAATTGGAAGCCAATCTTCATGTCACTTCCTGTTCTGATCACAACGTTCTTTACTTAATGAAATAATCATTCAGGCCTTACATTTAGATGATTCCTTAGCTCCTATTATTAGTGATATGTCCACATTTTCTTTGATTTGTCATGTGTATATCTTAATAGACATCCCTGGGGACCGGGGTTCGCAAACACTTCCGGTTATCGGATTGGGATTTGACATCCGCCCCGTTTCCTGTGTCCGTTCCTCTGTAGTGCGCTTGCGTGTGTGCCATCTTTATGTGCCCCTCCGCTTTCTGACCGTAGTTAACTGGCTCATGTTTTAAGGGAGGAGGCATCCGGTCGCGACATCACGTCCGCCCCACTTCCTAAGTCCGCTTTCCTGCGTTGTGCACGCGTGAACGCCATCTTTGTGTTCCGTTACGTTATCACTGTGTCAAGTTCACTCGTGGCTTACTGCTGTCAGGACCCGGAGACATGTGTGTCTGTGATTTGCTTGAACTGCATCTGATATTTCCGGTAGTTGGAACGCAGATATTGCTAAGATCCTCCATCTTTAATTACTGTAGTTTTCGGATTTAATTTAATAACAAGATTCTATATGAAAGAATAAAAATTGTTAATGTATAGTTTAATATGAATAACTGACCACTTATTTGGGAGTCAGATTATACAATTGCATTATTTCATGTTGCTTAGGCTCATATTTTCGAAGACATATATGATAAACATAATATATATAAAACATTTTTAAAAAAAGCAGTGTGAAGACAAATATTGATTATTTTATCAATAATCACTTATATTTATTTTTTATTATTTTCTACTATGTGGGCTATGTGAGTTGCCCAACCAAGTTTGCTGGAAAGAAGGTCTAATAATCAGATATTTACAGATAATAATCAGATAATCAGATAAGTATTACAATAAAAGGTTAGTTGTTATTAATGAATGTCTCCTGTAAACAAACATTACAGAGCTTGTAGGTGTTTTTAGATATGCTTGTCAAAGGTAGGTATTTCTTATTTCTACAACACCCAGTATTATTATATTGAATGCAATTTTTTTCACTTGACACTATATATAGTACATTGATTATATTTCACATTATCTTTATATACAAAATATGTGTCAGGCATCATTACACCTAACACGTGGATTTTTCACACTAAAAAGTACATGTTTGATGTATTAATGAAAATTTCACATACATATTTCAACACCAATAGGCGCTAACATCTAAGTACATCGTTACACATCTCTCGCTGAGGGCTGACCAACCACAGCCCTATATCTCTTGGATAAAAGTTGCCACCTTAAATAATATATAGGGGGATGTATTCATATTTTTTCACGTTTAAAGATACATACCACATTATAGATATATCAACTATCTGGCGCAGCAACCTTCACTTCTTACACACACACACACACACACACACACACACACACACACACACACACACACACACACACACACACACACACACACACACACACACACACACACACACACACACACACATATATATATAGTCATTATTTATTCTAATTCTACATTAGAGGCTATATCATTATTTCTTATGCTTTATTTTGGAGTGGTTGTACATCCCTGAAGGCTAGAGAAATCCTATACATTATTTTCTATATAGCTATATATTTATTGCTTTTGCCTCGGGGTTTATTGTAGAGAAATTTTCGCCTTGAACATACATTTATGTATGTAAATTCAGAATGATCTGTGTGTTACGTAAAAATGTTTTGTGATATTTGTAAATTGACTATGTACTTGGAGTATATTAACCATCACTCTGTTAAGACGGAATCTAATAAAGGTTTAATTTTATTGACCATTATATCATCCATAATCTATAATTTTAAAATTTATTGTTTTCAAGAGTGCCCGAAAAAAGATAGTTTTTGTCTTTTGTTGCCCTTTGCGACGGTTTTTGAATGAATATCCAGATCTCCCAGGTTTGGCAGAGCAAAGGCATTAGGAATGTGCAATGTTCAGTTCAAGTGTTGCCTCAATCAGAGCCTGGAAAGGCAGCTGATTACAGACACCTGTGTGAGGCTGGTTTAAGAACTGCAGAGACACTGGGTAAATGAGCCTGGCGGTGAGCAAGTCGCCCAGCTTATAGGCCCGGGGTTGACTAGTGTTAGGGGTCCTGGGACCTGGACCTGCGAGTCCACTGAAAAAATATATTGCTGTTTGGAAGACTTTGTGTAAAATCTTGCCTGTGAAACTGCCGTATCCTGTATACCTGCCTGTGGTGAGAAAGAAAGATGCTTTAGGATTTTACCAGGTCTATGTGATTTTTGTCACATTAGGTACCTGAATAGGGACTTTCTGGAAAATTACTACATAGCAAGAGCCCAGATACAGTGACCGGATCCACCCACAGTGGCAGTGAGATGCATTGCAGGATGCTACCCACTGCGCATCGGCTTGGTGAGACTGAGCCGCTTTACTAGCAGCTGGGTAGATGAGTGTGGTAGGCCAGCCATAAAGCAGCAGTTGTTCACAGTAATAATTTGTCTGTGTAAATGCAAATTGTGCACAATATACAAACTGCTTAATTCCTATGTATGTGGTTGAATGCCCAGGGAATTAGTGCAGTTTTAAAG
The DNA here is from genome assembly GCA_031769625.1 of Taudactylus pleione. Taxonomy (NCBI): domain Eukaryota; kingdom Metazoa; phylum Chordata; class Amphibia; order Anura; family Myobatrachidae; genus Taudactylus; species Taudactylus pleione. The sequence goes on from JAUIMM010000307.1 coordinate 7,633,162, forward strand.
CCAGCTGTTATAGATTGCTGGGGATCTGGCTTTCAAAAGAGAATTTATAAAGCCTGCTAAGTTTGTCCATAAAGGGATAAAACAGTGTAATATGGAGGAGCTTTTGAAAAATTTGCTGAATTAGCTGCAAGGAAACAAGGTCTAGCAGCAGGACAACAAACAAAGATGCAAGGACAGAAAACTTTGATTCAGAGTCAACAAACTCAAATTCAGTTATTACATGCAGAGTTAACTGAAATGACGAAAGGTGGGCATGAGTGAGAGGTGTTACAGAAGCTTACCTCATCTGTTGATGTTGACACTTTTCTGTGCACCTTTGAGCGTATTGCTGCACGTTTAAAAGGGCCTGAGGAGGAGTGAGCTGCCAGACTTGCTCCCTGCCTCACAGGGGAACCTCAGAGAGCATATGTTGACTTAAACGTGACTGAAGCAAACTCCTATCTGCACTTGAAGAAGGCCATATTAAGCAGAGTTGGAGTGACTGGACCTAGCAAAGCTCAGGAGTTTCAGGAATGGCAGCTAAACTCGTCTGAAGCTCCAAGGGTCCAGCTGCCCAAATAAGCCAGGCTGAGTAAGGAGTGGTTGCAGCCGGATAAGTACTCTGTTCAGCGTATAGTAGAGGTGATGGCTGTGGACCATGCTGTGCGGGCACTAGATCGTGTGGTGCAAGAATGGGCTCTACAGGCTGATCCTCAAATGTTTGAGGAGTTAGCGGTGGTGATTGAATGGTACCTGACTTTTGGTAAGTTAAACAAAGCCAAACAGGCATTCCAGACAGTTCCTAAGCCTAGAACCCAGGTTCTAGTTGTTAATGCCAACAACCCACCTCCAGTTGTGTGGTTTGACTGCGGTGAGCCTGGTCATTTGCGCTGGCACTGCCCAAAGCAGGGTGAACCGATGGACTGTAGTGCTGGAAAAACAACTCGACCAGTGGTCAGCATGGCTGCTGGAAGCACTTCACCAGTGCCAACCACCTTGTTTCGTTTGATGGTTTGAGTGGAAGGCCGGGAGGTCTGGGCCTTAGTGGATACTGGCAGTGAATTAACCACCATCTCTGCCAACCTGGTTCCACCTGGGGCTGATCAGGTGCTACCCCCTCAGTAAAGATTAAAGATTATATGTGTACATGGAGATGTAGAAGAATGCCCACGAGTGCACCTCCCAATAGTGATCAAAGGGTGATCCCTGAAGGTGGTAGATGCAGTAGCCACCAGCCCACCCTACCCATTGATCCTAGGTCGGGACTTTCTGTTGTTACAAGAGGTGGTTACGTGGCATGATGACAGCAGCAGGTCCACATCAGAGGTGTCCCAGGAGCCAAGCTCTGCTGTTTCCCAAAGTTTGGTGGCTGTAACGCCCTCCTTGGCCAGTGAGCAACCGATGGGTAGTGAGACCGAGACACAGTGGGTTCCCATTGGCAAGGAAATGTCCTTGCAGGACTTTGGCCAGGATCAACAGAATGATGGGAACTTGATAAATGCATTTGAAAATGTTGTAGAGATAAATGGTAGAGTAATCACGGCTTTACCAGCAGAAGGTGTACCATACTTTGCATTGAAAAATTATTTGTTATAACGTGTAACCTATTTGCAGGATAAGAAAGTAGACCAATTGTTGGTTCCCCGGAAACACGAACAGTTGGTGTTAAGGGCGGCTCATACACACCTGTGGGGTGGCCATTTGGGGGAGAAGAAAACTCTCCAGCGTATTCAGTTAAGATTCTTCTGGCCCGGCATTCATGTAGCAGTAAAAAAGTATTGCCAGGAATGTCCAGAGTGTCAGAAGACAGCACCCCGGCCAGAGTACCGGGCACCCTTGGTTCCCCTCCCTATCATTTCTGTACCTTTTGAGAGAATTGGTATGTATCTGATAGGGCCAGTGGAAAAATCTGCTTGTGGGCATCAATACATATTAGTGGTGGTAGATTATGCCACAAGGCACCCGGAGGCCATCCTGCTACGTAACATGAAATCTAGCACAATTGCCCGGGAATTGTTGATGCTATATACACGCTTGGGAATACCAAAGAAAGTCTTAAGGGACCAAGGTACCCCTTTTGCCTCTAAACCAATGAAAGATATGTGCTGACTGTTAAAGGTGGATAGGATTACTACCTCAGTTTACCACCTGCAAACATATGGGCTTGTTGAATGCTTTAACCAGACCCTTAAACAAATTATAAAAAGGGTGTTGTTTGAGGAAAAGAGAGATTGGGACTTTCTCCTACCCTATTTAATGTTTGCAGTGTGAGAGGTAATCCAATCCTCTACGGGGTTTAGTAGCTTTGAACTCCTCTATGGGAGGCAACCTAGAGGGATTTTAGATCTGTTGAAAGAAGGGTGGGAACAACAGTCATGCCAAGAGCCTAACATCATTCAGTTTGTGACCCAATTGTATGGCCGTTTAAGGCAAATTGCGCCACTCATGAACAAGCACATGGATGGGGCACAACAGCGGCAAAAACGTTGATATGACGTGATCGCGGTTAATCGGTCTTCTAAACTGGGAGACAAGCAGTGGCGGGCTGGGCCAGGGGGGCAGGGTGCCATGTGCCCCCCGGGCCGCAGCGTCATGCGGGCCGCGGTGCAGACTGTCACTGTGACACAGACTGCACCGCGTGTGTAGCCCTGACCGGACGGAGTTCGGTCAGCGCTACACAAGTGACAAACACACAGCCGCCGGCTCCGGCAGCTGTGTGTTTGTTGTAAGCAGCAGCCAATGAAAGTCTGTCAGACTCCCATTGGCTGCTGCTGCGCCCACTGCAGGAGCCGCTCCATCTTCTGGCTCCTGCAGTGGGCAATGGGAGAGGCGTCATGACGTCATATGATGTCTCTCCCATAATGCACGGCGGCGCGGCCCGGGAAGGACAGACAGAGGAGCGGATGGCGATGGCGGGAGCGGGGATTCAGGTGTTTGTTTTTTTTTACTATGTGTGTCTACTAGGGGGGGGGGCTGGCACTACAAGGGGGGAGACCACTACTGGGGGCACCACAAGGGGGGAACCACTACTGGAGGCACTGCAAGGGGAGGACTACTACTAATGAGGGCAATACAAGGGGGGGACTACTACTACTGGGGGCACTACAAGGGGGGGACTGCTGGGGGCACTACAAAGGGGGAATCACTACTGGGGCACTACAAGAGGGAGGGACTACTACTGGGGGCACTACAAGAAGGAGGGACTACTACTGGGGGCATTACAATGGGGAACCACTACTGGGGACACTACAAGAGGGAGGGATTACTACTGGGGGCACTACAAAGGGGAACCACTACTGGGGGCACTGCAAGAGGGAGGGACTATTACTGGGGGTACTACAAAGGGGGAAATCACTACTGGGGGCACTACAGGGGGGGCACTACAAAGGGGCACCACTACTGTGGATTATAACTGGGGGCACTACAAGGGAGGACTACTACTGGGGCACTACAAGGGGGGGACTACTACTACAAGGGGGGACTACTACTGGGGCACTACAAGGGGGGGGACTACTACTATGGGCACTACAAGGGGAGGGAACAACTACTAGGGGCACTGCATAGGGGGGAGGGTACTACTACTAGGGGCACTACATAGGGGGGAGGGGACTATAACTGGGGGCACTGCATCGAGGGACCACTGCTGGGGGCTCTATAAAAAGGGCAATACTGGGGGTACTGCATAGGGGGGAGATTACAACTGGGGCCACTATTTAAGGGGCACTGCATAAGGGTTACCACTATTGGGGGCACTGCATGGGGTGTGGACTGCTACTGGGGACACTATATAAGGAGCACATCATAAGGGGTACCACTACTGGGGGCACTATATAAGGGGCTTACTACTGGGGGCACAAGGGTCACTGCACAGGGGGGACCACTACTGGGGGCACTGTATAAGGGGCACTGCATAGGGGGGATCACTACTGGAGGCCTGCATAAGGGGGTCCCCTCTTGGGGCACAGGGGGGCACTGCATATGGGCACCAAGACGGGGCTGTCCCTAATCTTTATTTTTACTTTACATTAATCCCATATGGCCAGCCTCCTCCCTGGAACACTTAAGGGGGGGGGCGCCGTAGCACGTACGTTCTTCGGGCACCCTGGCTACACACTACTCCTCTGCCAAGGCCGCCTGCATGCATTTGCCCCCCAGGCTAAAAGTTGCCAGCCAGCCCCTGGAGACAAGGTACTGGTTCTGGTACCCATCACTGAAAGCAAAATGTATGCCCAGTGGCGAGGCCCTTATGAAGTTATAGAGGTAGTGGTAGTATAACAATATACTTACTGGAAGTGTATTTACTTTATTTTACATAATATTGTGATGGGTATCTATGTCTTTACTACTTTTATTTATTAATGAAGATTACATATTAATCTTTATTTTAATAATAGATTGTATAAAAATATAACTAATGGTTTACCCACATCTGATCTTTATGTATTATGGGTTATACAGTATCTTAACAATAACTGTTATTTACATGTAGTTGGTTCTATAAAACCATATAAGTAATATCATATTAACAAGAATCATATTGATCACAATTATTGTATTATATTTTGGACTCCTCGAATATTACAAAATGAGTAATAGATCATGTGATTGGACCTATTTACTTATTTATATAGGAAAATACGAGTCATGTATTTGATATAGTAATTGCGGATGACTATATATCAAATATTTGACTTTTTAATAATAATAACATACGATTAATCTGAAGTCTTTTTACTTTTGTTTTTTTACAAGAGATATGTACTGTATAGATGATACTGGCGGTTACTAAGTAACATCATAAACAATCTGACAGTAATATAATTGGCCCCTTCTCGTCACACACATTGGTCATGTGATTAGACTTAATCTACAATACCGTACCGTACAGACGAGACTGGCAGTTACTAAATTACACCACAAACAACCTGGCAGTAATTTAACTGTCCCTCTCTTATCACATGTACTAGTCACGTGATCGGATTCAATCCATGATATCGTACCGTACAGATAATACTGGCGGTTACTAAGTAACATCAGAAACAATCTGGCAATAACATAGTTGGCCCTTTTCTGTCACATGCCCTGGTAACATGATCGGACCAAATCTATGACGAGTATTCAATATATACAAATATACAAATGAAATTAATGTGATTCCTTATGATTTTTAGAATAATCTTATTAGCGTTTATGTTTATATATTATTATTATTACCAGTTATTTATATAGCGCACACATATTCCGCAGCGCTGTACAGAGAATATTTGGCTATTCATATCAGTCCCTGCCCCAGTGGAGCTTACAACCTAAGTTCCCTACCACATGCTCACACACACATACACATGAGGGTTCATGTTATATATATATACATATATATATATATATATATATATATATATATATATATATATGTGTGTGAATGGTTTAGAAATAGGATTGCCTCAAACATATACCGGGGTATTCAATATGGGTGCGATAAGTCCGTTTCTGCGAGGTTAACGCAGAAATGACATCATCTTCGGCGATGTGACTTTTACACTGTATTCAATGTCGAGTTTACGCAAAAAAAAATGCTTAATCTTTTCGCCGCTATGGCTTTTTGGCGGCCGATACGTCTCCTATTGAAATTAATTTCTTTACGCCGTTTCCGTATTCAATATGAAAAATGCGTAAAAGTGTCGGAGTTTTGAAGTGACTTATCGCCGTTTTTTTTACGTCAATCGGAGGGTGGTGAAGCGCTCAAATAAGGCAGTCAGTGGCATGTCAAAGCTCCTGGCTGCCTTGCATTTTTTTGCGTCAGGCACTTTCCAGCCGACCCTGTCCTAAGTCGCCGGTTTTTCCCAACCAACATATACGCGTATTTTAACGCAGGTCCTCACGGCATTCCTCAAATTGACGACCCAGTACATTAAATTTCCTGATCATGATAGTGAATGGAGGGAGACCAAATTTGTTTTTTTTCAAATTGCTCAGTTCCCCAACATTCTGGGCGCGATAGACTGCACCCATGTGGCTGTCCAACCATGCAGACATTCGGAGGAATGTTTTCGAAACCGAAAACATTTCCATTCCCTCAATGTCCAAATGGTATGCGATGCCAATAACCGATCTTTTGGTGGGCTTTCCTGGGTCGGCCCAGGACTCCTTCGTCTTAAGCCAGTCGACATTAGCTCGGGACTTTGAGAGCTGCAAATTCCAGAACAGCTGACTGTTGGGTGAGTAGCATTTATTTTTTTTTTATGAAAAATGTGTTAAACATTGTCTGGGAATTATTTAAAAACTTACGTTATTGATTTGAATTTGGATCCAAGTAATTGATGTTGGTAAAAGATTTATATTTATTTTGTGATATTTTTCAAATCATGTATTGCCATTAATTACTCTTTATTGTATTTTTTTTTTTTATATTTTTGTCTTTTAGGTGATGCGGGTTACCCCAATAAAAGCTGGTTGTTGACCCCATTATCCAATCCCCAAAGTGATGCTGAGAAAGGGTATCAGGCAGCACACATAGCATCAAGGGGTGTAATAGAAAGGACCTTCGGTGTACTTAAAAGCCGCTTTCGGTGCTTAGACCGTAGTGGCGGTGTGTTGCTTTATTCATCGAAAAAGGTTTGCCGCATTGTTAATGCATGTTGCATATTACATAATATTTGTGTTGCAAACCGTTTTCCGGTGCATATTGATCCTTAGGTTTGCCAGGATGCTGACCTTTCCTCAGCACCGCCGGAAGGTATGGACGACAGAGTCTTTTCGCGCCAAGGCCTCATCGAGGATTATTTTAATTGTAAGTATGAATTTATTTTTTAATTAAGTCTATTTTCCAAAATGGGTTAATTTCAAAAACTAATATTGTTGTTTAAATTTTGTTTTGCTTGCTGTTTAGCTTGATGGTCCTTTGGGATTTTTTTGTTTTGATTTGTTGTTTTTTTTTACATGTGGAAGAGTTGGTTTTTTTCCGCCAGTTCTGGAAGTTCTGTTTTTTTAAGATACATTTTGATGTTGAAAAACTAACAAAATATGAAATGTCATGTAAAATGTGTCGTATTTTAAAATTTAACAAATTTTTTATTTTTTCTAGTTCTGTTCCTGTTTCAAATTATTATTTTGGGATGGTTGGTTGATGTCTTTGTGCGATTGGAGAAAATATCCAGAGGCCTCTACAGTCCTTATCCACTCGGCCTCCATGACTACTTGTGACTGCCTCCAAAATGTGGGTCTTTATGCTGCACGTTTGTTTCCATGGCTCGTTGCTAAGAAGAACAAAGAGGCAGCACTTTGACCATGGTGAGTTGCAGTTTTTTTATTTTTTTATTTTTTTTTTACTTGGTGCAAATGTAAAATTGTTGGCTAATAAAGTTTTCCTGCATTTTTATATTGCGTTTTTTTTCCCTGCTACTCCTATGTTCATCTATTTCAGTTAATCGCGCTGTCATTCGATGACCTACTCATGGAGAGTGCATGGCACCTGAGTACAACAATGGCCTGGCTGGCTTGAGTGCGTTTGGAGAAAGTATCCTGAGGCCTCTGCAGTCCCCCAAGCTAACCTTATCCACTCGGCTTCCGTGACATCCTCTTGTCTGACCATCCCAAATGAATGACTTCAGCCTGCACGGTTGTTTGCAAGGCTCGGTGCTAAGTAGAACAAAGACGCAGCACTTTCAACATGGTGAGTTGCAGTGTTTTTTATTTGTTTGTTTTTTTCAGTTTGCGCAAATGTAATTTTATTTTTTTTTTAAATGTATCAGCCTTTGTTATGTTGCGTTTTGTTTTTCCCTGCTACTCCTATGTTCATCTATTTCAGTTAATCGTGCTGTCATTCGAGGACCTACCCATGGAGAGTGCATGGCACCTGAGTCCAACAACCCTGCCTGGCTTGAGTGAGTTAGGAGAAAGTATCCTGAGGCCTCTGCAGTCCCCCAAGGTAACCTTATCCACTCGGCTTCCATGACATCCTCTTGTCTGACCATCACAAATGAAGGACTTCAGCCTGCATGGTTGTTTCCAAGGCTCAGTGCTAAGTAAAACAAAGACGCAGCACTTTCAACATGGTGAGTTGCAATGTTTTGAATTTGGTATATTTTTTCAGTTTGCGCAAATGTAATTTTTTTTTTTTTAAATGTTATGTTGCGTTTTGTTTTTCCCTGCTACTCCTATGTTCATCTATTTCAGTTAATCGTGCTGTCATTCGAGGACCTACCCATGGAGAGTGCATGGCATCTGAGTCCAACAACCCTGCCTGGCTTGAGTGAGTTCGGAGAAAGTATCCTGAGGCCTCTGCAGTCCACCAAGCTAACCTTATCCACTCGGCTTCCATGACATCCTCTTGTCTGACCATCCCAAATGAAGGACTTCAACCTGCACGGTTGTTTCAAGGCTCGGTGCTAAGTAGAATAAAGACACAGCACTTTCAACATGGTGAGTTGCAGTGTTTTGAATTTGGTATATTTTTTCAGTTTGCGCAAATGTAATTTTTTGTTTTTTAAAATGTATCAGCCTTTGTTATGTTGCGTTTTGTTTTTCCCTGCTACTCCTATGTTCATCTATTTCAGTTAATCGTGCTGTCATTCGAGGACCTACTCATGGAGAGTGCATGGCACCTGAGTGCAACAATGGCCTGGCTGGCTTGAGTGCGTTTGGAGAAAGTATCCTGAGGCCTCTGCAGTCCCCCAAGCTAACCTTATCCACTCGGCTTCCGTGACATCCTCTTGTATGACCATCCCAAATGAAGGACTTCAGCCTGCATGGTTGTTTGCAAGGCTCGGTGCTAAGTAGAACAAAGACACAGCACTTTCAGCATGGTGAGTTGCAGTGTTTTTTATTTGTTTTTGTTTTTCAGTTCGCGCAAATGTAATTTTTTTTTTTTAAATGTATCAGCCTTTGTTATGTTGTGTTTTGTTTTTCCCTGCTACTCCTATGTTCATCTATTTCAGTTAATCGTGCTGTCATTCGAGGACCTACCCATGGAGAGTGCATGGCACCTGAGTCCAACAACCCTGCCTGGCTTGAGTGAGTTAGGAGAAAGTATCCTGAGGCCTCTGCAGTCCCCCAAGGTAACCTTATCCACTCGGCTTCCATGACATCCTCTTGTCTGACCATCCCAAATGAAGGACTTCAGCCTGCACGGCTGTTTCCAAGGCTCGGTGCTAAGTAGAATAAAGACGCAGCACTTTCAACATGTTGAGTTGCAGTCTTTTTTATTTGTTTTTTTTTTTCAGTGTGAGCAAATGTAATTTATTTATTTTTTTTAAATGTATCAGCCTTTGTTATGTTGTGTTTTGTTTTTCCCTGCTACTCCTATGTTAATCTATTTCAGTTAATCGTGCTGTCATTCGAGGACCTACTCATGGAGAGTGCATGGCACCTGAGTGCAACAATGGCCTGGCTGGCTTGAGTGAGTTCGGAGAAAGTATCCTGAGGCCTCTGCAGTCCCCCAAGCTAACCTTATCCACTCGGCTTCCATGACATCCTCTTGTCTGACCATCCCAAATGAAGGACTTCAGCCTGCACGGCTGTTTCCAAGGCTCGGTGCTAAGTAGAACAAAGACGCAGCACTTTCAACATGGTGAGTTGCAGTGTTTTGAATTTGGTATATTTTTTCAGTTTGCGCAAGTGTAATTTTTTTTTTTTTTTAAATGTATTAGCCTTTGTTATGTTGCGTTTTGTTTTTCCCTGCTACTCCTATGTTCATCTATTTCAGTTAATCGTGCTGTCATTCGAGGACCTACTCATGGAGAGTGCATGGCACCTGAGTCCAACAACCCTGCCTGGCTTGAGTGAGTTAGGAGAAAGTATCCTGAGGCCTCTGCAGTCCCCCAAGGTAACCTTATCCACTCGGCTTCCATGACATCCTCTTGTCTGATAATCCCAAATGAAGGACTTCAGCCTGCACGGTTGTTTCCAAGGCTCGGTGCTAAGTAGAACAAAGACGCAGCACTTTCAACATGGTGAGTTGCAGTGTTTTGAATTTGGTATATTTTTTCAGTTTGCGCAAATGTCATTTTTTTTTTTTTAAATGTACCAGCCTTTGTTATGTTGCGTTTTGTTTTTCCCTGCTACTCCTATGTTCATCTATTTCAGTTAATCGTGCTGTCATTCGAGGACGTACCCATGGAGAGTGCATGGCACCTGAGTCCAACAACCCTGCCTGGCTTGAGTGAGTTCGGAGAAAGTATCCTGAGGCCTCTGCAGTCCCCCAAGCTAACCTTATCCACTCGGCTTCCATGACATCCTCTTGTCTGACCATCCCAAATGAAGGACTTCAACCTGCACGGTTGTTTCCAAGGCTCGGTGCTAAGTAGAATAAAGACACAGCACTTTCAACATGGTGAGTTGCAGTGTTTTGAATTTGGTATATTTTTTCAGTTTGCGCAAATGTAATTTTTTGTTTTTTAAAATGTATCAGCCTTTGTTATGTTGCGTTTTGTTTTTCCCTGCTACTCCTATGTTCATCTATTTCAGTTAATCGTGCTGTCATTCGAGGACCTACTCATGGAGAGTGCATGGCACCTGAGTCCAACAATGGCCTGCCTGGCTTGAGTGCGTTTGGAGAAAGTATCCTGAGGCCTGTGCTGTCCCCCAAGCTAACTTTATCCACTCGGCTTCCGTGACATCCTCTTGTCTGACCATCCCAAATGAAGGACTTCAGCCTGCACGGTTGTTTCCAAGGGTCGGTGCTAAGTAGAACAAAGACGCAGCACTTTCAACATGGTGAGTTGCAGTGTTTTGAATTTGGTATATTTTTTTAGTTTGCGCAAGTGTAATTTTTTTTTTTTTTTTAATGTATTAGCCTTTGTTATGTTGCGTTTTGTTTTTCCCTGCTACTCCTATGTTCATCTATTTCAGTTAATCGTGCTATCATTCGAGGATCTACGCATGGAGAGTGCATGGCACCTGAGTCCAACAACCCTGCCTGGCTTGAGTGAGTTAGGAGAAAGTATCCTGAGGCCTCTGCAGTCCCCCAAGGTAACCTTATCCACTCGGCTTCCATGACATCCTCTTGTCTGACAATCCCAAATGAAGGACTTCAGCCTGCACGGTTGTTTCCAAGGCTCGGTGCTAAGTAGAACAAAGACGCAGCACTTTCAACATGGTGAGTTGCAGTGTTTTGAATTTGGTATATTTTTTCAGTTTGCGCAAATGTAATTTTATGTTTTTTAAAATGTATCAGCCTTTGTTATGTTGCGTTTTGTTTTTCCCTGCTACTCCTATGTTCATCTATTTCAGTTAATCGTGCTGTCATTCGAGGACCTACTCATGGAGAGTGCATGGCACCTGAGTCCAACAATGGCCTGCCTGGCTTGAGTGCGTTTGGAGAAAGTATCCTGAGGCCTCTGCAGTCCCCCAAGCTAACTTTTTCCACTCGGCTTCCGTCACATTCTCTTGTCTGACCATCCCAAATGAAGGACTTCAGCCTGCACGGTTGTTTCCAAGGCTCGGTTCTAAGTAGAACAAAGACGCAGCACTTTCAACATGGTGAGTTGCAGTGTTTTTTATTTGTTTTTTTTTTTCAGTTTGCGCAAATGTAATTTTTTTTTTTTTTTAAATGTATCAGCCTTTGTTATGTTGTGTTTTGTTTTTCCCTGCTACTCCTATGTTCATATATTTCAGTTAATCGTGCTGTCATTCGAGGACCTACCCATGGAGATTGCATGGCACCTGAGTCCAACAATGCCCTGCGTGGCTTGAGTGAGTTAGGAGAAAGTATCCTGAGGCCTCTGCAGTCCCCCAAGCTAACCTTATCCACTCGGCTTCCATGACATCCTCTTGTCTGACCATCCCAAATGAAGGACTTCAGCCTGCACGGCTGTTTCCATGGCTCGGTGCTAAGTAGAATAAAGACGCAGCACTTTCAACATGTTGAGTTGCAGTCTTTTTTATTTGTTTTTTTTTTTCAGTTTGAGCAAATGTAATTTTTTTTTTTTTTTTAAATGTATCAGCCTTTGTTATGTTGTGTTTTGTTTTTCCCTGCTACTCCTATGTTAATCTATTTCAGTTAATCGTGCTGTCATTCGAGGACCTACTCATGGAGAGTGCATGGCACCTGAGTGCAACAATGGCCTGGCTGGCTTGAGTGCGTTTGGAGAAAGTATCCTGAGGCCTCTGCAATCCCCCAAGCTAACCTTATCCACTCGGCTTCCGTGACATCCTCTTGTATGACCATCCCAAATGAAGGACTTCAGCCTGCATGGTTGTTTGCAAGGCTCGGTGCTAAGTAGAATAAAGACACAGCACTTTCAGCATGGTGAGTTGCAGTGCTTTTTATTTGTTTTTGTTTTTCAGTTCGCGCAAATGTAATTTTTTTTTTTTAAATGTATCAGCCTTTGTTATGTTGTGTTTTGTTTTTCCCTGCTACTCCTATGTTCATCTATTTCAGTTAATCGTGCTGTCATTCGAGGACCTACCCATGGAGAGTGCATGGCACCTGAGTCCAACAACCCTGCCTGGCTTGAGTGAGTTCGGAGAAAGTATCCTGAGGCCTCTGCAGTCCCCCAAGCTAACCTTATCCACTCGGCTTCCATGACATCCTCTTGTCTGACAATCCCAAATGAAGGACTTCAGCCTGCACGGTTGTTTCCAAGGCTCGGTGCTAAGTAGAACAAAGACGCAGCACTTTCAACATGGTGAGTTGCAGTGTTTTGAATTTGGTATATTTTTTCAGTTTGCGAAAATGTAATTTTTTTTTTTTTAAATGTATCAGCCTTTGTTATGTTGCGTTTTGTTTTTCCCTGCTACTCCTATGTTCATCTATTTCAGTTAATCGTGCTGTCATTCGAGGACCTACCCATGGAGATTGCATGGCACCTGAGTCCAACAACCCTGCCTGGCTTGAGTGAGTTCGGAGAAAGTATCCTGAGGCCTCTGCAGTCCCCCAAGCTAACCTTATCCACTCGGCTTCCGTGACATCCTCTTGTCTGACCATCCCAAATGAAGGACTTCAACCTGCACGGTTGTTTCCAAGGCTCGGTGCTAAGTAGAACAAAGACGCAGCACTTTCAACATGGTGAGTTGCAGTGTTTTGAATTTGGTATATTTTTTCAGTTTGCGCAAGTGTAATTTTTTTTTGTTTTTTTAATGTATTAGCCTTTGTTATGTTGCGTTTTGTTTTTCCCTGCTACTCCTATGTTCATCTATTTCAGTTAATCGTGCTGTCATTCGAGGACCTACCCATGGATATTGCATGGCACCTGAGTCCAACAACCCTGCCTGGCTTGAGTGAGTTCGGAGAAAGTATCCTGAGGCCTCTGCAGTCCCCCAAGCTAACCTTATCCACTCGGCTTCCGTGACATCCTCTTGTATGACCATCCCAAATGAAGGACTTCAGCCTGCATGGTTGTTTGCAAGGCTCGGTGCTAAGTAGAACAAAGACACAGCACTTTCAACATGGTGAGTTGCAGTGTTTTTTATTTGTTTTTGTTTTTCAGTTCGCGCAAATGTAATTTTTTTTTTTTAAATGTATCAGCCTTTGTTATGTTGTGTTTTGTTTTTCCCTGCTACTCCTATGTTCATCTATTTCAGTTAATCGTGCTGTCATTCGAGGACCTACCCATGGAGAGTGCATGGCACCTGAGTCCAACAACCCTGCCTGGCTTAAGTGAGTTAGGAGAAAGTATCCTGAGGCCTCTGCAGTCCCCCAAGGTAACCTTATCCACTCGGCTTCCATGACATCCTCTTGTCTGACAATCCCAAATGTAGGACTTCAGCCTGCACGGTTGTTTCCAAGGCTCGGTGCTAAGTAGAACAAAGACGCAGCACTTTCAAAATGGTGAGTTGCAGTGTTTTGAATTTGGTATATTTTTTCAGTTTGCGCAAATGTAATTTTTTGTTTTTTAAAATGTATCAGCCTTTGTTATGTTGCGTTTTGTTTTTCCCTGCTACTCCTATGTTCATCTATTTCAGTTAATCGTGCTGTCATTCGAGGACCTACTCATGGAGAGTGCATGGCACCTGAGTCCAACAATGGCCTGCCTGGCTTGAGTGCGTTTGGAGAAAGTATCCTGAGGCCTCTGCAGTCCCCCAAGCTAACCTTATCCTCTCGGCTTCCGTGATATTCTCTTGTCTGACCATCCCAAATGAAGGACTTCAACCTGCACGGTTCTTTCCAAGGCTCGGTGCTAAGTAGAAGAAAGACGCAGCACTTTCAACATGGTGAGTTGCAGTGTTTTTTATTTGTTTTTTTTTTTCAGTTTGCCCAAATGTAATTTTTTATTTTTTTTAAATGTATCATCCTTTGTTATGTTGTGTTTTGTTTTTCCCTGCTAGCCCTATGTTCATCTATTTCAGTTAATCGTGCTGTCATTCGAGGACCTACTCATGGAGAGTGCATGGCACCTGAGTCCAACAATGCCCTGCCTTGCTTGAGTGAGTTCGGAGAAAGTATCCTGAGGCCTCTGCAGTCCCCCAAGCTAACCTTATCCACTCGGCTTCCATGACATCCTCTTGTCTGACCATCCCAAATGAAGGACTTCAGCCTTCACGGTTGTTTCCAAGGCTCAGTGCTAAGTAGAACAAAGACGCAGCACTTTCAACATGGTGAGTTGCAGTGTTTTGAATTTGGTATATTTTTTCAGTTTGCACAAGTGTAATTTTTTATTATTTTTAAATGTATCAGCCTTTGTTATGTTGCGTTTTGTTTTTCCCTGCTACTCCTATGTTCATCTATTTCAGTTAGTCGTGCTGTCATTCGAGGACCTACTCCTGGAGAGTGCATGGCACCTGAGTGCAACAATGGCCTGGCTGGCTTGAGTGCGTTAGGAGAAAGTATCCTGAGGCCTCTGCAGTCCCCCAAGCTAACCTTATCCACTCGGCTTCCGTGACATCCTCTGGTCTGACCATCCCAAATGAAGGACTTCAGCCTGCATGGTTGTTTGCAAGGCTCGGTGCTAAGTAGAATAAAGACACAGCACTTTCAACATGGTGAGTTGCAGTGTTTTTTATTTGTTTTTTTTTTTCAGTTTGCGCAAATGTATTTTTTTTTTTTAAATGTATCAGCCTTTGTTATGTTGTGTTTTTTGTTTTTCCCTGCTACTCCTATGTTCATCTATTTCAGTTAATCGTGCTGTCATTCGAGGACCTACCCATGGAGAGTGCATGGCACCTGAGTCCAACAACCCTGCCTGGCTTGAGTGAGTTAGGAAAAAGTATCCTGAGGCCTCTGCAGTCCCCCAAGGTAACCTTATCCACTCGGCTTCCATGACATCCTCTTGTCTGACAATCCCAAATGAAGGACTTCAGCCTGCACGGTTGTTTCCAAGGCTCAGTGCTAAGTAGAACAAAGACGCAGCACTTTCAACATGGTGAGTTGCAGTGTTTTGAATTTGGTATATTTTTTCAGTTTGCGCAAATGTATTTTTTTTTTTTAAATGTATCAGCCTTTGTTATGTTGCGTTTTGTTTTTCCCTGCTACTCCTATGTTCATCTATTTCAGTTAATCGTACTGTCATTCGAGGACCTACCCATGGAGAGTGCATGGCACCTGAGTCCAACAACCCTGCCTGGCTTGAGTGAGTTCGGAGAAAGTATCCTGAGGCCTCTGCAGTCCACCAAGCTAACCTTATCCACTCGGCTTCCATGACATCCTCTTGTCTGACCATCCCAAATGAAGGACTTCAACCTGCATGGTTGTTTCCAAGGCTCGGTGCTAAGTAGAATAAAGACACAGCACTTTCAACATGGTGAGTTGCAGTGTTTTGAATTTGGTATATTTTTTCAGTTTGCGCAAATGTAATTTTTTGTTTTTTAAAATGTATCAGCCTTTGTTATGTTGCGTTTTGTTTTTCCCTGCTACTCCTATGTTCATCTATTTCAGTTAATCGTGCTGTCATTCGAGGACCTACTCATGGAGAGTGCATGGCACCTGAGTGCAACAATGGCCTGGCTGGCTTGAGTGCGTTTGGAGAAAGTATCCTGAGGCCTCTGCAGTCCCCCAAGCTAACCTTATCCACTCGGCTTCCGTGACATCCTCCTGTATGACCATCCCAAATGAAGGACTTCAGCCTGCATGGTTGTTTGCAAGGCTCGGTGCTAAGTAGAACAAAGACGCAGCACTTTCAACATGTTGAGTTGCAGTGTTTTGAATTTGGGATATTTTTTCAGTTTGCGCAAATGTAATTTTTTTTTTTTTAAATGTATCAGCCTTTGTTATGTTGTGTTTTGTTTTTCCCTGCTACTCCTATGTTCATCTATTTCAGTTAATCGTGCTGTCATTCGAGGACCTACCCATGGAGAGTGCATGGCACCTGAGTCCAACAACCCTGCCTGGCTTGAGTGAGTTCGGAGAAAGTATCCTGAGGCCTCTGCAGTCCCCCAAGCTAACCTTATCCACTCGGCTTCCGTGACATCCTCTTGTCTGACCATCCCAAATGAAGGACTTCAACCTGCACGGTTGTTTCCAAGGCTCGGTGCTAAGTAGAACAAAGACGCAGCACTTTCAATATGGTGATTTGCAGTGTTTTGAATTTGGTATATTTTTTCAGTTTGCGCAAGTGTAATTTTTTTTTTTTTTTAAATGTATTAGCCTTTGTTATGTTGCGTTTTGTTTTTCCCTGCTACTCCTATGTTCATCTATTTCAGTTAATCGTGCTGTCATTCGTGGACCTACTCATGGAGAGTGCATGGCACCTGAGTGCAACAATGGCCTGGCTGGCTTGAGTGAGTTTGGAGAAAGTATCCTGAGGCCTCTGCAGTCCCCCAAGCTAACCTTATCCACTCGGCTTCCGTGACATCCTCTTGTATGACCATCCCAAATGAAGGACTTCAGCCTGCATGGTTGTTTGCAAGGCTCGGTGCTAAGTAGAACAAAGACACAACACTTTCAACATGGTGAGTTGCAGTGTTTTTTATTTGTTTTTGTTTTTCAGTTCGCGCAAATGTAATTTTTTTTTTTTAAATGTATCAGCCTTTGTTATGTTGTGTTTTGTTTTTCCCTGCTACTCCTATGTTCATCTATTTCAGTTAATCGTGCTGTCATTCGAGGACCTACCCATGGAGAGTGCATGGCACCTGAGTCCAACAACCCTGCCTGGCTTAAGTGAGTTAGGAGAAAGTATCCTGAGGCCTCTGCAGTCCCCCAAGGTAACCTTATCCACTCGGCTTCCATGACATCCTCTTGTCTGACAATCCCAAATGAAGGACTTCAGCCTGCACGGTTGTTTCCAAGGCTCGGTGCTAAGTAGAACAAAGACGCAGCACTTTCAAAATGGTGAGTTGCAGTGTTTTGAATTTGGTATATTTTTTCAGTTTGCGCAAATGTAATTTTTTGTTTTTTAAAATGTATCAGCCTTTGTTATGTTGCGTTTTGTTTTTCCCTGCTACTCCTATGTTCATCTATTTCAGTTAATCATGCTGTCATTCGAGGACCTACTCATGGAGAGTGCATGGCACCTGAGTCCAACAATGTCCTGCCTGGCTTGAGTGCGTTTGGAGAAAGTATCCTGAGTCCTCTGCAGTCCCCCAAGCTAACCTTATCCTCTCGGCTTCCGTGACATTCTCTTGTCTGACCATCCCAAATGAAGGACTTCAACCTGCACGGTTGTTTCCAAGGCTCGGTGCTAAGTAGAACAAAGACGCAGCACTTTCAACATGGTGAGTTGCAGTGTTTTTTATTTGTTTTTTTTTTTCAGTTTGCGCAAATGTAATTTTTTATTTTTTTTAAATGTATCATCCTTTGTTATGTTGTGTTTTGTTTTTCCCTGCTAGCCCTATGTTCATCTATTTCAGTTAATCGTGCTGTCATTCGAGGACCTACCCATGGAGAGTGCATGGCACCTGAGTCCAACAATGCCCTGCCTTGCTTGTGTGAGTTCGGAGAAAGTATCCTGAGGCCTCTGCAGTCCCCCAAGCTAACCTTATCCTCTCGGCTACCGTGACATTCTCTTGTCTGACCATCCCAAATGAAGGACTTCAACCTGCACGGTTGTTTCCAAGGCTCGGTGCTAAGTAGAACAAAGATGCAGCACTTTCAACATGGTAAGTTGCAGTGTTTTGAATTTGGTATATTTTTTCAGTTTGCACAAGTGTAATTTTTTTTTTTTTTTAAATGTATCAGCCTTTGTTATGTTGTGTTTTGTTTTTCCCTGCTACTCCTATGTTAATCTATTTCAGT
Source organism: Taudactylus pleione (assembly GCA_031769625.1). Lineage (NCBI taxonomy): Eukaryota > Metazoa > Chordata > Amphibia > Anura > Myobatrachidae > Taudactylus > Taudactylus pleione. The sequence continues at coordinate 7,651,244 of JAUIMM010000307.1, forward strand.
TAATCGTGCTGTCATTCGAGGACCTACCCATGGAGAGTGCATGGCATCTGAGTCCAACAATGCCCTGCGTGGCTTGAGTGAGTTCGGAGAAAGTATCCTGAGGCCTCTGCAGTCCCCCAAGCTAACCTTATCCTCTCGGCTTCCGTGACATTCTCTTGTCTGACCATCCCAAATGAAGGACTTCAACCTGCACGGTTGTTTCCAAGGCTCGGTGCTAAGTAGAACAAAGACGCAGCACTTTCAACATGTTGAGTTGCAGTCTTTTTTATTTGTTTTTTTTTTTCAGTGTGAGCAAATGTAATTTATTTATTTTTTTTAAATGTATCAGCCTTTGTTATGTTGCGTTTTGTTTTTCCCTGCTACTCCTATGTTCATCTATTTCAGTTAATCGTGCTGTCATTCGAGGACCTACTCATGGAGAGTGCATGGCACCTGAGTGCAACAATGGCCTGGCTGGCTTGAGTGCGTTTGGAGAAAGTATCCTGAGGCCTCTGCAGTCCCCCAAGCTAACCTTATCCACTCGGCTTCCGTGACATCCTCTTGTCTGACCATCCCAAATGAAGGACTTCAACCTGCACGGTTGTTTCCAAGGCTCGGTGCTAAGTAGAGCAAAGACTCAGCACTTTCAACATGGTGAGTTGCAGTGTTTTGAATTTGGTATATTTTTTCAGTTTGCGCAAATGTAATTTTTTGTTTTTCAAAATGTATCAGCCTTTGTTATGTTGCGTTTTGTTTTTCCCTGCTACTCCTATGTTCATCTATTTCAGTTAATCGTGCTGTCATTCGAGGACCTACTCATGGAGAGTGCATGGCACCTGAGTCCAACAATGGCCTGCCTGGCTTGAGTGCGTTTGGAGAAAGTATCCTGAGGCCTGTGCTGTCCCCCAAGCTAACTTTATCCACTCGGCTTCCGTGACATCCTCTTGTCTGACCATCCCAAATGAAGGACTTCAGCCTGCACGGTTGTTTCCAAGGCTCGGTGCTAAGTAGAACAAAGAAGCAGCACTTTCAACATGGTGAGTTGCAGTGTTTTTTATTTGTCTTTTTTTTTACAGTTTGCGCAAATGTAATTTTTTTTTTTTTTTTAAATGTATCAGCCTTTGTTATGTTGTGTTTTGTTTTTCCCTGCTACTCCTATGTTAATCTATTTCAGTTAATCGTGCTGTCATTCGAGGACCTACCCATGGAGAGTGCATGGCACCTGAGTCCAACAATGCCCTGGCTGGCTTGAGTGCGTTTGGAGAAAGTATCCTGAGGCCTCTGCAGTCCCCCAAGCTAACCTTATCCACTCGGCTTCCGTGACATCCTCTTGTCTGACCATCCCAAATGAAGGACTTCAGCCTGCACGGCTGTTTCCAAGGCTCGGTGCTAAGTAGAATAAAGACGCAGCACTTTCAACATGTTGAGTTGCAGTCTTTTTTATTGGTTTTTTTTTACAGTTAGAGCAAATGTAATTTATTTATTTTTTTTAAATGTATCAGCCTTTGTTATGTTGTGTTTTGTTTTTCCCTGCTACTCCTATGTTAATCTATTTCAGTTAATCGTGCTGTCATTCGAGGACCTACTCATGGAGAGTGCATGGCACCTGAGTGCAACAATGGCCTGGCTGGCTTGAGTGAGTTAGGAGAAAGAATCCTGAGGCCTCTGCAGTCCCTCAAGCTAACCTTATCCACTCGGCTTCCATGACATCCTCTTGTCTGACCATCCCAAATGAAGGACTTCAGCTTGCATGGTTGGTTGCAAGGCTCGGTGCTAAGTAGAACAAAGACACAGCACTTTCAACATGGTGAGTTGCAGTGTTTTTTATTTGTTTTTTTTTCAGTTTGCGCAAATGTAATTTTTTTTTTTTAAATGTATCAGCCTTTGTTATGTTGTGTTCTGTTTTTCCCTGCTACTCCTATGTTCATCTATTTCAGTTAATCGTGCTGTCATTCGAGGACCTACCCATGGAGATTGCATGGCACCTGAGTCCAACAACCCTGCCTGGCTTGAGTGAGTTAGGAGAAAGTATCCTGAGGCCTCTGCAGTCCCCCAAGGTAACCTTATCCACTCGGCTTCCATGACATCCTCTTGTCTGACAATCCCAAATGAAGGACTTCAGCCTGCACGGCTGTTTCCAAGGCTCAGTGCCAAGTAGAACAAAGACGCAGCACTTTCAACATGGTGAGTTGCAGTGTTTTGAATTTGGTATTTTTTTTCAGTTTGCGCAAATGTAATTTTTTGTTTTTCAAAATGTATCAGCCTTTGTTATGTTGCGTTTTGTTTTTCCCTGCTACTCCTATGTTCATCTATTTCAGTTAATCGTGCTGTCATTCGAGGACCTTCTCATGGAGAGTGCATGGCACCTGAGTCCAACAATGGCCTGCCTGGCTTGAGTGCGTTTGGAGAAAGTATCCTGAGGCCTGTGCTGTCCCCCAAGCTAACTTTATCCACTCGGCTTCCGTGACATCCTCTTGTCTGACCATCCCAAATGAAGGACTTCAGCCTGCACGGTTGTTTCCAAGGCTCGGTGCTAAGTAGAACAAATACGCAGCACTTTCAACATGGTGAGTTGCAGTGTTTTTTATTTGTTTTTTTTTTTACAGTTTGCGCAAATGTAATTTTTTTTTTTTTTTTCAATGTATCAGCCTTTGTTATGTTGCGTTTTGTTTTTCCCTGCTACTCCTATGTTCATCTATATCAGTTAATCGTGCTGTCATTCGAGGACCTACTCATGGAGAGTGCATGGCACCTGAGTCCAACAATGGCCTGCCTGGCTTGAGTGAGTTAGGAGAAAGTATCCTGAGGCCTCTGCAGTCCCCCAAGGTAACCTTATCCACTCGGCTTCCATGACATCCTCTTGTCTGACAATCCCAAATGAAGGACTTCAGCCTGAACGGCTGTTTCCAAGGCTCGGTGCTAAGTAGAATAAAGCCACAGCACTTTCAACATGGTGAGTTGCAGTGTTTTGAATTTGGTATATTTTTTCAGTTTGCGCAAATGTAATTTTTTGTTTTTCAAAATGTATCAGCCTTTGTTATGTTGCGTTTTGTTTTTCCCTGCTACTCCTATGTTCATCTATTTCAGTTAATCGTGCTGTCATTCGAGGACCTACTCATAGAGAGTGCATGGCACCTGAGTCCAACAATGGCCTGCCTGGCTTGAGTGCGTTTGGAGAAAGTATCCTGAGGCCTGTGCTGTCCCCCAAGCTAACTTTATCCACTCGGCTTCCGTGACATCCTCTTGTCTGACCATCCCAAATGAAGGACTTCAGCCTGCACGGTTGTTTCCAAGGCTCGGTGCTAAGTAGAACAAATACGCAGCACTTTCAACATGGTGAGTTGCAGTGTTTTTTATTTGTTTTTTTTTTTACATTTTGCGCAAGTGTTATTTTCTTTTTCTTTTTAATGTATTAGCCTTTGTTATGTTGCGTTTTGTTTTTCCCTGCTACTCCTATGTTCATCTATTTCAGTTAATCCTGCTGTCATTCGAGGACCTACCCATGGAGAGTGCATGGCACCTGAGTCCAACAATGCCCTGCGTGGCTTGAGTGCGTTTGGAGAAAGTATCCTGAGGCCTCTGCAGTCCCCCAAGCTAACCTTATCCACTCGGCTTCCGTGACATCCTCTTGTATGACCATCCCAAATGAAGGACTTCAGCCTGCATGGTTGTTTGCAAGGCTCGGTGCTAAGTAGAACAAAGACGCAGCACTTTCAACATGGTGAGTTGCAGTGTTTTGAATTTGGTATATTTTTTCAGTTTGCGCAAATGTAATTTTTTTTTTTTAAATGTATCAGCCTTTGTTATGTTGTGTTTTGTTTTTCCCTGCTACTCCTATGTTCATCTATTTCAGTTAATCGTGCTGTCATTCGAGGACCTACCCATGGAGTGTGCATGGCACCTGAGTCCAACAACCCTGCCTGGCTTGAGTGAGTTAGGAGAAAGTATCCTGAGGCCTCTGCAGTCCCCCAAGGTAACCTTATCCGCTTGGCTTCCGTGACATCCTCTTGTCTGACCATCCCAAATGAAGGACTTCAACCTGCACGGTTGTTTCCAAGGCTCGGTGCTAAGTAGAATAAAGCCACAGCACTTTCAACATGGTGAGTTGCAGTGTTTTGAATTTGGTATATTTTTTCAGTTTGCGCAAATGTAATTTTTTGTTTTTCAAAATGTATCAGCCTTTGTTATGTTGCGTTTTGTTTTTCCCTGCTACTCCTATGTTCATCTATTTCAGTTAATCGTGCTGTCATTCGAGGACCTACTCATGGAGAGTGCATGGCACCTGAGTCCAACAATGGCCTGCCTGGCTTGAGTGCGTTTGGAGAAAGTATCCTGAGGCCTGTGCTGTCCCCCAAGCTAACTTTATCCACTCGGCTTCCGTGACATCATCTTGTCTGACCATCCCAAATGAAGGACTTCAGCCTGCACGGTTGTTTCCAAGGCTCGGTGCTAAGTAGAACAAAGAAGCAGCACTTTCAACATGGTGAGTTGCAGTGTTTTTTATGTTTTTTTTTTTCAGTTTGAGCAAATGTAATTTATTTATTTTTTTTAAATGTATCAGCCTTTGTTATGTTGTGTTTTGTTTTTCCCTGCTACTCCTATGTTAATCTATTTCAGTTAATCGTGCTGTCATTCGAGGACCTACTCATGGAGAGTGCATGGCACCTGAGTGCAACAATGGCCTGGCTGGCTTGAGTGAGTTAGGAGAAAGAATCCTGAGGCCTCTGCAGTCCCTCAAGCTAACTTTATCCACTCGGCTTCCGTGACATCCTCTTGTCTGACCATCCCAAATGAAGGACTTCAGCCTGCACGGTTGTTTCCAAGGCTCGGTGCTAAGTAGAACAAATACGCAGCACTTTCAACATGGTGAGTTGCAGTGTTTTTTATTTGGTTTTTTTTTTACAGTTTGCGCAAATGTAATTTTTTTTTTTTTTTTTCAATGTATCAGCCTTTGTTATGTTGCGTTTTGTTTTTCCCTGCTACTCCTATGTTCATCTATATCAGTTAATCGTGCTGTCATTCGAGGACCTACTCATGGAGAGTGCATGGCACCTGAGTCCAACAATGGCCTGCCTGGCTTGAGTGAGTTAGGAGAAAGTATCCTGAGGCCTCTGCAGTCCCCCAAGGTAACCTTATCCACTCGGCTTCCATGACATCCTCTTGTCTGACAATCCCAAATGAAGGACTTCAGCCTGAACGGCTGTTTCCAAGGCTCAGTGCCAAGTAGAACAAAGACGCAGCACTTTCAACATGGTGAGTTGCAGTGTTTTGAATTTGGTATTTTTTTTCAGTTTGCGCAAATGTAATTTTTTTTTTTTTTTAAATGTATCAGCCTTTGTTATGTTGCGTTTTGTTTTTCCCTGCTACTCCTATGTTCATCTATTTCAGTTAATCGTGCTGTCATTCGAGGACCTACCCATGGAGAGTGCATGGCACCTGAGTCCAACAACCCTGCCTGGCTTGAGTGAGTTCGGAGAAAGTATCCTGAGGCCTCTGCAGTCCCCCAAGCTAACCTTATCCACTCGGCTTCCGTGACATCCTCTTGTCTGACCATCCCAAATGAAGGACTTCAACCTGCACGGTTGTTTCCAAGGCCCGGTGCTAAGTAGAATAAAGCCACAGCACTTTCAACATGGTGAGTTGCAGTGTTTTGAATTTGGTATATTTTTTCAGTTTGCGCAAATGTAATTTTTTGTTTTTCAAAATGTATCAGCCTTTGTTATGTTGCGTTTTGTTTTTCCCTGCTACTCCTATGTTCATCTATTTCAGTTAATCGTGCTGTCATTCGAGGACCTACTCATGGAGAGTGCATGGCACCTGAGTCCAACAATGGCCTGCCTGGCTTGAGTGCGTTTGGAGAAAGTATCCTGAGGCCTGTGCTGTCCCCCAAGCTAACTTTATCCACTCGGCTTCCGTGACATCCTCTTGTCTGACCATCCCAAATGAAGGACTTCAGCCTGCACGGTTGTTTCCAAGGCTCGGTGCTAAGTAGAACAAATACGCAGCACTTTCAACATGGTGAGTTGCAGTGTTTTTTATTTGTTTTTTTTTTTACATTTTGCGCAAGTGTTATTTTTTTTTTCTTTTTAATGTATTAGCCTTTGTTATGTTGCGTTTTGTTTTTCCCTGCTACTCCTATGTTCATCTATTTCAGTTAATCCTGCTGTCATTCGAGGACCTACCCATGGAGAGTGCATGGCACCTGAGTCCAACAATGCCCTGCGTGGCTTGAGTGCGTTTGGAGAAAGTATCCTGAGGCCTCTGCAGTCCCCCAAGCTAACCTTATCCACTCGGCTTCCGTGACATCCTCTTGTATGACCATCCCAAATGAAGGACTTCAGCCTGCATGGTTGTTTGCAAGGCTCGGTGCTAAGTAGAACAAAGACGCAGCACTTTCAACATGGTGAGTTGCAGTGTTTTGAATTTGGTATATTTTTTCAGTTTGCGCAAATGTAATTTTTTTTTTTTAAATGTATCAGCCTTTGTTATGTTGTGTTTTGTTTTTCCCTGCTACTCCTATGTTCATCTACTTCAGTTAATCGTGCTGTCATTCGAGGACCTACCCATGGAGTGTGCATGGCACCTGAGTCCAACAACCCTGCCTGGCTTGAGTGAGTTAGGAGAAAGTATCCTGAGGCCTCTGCAGTCCCCCAAGGTAACCTTATCCGCTTGGCTTCCGTGACATCCTCTTGTCTGACCATCCCAAATGAAGGACTTCAACCTGCACGGTTGTTTCCAAGGCTCGGTGCTAAGTAGAATAAAGCCACAGCACTTTCAACATGGTGAGTTGCAGTGTTTTGAATTTGGTATATTTTTTCAGTTTGCGCAAATGTAATTTTTTGTTTTTCAAAATGTATCAGCCTTTGTTATGTTGCGTTTTGTTTTTCCCTGCTACTCCTATGTTCATCTATTTCAGTTAATCGTGCTGTCATTCGAGGACCTACTCATGGAGAGTGCATGGCACCTGAGTCCAACAATGGCCTGCCTGGCTTGAGTGCGTTTGGAGAAAGTATCCTGAGGCCTGTGCTGTCCCCCAAGCTAACTTTATCCACTCGGCTTCCGTGACATCCTCTTGTCTGACCATCCCAAATGAAGGACTTCAGCCTGCACGGTTGTTTCCAAGGCTCGGTGCTAAGTAGAACAAAGAAGCAGCACTTTCAACATGGTGAGTTGCAGTGTTTTTTATGTTTTTTTTTTTCAGTTTGAGCAAATGTAATTTATTTATTTTTTTTAAATGTATCAGCCTTTGTTATGTTGTGTTTTGTTTTTCCCTGCTACTCCTATGTTAATCTATTTCAGTTAATCGTGCTGTCATTCGAGGACCTACTCATGGAGAGTGCATGGCACCTGAGTGCAACAATGGCCTGGCTGGCTTGAGTGAGTTAGGAGAAAGAATCCTGAGGCCTCTGCAGTCCCTCAAGCTAACCTTATCCACTCGGCTTCCATGACATCCTCTTGTCTGACCATCCCAAATGAAGGACTTCAGCCTGCATGGTTGTTTGCAAGGCTCGGTGCTAAGTAGAACAAAGACACAGCACTTTCAACATGGTGAGTTGCAGTGTTTTTTATTTGTTTTTTTTTCAGTTTGCGCAAATGTAATTTTTTTTTTTTAAATGTATCAGCCTTTGTTATGTTGTGTTTTGTTTTTCCCTGCTACTCCTATGTTCATCTATTTCAGTTAATCGTGCTGTCATTCGAGGACCTACCCATGGAGAGTGCATGGCACCTGAGTCCAACAACCCTGCCTGGCTTGAGTGAGTTAGGAGAAAGTATCCTGAGGCCTCTGCAGTCCCCCAAGGTAACCTTATCCACTCGGCTTCCATGACATCCTCTTGTCTGACAATCCCAAATGAAGGACTTCAGCCTGCACGGCTGTTTCCAAGGCTCAGTGCCAAGTAGAACAAAGACGCAGCACTTTCAACATGGTGAGTTGCAGTGTTTTGAATTTGGTATTTTTTTTCAGTTTGCGCAAATGTAATTTTTTTTTTTTTTTAAATGTATCAGCCTTTGTTATGTTGCGTTTTGTTTTTCCCTGCTACTCCTATGTTCATCTATTTCAGTTAATCGTGCTGTCATTCGAGGACCTACCCATGGAGAGTGCATGGCACCTGAGTCCAACAACCCTGCCTGGCTTGAGTGAGTTCGGAGAAAGTATCCTGAGGCCTCTGCAGTCCCCCAAGCTAACCTTATCCACTCGGCTTCCGTGACATCCTCTTGTCTGACCATCCCAAATGAAGGACTTCAACCTGCACGGTTGTTTCCAAGGCTCGGTGCTAAGTAGAATAAAGCCACAGCACTTTCAACATGGTGAGTTGCAGTGTTTTGAATTTGGTATATTTTTTCAGTTTGCGCAAATGTAATTTTTTGTTTTTCAAAATGTATCAGCCTTTGTTATGTTGCGTTTTGTTTTTCCCTGCTACTCCTATGTTCATCTATTTCAGTTAATCGTGCTGTCATTCGAGGACCTACTCATGGAGAGTGCATGGCACCTGAGTCCAACAATGGCCTGCCTGGCTTGAGTGCGTTTGGAGAAAGTATCCTGAGGCCTGTGCTATCCCCCAAGCTAACTTTATCCACTCGGCTTCCGTGACATCCTCTTGTCTGACCATCCCAAATGAAGGACTTCAGCCTGCATGGTTGTTTCCAAGGCTCGGTGCTAAGTAGAACAAATACGCTGCACTTTCAACATGCTGAGTTGCAGTGTTTTTTATTTGTTTTTTTTTTTACAGTTTGCGCAAATGTAATTTTTTTTTTTTTTTCAATGTATCAGCCTTTGTTATGTTGTGTATTGTTTTTCCCTGCTACTCCTATGTTAATCTATTTCAGTTAATCGTGCTGTCATTCGAGGACCTACCCATGGAGAGTGCATGGCACCTGAGTCCAACAATGCCCTGCGTGGCTTGAGTGAGTTCGGAGAAAGTATCCTGAGGCCTCTGCAGTCCCCCAAGCTAACCTTATCCACTCGGCTTCCGTGACATCCTCTTGTCTGACCATCCCATATGAAGGACTTCAACCTGCACGGTTGTTTCCAAGGCTCGGTGCTAAGTAGAACAAAGACGCAGCACTTTCAACATGGTGAGTTGCAGTGTTTTGAATTTGGTATATTTTTTCAGTTTGCGCAAGTGTAATTTTTTTTTTGTTTTTAATGTATTAGCCTTTGTTATGTTGCGTTTTGTTTTTCCCTGCTACTCCTATGTTCATCTATTTCAGTTAATCGTGCTGTCATTCGAGGACCTACCCATGGAGAGTGCATGGCACCTGAGTCCAACAATGCCCTGCGTGGCTTGAGTGCGTTTGGAGAAAGTATCCTGAGGCCTCTGCAGTCCCCCAAGCTAACCTTATCCACTCGGCTTCCGTGACATCCTCTTGTCTGACCATCCCAAATGAAGGACTTCAACCTGCACGGTTGTTTCCAAGGCTCGGTGCTAAGTAGAATAAAGCCACAGCACTTTCAACATGGTGAGTTGCAGTGTTTTGAATTTGGTATATTTTTTCAGTTTGCGCAAATGTAATTTTTTTTTTTTAAATGTATCAGCTTTTGTTATGTTGTGTTTTGTTTTTCCCTGCTACTCCTATGTTCATCTATTTCAGTTAATCGTGCTGTCATTCGAGGACCTACCCATGGAGTGTGCATGGCACCTGAGTCCAACAACCCTGCCTGGCTTGAGTGAGTTAGGAGAAAGTATCCTGAGGCCTCTGCAGTCCCCCAAGGTAACCTTATCCACTCGGCTTCTATGACATCCTCTTGTCTGACAATCCCAAATGAAGGACTTCAGCCTGCACGGTTGTTTCCAAGGCTCGGTGCTAAGTAGAACAAAGACGCAGCACTTTCAACATGGTGAGTTGCAGTGTTTTGAATTTGGTATATTCTTTCAGTTTGCGCAAATGTAATTTTTTTTTTTTAAATGTATCAGCCTTTGTTATGTTGCGTTTTGTTTTTCCCTTCTACTCCTATGTTCATCTATTTCAGTTAATCGTGCTGTCATTCGAGGACCTACCCATGGAGAGTGCATGGCACCTGAGTCCAACAACCCTGCCTGGCTTGAGTGAGTTAGGAGAAAGTATCCTGAGGCCTCTGCAGTCCCCCAAGGTAACCTTATCCACTCGGCTTCCATGACATCCTCTTGTCTGACCATCACAAATGAAGGACTTCAGTCTGCACGGTTGTTTCCAGGGCTCGGTGCTAAGTAGAATAAAGACGCAGCACTTTCAACATGGTGAGTTGCAGTGTTTTAAATTTGGTATATTTTTTTAGTTTGCGCAAATGTAATTTTTTGTTTTTTAAAATGTATCATCCTTTGTTATGTTGTGTTTTGTTTTTCCCTGCTAGCCCTATGTTCATCTATTTCAGTTAATCGTGCTGTCATTCGAGGACCTACCCATGGAGAGTGCATGGCACCTGAGTCCAACAATGCCCTGCCTTGCTTGAGTGAGTTCGGAGAAAGTATCCTGAGGCCTCTGCAGTCCCCCAAGCTAACCTTATCCTCTCGGCTTCCGTGACATTCTCTTGTCTGACCATCCCAAATGAAGGACTTCAACCTGCACGGTTGTTTGCAAGGCTCGGTGCTAAGTAGAACAAAGACGCAGCACTTTCAACATGGTGAGTTGCAGTCTTTTTTATTTGTTTTTTTTTTTCAGTGTGAGCAAATGTAATTTTTTTTTTTTTTTTAAATGTATCAGCCTTTGTTATGTTGTGTTTTGTTTTTCCCTGCTACTCCTATGTTAATCTATTTCAGTTAATCGTGCTGTCATTCGAGGACCTACTCATGGAGAGTGCATGGCACCTGAGTGCAACAATGGCCTGGCTGGCTTGAGTGCGTTTGGAGAAAGTATCCTGAGGCCTCTGCAGTCCCCCAAGCTAACCTTATCCACTCGGCTTCCGTGACATCCTCTTGTCTGACCATCCCAAATGAAGGACTTCAGCATGCACGGCTGTTTCCAAGGCTCGGTGCTAAGTAGAATAAAGACGCAGCACTTTCAACATGTTGAGTTGCAGTCTTTTTTATTTGTTTTTTTTTTTCAGTGTGAGCAAATGTAATTTATTTATTTTTTTTAAATGTATCAGCCTTTGTTATGTTGTGTTTTGTTTTTCCCTGCTACTCCTATGTTAATCTATTTCAGTTAATCGTGCTGTCATTCGAGGACCTACTCATGGAGAGTGCATGGCACCTGAGTGCAACAATGGCCTGGCTGGCTTGAGTGAGTTAGGAGAAAGTATCCTGAGGCCTCTGCAGTCCCCCAAGCTAACCTTATCCACTCGGCTTCCGTGACATCCTCTTGTCTGACCATCCCATATGAAGGACTTCAACCTGCACGGTTGTTTCCAAGGCTCGGTGCTAAGTAGAACAAAGACGCAGCACTTTCAACATGGTGAGTTGCAGTGTTTTGAATTTGGTATAGTTTTTCAGTTTGCGCAAGTGTAATTTTTTTTTTCTTTTTAATGTATTAGTCTTTGTTATGTTGCGTTTTGTTTTTCCCTGCTACTCCTATGTTCATCTATTTCAGTTAAACGTGCTGTCATTCGAGGACCTACCCATGGAGAGTGCATGGCACCTGAGTCCAACAATGCCCTGCGTGGCTTGAGTGCGTTTGGAGAAAGTATCCTGAGGCCTCTGCAGTCCCCCAAGCTAACCTTATCCACTCGGCTTCCGTGACATCCTCTTGTATGACCATCCCAAATGAAGGACTTCAGCCTGCATGGTTGTTTGCAAGGCTCGGTGCTAAGTAGAACAAAGACGCAGCACTTTCAACATGGTGAGTTGCAGTGTTTTTTATTTTTTATTTTTTTTCATTTTGCGCAAATGTAATTTTTTTTTTTTAAATGTATCAGCCTTTGTTATGTTGTGTTTTGTTTTTCCCTGCTACTCGTATGTTCATCTATTTCAGTTAATCGTGCTGTCATTCGAGGACCTACCCATGGAGTGTGCATGGCACCTGAGTCCAACAACCCTGCCTGGCTTGAGTGAGTTAGGAGAAAGTATCCTGAGGCCTCTGCAGTCCCCCAAGGTAACCTTATCCACTCGGCTTCTATGACATCCTCTTGTCTGACAATCCCAAATGAAGGACTTCAGCCTGCACGGTTGTTTCCAAGGCTCGGTGCTAAGTAGAACAAAGACGCAGCACTTTCAACATGGTGAGTTGCAGTGTTTTGAATTTGGTATATTTTTTCAGTTTGCGCAAATGTAATTTTTTTTTTTTTAAATGTATCAGCCTTTGTTATGTTGCGTTTTGTTTTTCCCTTCTACTCCTATGTTCATCTATTTCAGTTAATCGTGCTTTCATTCGAGGACCTACCCATGGAGAGTGCATGGCACCTGAGTGCAACAATGGCCTGGCTGGCTTGAGTGCGTTTGGAGAAAGTATCCTGAGGCCTCTGCAGTCCCCCAAGCTAACCTTATCCACTCGGCTTCCATGACATCCTCTTGTCTGACCATCCCAAATGAAGGACTTCAGCCTGCACGGCTGTTTCCAAGGCTCGGTGCTAAGTAGAATAAAGACGCAGCACTTTCAACATGTTGAGTTGCAGTCTTTTTTATTTGTTTTTTTTTTTCAGTGTGAGCAAATGTAATTTATTTATTTTTTTTAAATGTATCAGCCTTTGTTATGTTGTGTTTTGTTTTTCCCTGCTACTCCTATGTTAATCTATTTCAGTTAATCGTGCTGTCATTCGAGGACCTACTCATGGAGAGTGCATGGCACCTGAGTGCAACAATGGCCTGGCTGGCTTGAGTGAGTTAGGAGAAAGTATCCTGAGGCCTCTGCAGTCCCCCAAGCTAACCTTATCCACTCGGCTTCCATGACATCCTCTTGTCTGACCATCCCAAATGAAGGACTTCAGCCTGCACGGCTGTTTCCAAGGCTCGGTGCTAAGTAGAATAAAGACGCAGCACTTTCAACATGTTGAGTTACAGTCTTTTTTATTTGGGTTTTTTTTTCAGTTTGAGCAAATGTAATTTATTTATTTTTTTTAAATGTATCAGCCTTTGTTATGTTGTGTTTTGTTTTTCCCTGCTACTCCTATGTTAATCTATTTCAGTTAATCGTGCTGTCATTCGAGGACCTACTCATGGAGAGTGCATGGCACCTGAGTGCAACAATGGCCTGGCTGGCTTGAGTGAGTTCGGAGAAAGTATCCTGAGCCCTCTGCAGTCCCCCAAGCTAACCTTATCCACTCGGCTTCCGTGACATCCTCTTGTCTGACCATCCCAAATGAAGGACTTCAACCTGCACGGTTGTTTCCAAGGCTCGGTGCTAAGTAGAATAAAGCCACAGCACTTTCAACATGGTGAGTTGCAGTGTTTTGAATTTGGTATATTTTTTCAGTTTGCGCAAATGTAATTTTTTGTTTTTCAAAATGTATCAGCCTTTGTTATGTTGCGTTTTGTTTTTCCCTGCTACTCCTATGTTCATCTATTTCAGTTAATCGTGCTGTCATTCGAGGACCTACCCATGGAGAGTGCATGGCACCTGAGTCCAACAATGCCCTGCGTGGCTTGAGTGAGTTTGGAGAAAGTATCCTGAGGCCTCTGCAGTCCCCCAAGCTAACCTTATCCACTCGGCTTCCGTGACATCCTCTTGTCTGACCATCCCATATGAAGGACTTCAACCTGCACGGTTGTTTCCAAGGCTCGGTGCTAAGTAGAACAAAGACGCAGCACTTTCAACATGGTGAGTTGCAGTGTTTTGAATTTGGTATATTTTTTCAGTTTGCGCAAGTGTAATTTTTTTTTTCTTTTTAATGTATTAGCCTTTGTTATGTTGCGTTTTGTTTTTCCCTGCTACTCCTATGTTCATCTATTTCAGCTAATCGTGCTGTCATTCGAGGACCTACTCATGGAGAGTGCATGGCACCTGAGTGCAACAATGGCCTGGCTGGCTTGAGTGCGTTTGGAGAAAGTATCCTGAGGCCTCTGCAGTCCCCCAAGCTAACCTTATCCACTCGGCTTCCGTGACATCCTCTTGTATGACCATCCCAAATGAAGGACTTCAGCCTGCACGGTTGTTTGCAAGGCTCGGTGCTAAGTAGAACAAAGACGCAGCACTTTCAACATGGTGAGTTGCAGTGTTTTTTAATTTTTAATTTTTTTCATTTTGCGCAAATGTAATTTTTTTTTTTTAAATGTATCAGCCTTTGTTATGTTGTGTTTTGTTTTTCCCTGCTCCTCCTATGTTCATCTATTTCAGTTAATCGTGCTGTCATTCGAGGACCTACCCATGGAGTGTGCATGGCACCTGAGTCCAACAACCCTGCCTGGCTTGAGTGAGTTAGGAGAAAGTATCCTGAGGCCTCTGCAGTCCCCCAAGGTAACCTTATCCACTCGGCTTCCATGACATCCTCTTGTCTGACAATCCCAAATGAAGGACTTCAGCCTGCACGGTTGTTTCCAAGGCTCATTGCTAAGTTGAACAAAGACGCAGCACTTTCAACATGGTGAGTTGCAGTGTTTTGAATTTGGTATATTTTTTCAGTTTGCGCAAATGTAATTTTTTTTTTTTTAAATGTATCAGCCTTTGTTATGTTGCGTTTTGTTTTTCCCTTCTACTCCTATGTTCATCTATTTCAGTTAATCGTGGTGTCATTCGAGGACCTACCCATGGAGAGTGCATGGCACCTGAGTCCAACAACCCTGCCTGGCTTGAGTGAGTTAGGAGAAAGTATACTGAGGCCTCTGCAGTCCCCCAAGGTAACCTTATCCACTCGGCTTCCATGACATCCTCTTGTCTGACCATCCCAAATGAAGGACTTCAGCCTGCACGGTTGTTTCCAGGGCTCGGTGCTAAGTAGAATAAAGACGCAGCACTTTCAACATGGTGAGTTGCAGTGTTTTAAATTTGGTATATTTTTTTAGTTTGCGCAAATGTAATTTTTTGTTTTTTAAAATGTATCAGCCTTTGTTATGTTGCGTTTTGTTTTTCCCTGCTACTCCTATGTTAATCTATTTCAGTTAATCGTGCTGTCATTCCAGGACCTACCCATGGAGAGTGCATGGCACCTGAGTCCAACAATGCCCTGCGTGGCTTGAGTGAGTTCGGAGAAAGTATCCTGAGGCCTCTGCAGTCCCCCAAGCTAACCTTATCCACTCGGCTTCCGTGACATCCTCTTGTCTGACCATCCCATATGAAGGACTTCAACCTGCACGGTTGTTTCCAAGGCTCGGTGCTAAGTAGAACAAAGACGCAGCACTTTCAACATGGTGAGTTGCAGTGTTTTGAATTTGGTATATTTTTTCAGTTTGCGCAAGTGTAATTTTTTTTTTCTTTTTAATGTATTAGCCTTTGTTATGTTGCGTTTTGTTTTTCCCTGCTACTCCTATGTTCATCTATTTCAGTTAATCGTGCTGTCATTCGAGGACCTACCCATGGAGAGTGCATGGCACCTGAGTCCAACAATGCCCTGCCTGGCTTGAGTGCGTTTGGAGAAAGTATCCTGAGGCCTCTGCAGTCCCCCAAGCTAACCTTATCCATTCGGCTTCCGTGACATCCTCTTGTATGACCATCCCAAATGAAGGACTTCAGCCTGCATGGTTGTTTGCAAGGCTCGGTGCTAAGTAGAACAAAGACGCAGCACTTTCAACATGGTGAGTTGCAGTGTTTTTTATTTTTTTATTTTTTTTCATTTTGCGCAAATGTAATTTTTTTTTTTTAAATGTATCAGCCTTTGTTATGTTGTGTTTTGTTTTTCCCTGCTACTCCTATGTTAATCTATTTCAGTTAATCGTGCTGTCATTCGAGGACCTACCCATGGAGTGTGCATGGCACCTTAGTCCAACAACCCTGCCTGGCTTGAGTGAGTTAGGAGAAAGTATCCTGAGGCCTCTGCAGTCCCCCAAGGTAACCTTATCCACTCGGCTTCCATGACATCCTCTTGTCTGACAATCCCAAATGAAGGACTTCAGCCTGCACGGTTGTTTCCAAGGCTCAGTGCTAAGTAGAACAAAGACGCAGAACTTTCAACATGGTGAGTTGCAGTGTTTTGAATTTGGTATATTTTTTCAGTTTGCGCAAATGTAATTTTTTTTTTCTTTTTAATGTATTAGCCTTTGTTATGTTGCGTTTTGTTTTTCCCTTCTACTCCTATGTTCATCTATTTCAGTTAATCGTGCTGTCATTCGAGGACCTACCCATGGAGAGTGCATGGCACCTTAGTCCAACAACCCTGCCTGGCTTGAATGAGTTCGGAGAAAGTATCCTGAGGCCTCTGCAGTCCCCCAAGCTAACCTTATCCTCTCGGCTTCCGTGACATTCTCTTGTCTGACCATCCCAAATGAAGGACTTCAACCTGCACGGTTGTTTCCAAGGCTCGGTGCTAAGTAGAACAAAGACGCAGCACTTTCAACATGGTGAGTTGCAGTGTTTTGAATTTGGTATATTTTTTCAGTTTGCACAAGTGTAATTTATTTATTTTTTTAAATGTATCAGCCTTTGTTATGTTGCGTTTTGTTTTTCCCTGCTACTCCTATGTTCATCTATTTCAGTTAATCGTGCTGTCATTCGAGGACCTACTCATGGAGAGTGCATGGCACCTGAGTGCAACAATGGCCTGGCTGGCTTGAGTGCGTTTGGAGAAAGTATCCTGAGGCCTCTGCAGTCCCCCAAGCTAACCTTATCCACTCGGCTTCCGTGACATCCTCTTGTCTGACCATCCCAAATGAAGGACTTCAGCCTGCACGGCTGTTTCCAAGGCTCGGTGCTAAGTAGAATAAAGACGCAGCACTTTCAACATGTTGAGTTGCAGTCTTTTTTATTTGTTTTTTTTTTTCAGTGTGAGCAAATGTAATTTATTTATTTTTTTTAAATGTATCAGCCTTTGTTATGTTGTGTTTTGTTTTTCCCTGCTACTCCTATGTTAATCTATTTCAGTTAATCGTGCTGTCATTCGAGGACCTACCCATGGAGATTGCATGGCACTTGAGTGCAACAATGGCCTGGCTGGCTTGAGTCTTTAGGAGAAAGTATCCTTAGGCCTCTGCAGTCCCCCAAGCTAACCTTATCCACTCGGCTTCTATGACATCCTCTTGTCTGACCATCCCAAATGAAGGACTTCAGCCTGCACGGCTGTTTCCAAGGCTCGGTGCTAAGTAGAATAAAGACGCAGCACTTTCAACATGTTGAGTTGCAGTCTTTTTTATTTGGTTTTTTTTTTCAGTTTGAGCAAATGTAATTTTTTTTTTTTTTTTAAATGTATCAGCCTTTGTTATGTTGTGTTTTGTTTTTCCCTGCTACTCCTATGTTAATCTATTTCAGTTAATCGTGCTGTCATTCGAGGACCTACTCATGGAGAGTGCATGGCACCTGAGTGCAACAATGGCCTGGCTGGCTTGAGTGAGTTCGGAGAAAGTATCCTGAGGCCTCTGCAGTCCCCCAAGGTAACCTTATCCACTCGGCTTCCGTGACATCCTCTTGTCTGACCATCCCAAATGAAGGACTTCAACCTGCACGGTTGTTTCCAAGGCTCAGTGCTAAGTAGAACAAAGACGCAGCACTTTCAACATGGTGAGTTGCAGTGTTTTGAATTTGGTATATTTTTTCAGTTTGCGCAAGTGTAATTTTTTTTTTCTTTTTAATGTATTAGCCTTTGTTATGTTGCGTTTTGTTTTTCCCTGCTACTCCTATGTTCATCTATTTCAGTTAATCGTGCTGTCATTCGAGGACCTACCCATGGAGAGTGCATGGCACCTGAGTCCAACAATGCCCTGCGTGGCTTGAGTGCGTTTGGAGAAAGTATCCTGAGGCCTCTGCAGTCCCCCAAGCTAACCTTATCCACTCGGCTTCCGTGACATCCTCTTGTATGACCATCCCAAATGAAGGACTTCAGCCTGCACGGTTGTTTGCAAGGCTCGGTGCTAAGTAGAACAAAGACGCAGCACTTTCAACATGGTGAGTTGCAGTGTTTTTTAATTTTTAATTTTTTTCATTTTGCGCAAATGTAATTTTTTTTTTTTAAATGTATCAGCCTTTGTTATGTTGTGTTTTGTTTTTCCCTGCTACTCCTATGTTCATCTATTTCAGTTAATCGTGCTGTCATTCGAGGACCTACCCATGGAGTGTGCATGGCACCTGAGTCCAACAACCCTGCCTGGCTTGAGTGAGTTAGGAGAAAGTATCCTGAGGCCTCTGCAGTCCCCCAAGGTAACCTTATCCACTCGGCTTCCATGACATCCTCTTGTCTGACAATCCCAAATGAAGGACTTCAGCCTGCACGGTTGTTTCCAAGGCTCAGTGCTAAGTTGAACAAAGACGCAGCACTTTCAACATGGTGAGTTGCAGTGTTTTGAATTTGGTATATTTTTTCAGTTTGCGCAAATGTAATTTTTTTTTTTTTAAATGTATCAGCCTTTGTTATGTTGCGTTTTGTTTTTCCCTTCTACTCCTATGTTCATCTATTTCAGTTAATCGTGGTGTCATTCGAGGACCTACCCATGGAGATTGCATGGCACCTGAGTCCAACAACCCTGCCTGGCTTGAGTGAGTTAGGAGAAAGTATCCTGAGGCCTCTGCAGTCCCCCAAGGTAACCTTATCCACTCGGCTTCCATGACATCCTCTTGTCTGACCATCCCAAATGAAGGACTTCAGCCTGCACGGTTGTTTCCAGGGCTCGGTGCTAAGTAGAATAAAGACGCAGCACTTTCAACATGGTGAGTTGCAGTGTTTTAAATTTGGTATATTTTTTTAGTTTGCGCAAATGTAATTTTTTGTTTTTTAAAATGTATCAGCCTTTGTTATGTTGCGTTTTGTTTTTCCCTGCTACTCCTATGTTCATCTATTTCAGTTAATCGTGCTGTCATTCGAGGACCTACCCATGGAGAGTGCATGGCACCTGAGTCCAACAATGCCCTGCGTGGCTTGAGTGAGTTCGGAGAAAGTATCCTGAGGCCTCTGCAGTCCCCCAAGCTAACCTTATCCACTCGGCTTCCGTGACATCCTCTTGTCTGACCATCCCATATGAAGGACTTCAACCTGCACGGTTGTTTCCAAGGCTCGGTGCTAAGTAGAACAAAGACGCAGCACTTTCAACATGGTGAGTTGCAGTGTTTTGAATTTGGTATATTTTTTCAGTTTGCGCAAGTGTAATTTTTTTTTTCTTTTTAATGTATTAGCCTTTGTTATGTTGCGTTTTGTTTT
Source organism: Taudactylus pleione (assembly GCA_031769625.1). Classification (NCBI taxonomy): domain Eukaryota; kingdom Metazoa; phylum Chordata; class Amphibia; order Anura; family Myobatrachidae; genus Taudactylus; species Taudactylus pleione. The sequence continues at coordinate 7,670,346 of JAUIMM010000307.1, forward strand.
TCCCTGCTACTCCTATGTTCATCTATTTCAGCTAATCGTGCTGTCATTCGAGGACCTACTCATGGAGAGTGCATGGCACCTGAGTGCAACAATGGCCTGGCTGGCTTGAGTGCGTTTGGAGAAAGTATCCTGAGGCCTCTGCAGTCCCCCAAGCTAACCTTATCCACTCGGCTTCCGTGACATCCTCTTGTATGACCATCCCAAATGAAGGACTTCAGCCTGCACGGTTGTTTGCAAGGCTCGGTGCTAAGTAGAACAAAGACGCAGCACTTTCAACATGATGAGTTGCAGTGTTTTTTAATTTTTAATTTTTTTTATTTTGCGCAAATGTAATTTTTTTTTTTTAAATGTATCAGCCTTTGTTATGTTGTGTTTTGTTTTTCCCTGCTACTCCTATGTTCATCTATTTCAGTTAATCGTGCTGTCATTCGAGGACCTACCCATGGAGTGTGCATGGCACCTGAGTCCAACAACCCTGCCTGGCTTGAGTGAGTTAGGAGAAAGTATCCTGAGGCCTCTGCAGTCCCCCAAGGTAACCTTATCCACTCGGCTTCCATGACATCCTCTTGTCTGACAATCCCAAATGAAGGACTTCAGCCTGCACGGTTGTTTCCAAGGCTCAGTGCTAAGTTGAACAAAGACGCAGCACTTTCAACATGGTGAGTTGCAGTGTTTTGAATTTGGTATATTTTTTCAGTTTGCGCAAATGTAATTTTTTTTTTTTTAAATGTATCAGCCTTTGTTATGTTGCATTTTGTTTTTCCCTTCTACTCCTATGTTCATCTATTTCAGTTAATCGTGGTGTCATTCGAGGACCTACCCATGGAGAGTGCATGGCACCTGAGTCCAACAACCCTGCCTGGCTTGAGTGAGTTAGGAGAAAGTATCCTGAGGCCTCTGCAGTCCCCCAAGGTAACCTTATCCACTCGGCTTCCATGACATCCTCTTGTCTGACCATCCCAAATGAAGGACTTCAGCCTGCACGGTTGTTTCCAGGGCTCGGTGCTAAGTAGAATAAAGACGCAGCACTTTCAACATGGTGAGTTGCAGTGTTTTAAATTTGGTATATTTTTTTAGTTTGCGCAAATGTAATTTTTTGTTTTTTAAACTGTATCAGCCTTTGTTATGTTGGGTTTTGTTTTTCCCTGCTACTCCTATGTTAATCTATTTCAGTTAATCGTGCTGTCATTCGAGGACCTACCCATGGAGAGTGCATGGCACCTGAGTCCAACAATGCCCTGCGTGGCTTGAGTGAGTTCGGAGAAAGTATCCTGAGGCCTCTGCAGTCCCCCAAGCTAACCTTATCCACTCGGCTTCCGTGACATCCTCTTGTCTGACCATCCCATATGAAGGACTTCAACCTGCACGGTTGTTTCCAAGGCTCGGTGCTAAGTAGAACAAAGACGCAGCACTTTCAACATGGTGAGTTGCAGTGTTTTGAATTTGGTATATTTTTTCAGTTTGCGCAAGTGTAATTTTTTTTTTCTTTTTAATGTATTAGCCTTTGTTATGTTGCGTTTTGTTTTTCCCTGCTACTCCTATGTTCATCTATTTCAGTTAATCGTGCTGTCATTCGAGGACCTACCCATGGGGAGTGCATGGCACCTGAGTCCAACAATGCCCTGCCTGGCTTGAGTGCGTTTGGAGAAAGTATCCTGAGGCCTCTGCAGTCCCCCAAGCTAACCTTATCCACTCGGCTTCCGTGACATCCTCTTGTATGACCATCCCAAATGAAGGACTTCAGCCTGCATGGTTGTTTGCAAGGCTCGGTGCTAAGTAGAACAAAGACGCAGCACTTTCAACATGGTGAGTTGCAGTGTTTTTTATTTTTTTATTTTTTTTCATTTTGCGCAAATGTAATTTTTTTTTTTTTAAATGTATCAGCCTTTGTTATGTTGTGTTTTGTTTTTCCCTGCTACTCCTATGTTCATCTATTTCAGTTAATCGTGCTGTCATTCGAGGACCTACCCATGGAGTGTGCATGGCACCTTAGTCCAACAACCCTGCCTGGCTTGAGTGAGTTAGGAGAAAGTATCCTGAGGCCTCTGCAGTCCCCCAAGGTAACCTTATCCACTCGGCTTCCATGACATCCTCTTGTCTGACAATCCCAAATGAAGGACTTCAGCCTGCACGGTTGTTTCCAAGGCTCAGTGCTAAGTAGAACAAAGACGCAGCACTTTCAACATGGTGAGTTGCAGTGTTTTGAATTTGGTATATTTTTTCAGTTTGCGCAAATGTAATTTTTTTTTTTTTAAATGTATCAGCCTTTGTTATGTTGCGTTTTGTTTTTCCCTTCTACTCCTATGTTCATCTATTTCAGTTAATCGTGCTGTCATTCGAGGACCTACCCATGGAGAGTGCATGGCACCTTAGTCCAACAACCCTGCCTGGCTTGAATGAGTTCGGAGAAAGTATCCTGAGGCCTCTGCAGTCCCCCAAGCTAACCTTATCCTCTCGGCTTCCGTGACATTCTCTTGTCTGACCATCCCAAATGAAGGACTTCAACCTGCACGGTTGTTTCCAAGGCTCGGTGCTAAGTAGAACAAAGACGCAGCACTTTCAACATGGTGAGTTGCAGTGTTTTGAATTTGGTATATTTTTTCAGTTTGCACAAGTGTAATTTATTTATTTTTTTAAATGTATCAGCCTTTGTTATGTTGCGTTTTGTTTTTCCCTGCTACTCCTATGTTCATCTATTTCAGTTAATCGTGCTGTCATTCGAGGACCTACTCATGGAGAGTGCATGGCACCTGAGTGCAACAATGGCCTGGCTGGCTTGTGTGCGTTTGGAGAAAGTATCCTGAGGCCTCTGCAGTCCCCCAAGCTAACCTTATCCACTCGGCTTCCGTGACATCCTCTTGTCTGACAATCCCAAATGAAGGACTTCAGCCTGCACGGTTTGTCCAAGGCTCAGTGCTAAGTAAAACAAAGACGCAGCACTTTCAACATGGTGAGTTGCAGTGTTTTGAATTTGGTATATTTTTTCAGTTTGCGCAAATGTAATTTTTTTTTTTTAAATGTATCAGCCTTTGTTATGTTGCGTTTTGTTTTTCCCTTCTACTCCTATGTTCATCTATTTCAGTTAATCGTGCTGTCATTCGAGGACCTACCCATGGAGAGTGCATGGCACCTGAGTCCAACAACCCTGCCTGGCTTGAGTGAGTTAGGAGAAAGTATCCTGAGGCCTCTGCAGTCCCCCAAGGTAACCTTATCCACTCGGCTTCCATGACATCCTCTTGTCTGACCATCCCAAATGAAGGACTTCAGCCTGCACGGTTGTTTCCAGGGCTCGGTGCTAAGTAGAATAAAGACGCAGCACTTTCAACATGGTGAGTTGCAGTGTTTTAAATTTGGTATATTTTTTTAGTTTGCGCAAATGTAATTTTTTGTTTTTTAAAATGTATCAGCCTTTGTTATGTTGCGTTTTGTTTTTCCCTGCTACTCCTATGTTCATCTATTTCAGTTAATCGTGCTGTCATTCGAGGACCTACCCATGGAGAGTGCATGGCACCTGAGTCCAACAACCCTGCCTGGCTTGAGTGAGTTCGGAGAAAGTATCCTGAGGCCTCTGCAGTCCCCCAAGCTAACCTTATCCACTCGGCTTCCGTGACATCCTCTTGTCTGACCATCCCAAATGAAGGACTTCAACCTGCACGGTTGTTTCCAAGGCTCGGTGCTAAGTAGAACAAAGACGCAGCACTTTCAACATGGTGAGTTGCAGTGTTTTGAATTTGGTATATTTTTTCAGTTTGCGCAAGTGTAATTTTTTTTTTTTTTCAATGTATTAGCCTTTGTTATGTTGCGTTTTGTTTTTCCCTGCTACTCCTGTGTTCATCTATTTCAGTTAATCGTGCTGTCATTCGTGGACCTACTTATGGAGAGTGCATGGCACCTGAGTGCAACAATGGCCTGGCTGGCTTGAGTGCGTTTGGAGAAAGTATCCTGAGGCCTCTGCAGTCCCCCAAGCTAACCTTATCCACTCGGCTTCCGTGACTTCCTCTTGTATGACCATCCCAAATGAAGGACTTCAGCCTGCATGGTTGTTTGCAAGGCTCGGTGCTAAGTAGAACAAAGACACAGCACTTTCAACATGGTGAGTTGCAGTGTTTTTTATTTGTTTTTGTTTTTCAGTTCGCGCAAATGTAATTTTTTTTTTTTAATATCAGCCTTTGTTATGTTGTGTTTTGTTTTTCCCTGCTACTCCTATGTTCATCTATTTCAGTTAATCGTGCTGTCATTCGAGGACCTACCCATGGAGAGTGCATGGCACCTGAGTCCAACAACCCTGCCTGGCTTGAGTGAGTTAGGAGAAAGTATCCTGAGGCCTCTGCAGTCCCCCAAGGTAACCTTATCCACTCGGCTTCCATGACATCCTCTTGTCTGACAATCCCAAATGAAGGACTTCAGCCTGCACGGTTGTTTGCAAGGCTCGGTGCTAAGTAGAACAAAGACGCAGCACTTTCAACATGGTGAGTTGCAGTGTTTTTTATTTGTTTTTTTTTTTCAGTTTGCGCAAATGTAATTTTTTTTTTTTTTAAATGTATCAGCCTTTGTTATGTTGCGTTTTGTTTTTCCCTGCTACTCCTATGTTCATGTATTTCAGTTAATCGTGCTGTCATTCGAGGACCTACCCATGGAGAGTGCATGGCACCTGAGTCCAACAACCCTGCCTGGCTTGAGTGAGTTCGGAGAAAGTATCCTGAGGCCTCTGCAGTCCCCCAAGCTAACCTTATCCACTCGGCTTCCGTGACATCCTCTTGTCTGACCATCCCAAATGAAGGACTTCAACCTGCACGGTTGTTTCCAAGGCTCGGTGCTAAGTAGAATAAAGCCACAGCACTTTCAACATGGTGAGTTGCAGTGTTTTGAATTTGGTATATTTTTTCAGTTTGCGCAAATGTAATTTTTTGTTTTTCAAAATGTATCAGCCTTTGTTATGTTGCGTTTTGTTTTTCCCTGCTACTCCTATGTTCATCTATTTCAGTTAATCGTGCTGTCATTCGAGGACCTACTCATGGAGGGTGCATGGCACCTGAGTCCAGCAAAGGCCTGCCTGGCTTGAGTGCATTTGGAGAAAGTATCCTGAGGCCTGTGCTGTCCCCCAAGCTAACTTTATCCACTCGGCTTCCGTGACATCCTCTTGTCTGACCATCCCAAATGAAGGACTTCAGCCAGCACGGTTGTTTCCAAGGTTCGGTGCTAAGTAGAACAAAGACGCAGCACTTTCAACATGGTGAGTTGCAGTGTTTTTTATTTGTTTTTTTTTTTACAGTTTGCGCAAATGTAATTTTTTTTTTTTTTTTTAAATGTATCAGCCTTTGTTATGTTGTGTTTTGTTTTTCCCTGCTACTCCTATGTTAATCTATTTCAGTTAATCGTGCTGTCATTCGAGGACCTACCCATGGAGAGTGCATGGCACCTGAGTCCAACAATGCCCTGCGTGGCTTGAGTGAGTTCGGAGAAAGTATCCTGAGGCCTCTGCAGTCCCCCAAGCTAACCTTATCCACTCGGCTTCCGTGACATCCTCTTGTCTGACCATCCCATATGAAGGACTTCAACCTGCACGGTTGTTTCCAAGGCTCGGTGCTAAGTAGAACAAAGACGCAGCACTTTCAACATGGTGAGTTGCAGTGTTTTGAATTTGGTATATTTTTTCAGTTTGCGCAATGTAATTTTTTTTTTCTTTTTAATGTATTAGCCTTTGTTATGTTGCGTTTTGTTTTTCCTTGCTACTCCTATGTTCATCTATTTCAGTTAATCGTGCTGTCCTTCGAGGACCTACTCATGGAGAGTGCATGGCACCTGAGTGCAACAATGGCCTGGCTGGCTTGAGTGCGTTTGGAGAAAGTATCCTGATGCCTCTGCAGTCCCCCAAGCTAACCTTATCCACTCGGCTTCCGTGACATCCTCTTGTATGACCATCCCAAATGAAGGACTTCAGCCTGCATGGTTGTTTGCAAGGCTCGGTGCTAAGTAGAACAAAGACGCAGCACTTTCAACATGGTGAGTTGCAGTGTTTTTTATTTTTTTATTTTTTTTCATTTTGCGCAAATGTAATTTTTTTTTTTTAAATGTATCAGCCTTTGTTATGTTGTGTTTTGATTTTCCCTGCTACTCCTATGTTCATCTATTTCAGTTAATTGTGCTGTCATTCTAGGACCTACCCATGGAGTGTGCATGGCACCTGAGTCCAACAACACTGCCTGGCTTGAGTGAGTTAGGAGAAAGTATCCTGAGGCCTCTGCAGTCCCCCAAGGTAACCTTATCCACTCGGCTTCCATGACATCCTCTTGTCTGACAATCCCAAATGAAGGACTTCAGCCTGCACGGTTGTTTCCAAGGCTCAGTGCTAAGTAGAACAAAGACGCAGCACTTTCAACATGGTGAGTTGCAGTGTTTTGAATTTGGTATATTTTTTCAGTTTGCGCAAATGTAATTTTTTTTTTTTAAATGTATCAGCCTTTGTTATGTTGCGTTTTGTTTTTCCCTTCTACTCCTATGTTCATCTATTTCAGTTAATCGTGCTCTCATTCGAGGACCTACCCATGGAGAGTGCATGGCACCTGAGTCCAACAACCCTGCCTGGCTTGAGTGAGTTCGGAGAAAGTATCCTGAGGCCTCTGCAGTCCCCCAAGCTAACCTTATCCACTCGGCTTCCGTGACATCCTCTTGTCTGACCATCCCAAATGAAGGACTTCAACCTGCACGGTTGTTTCCAAGGCTCGGTGCTAAGTAGAACAAAGACGCAGCACTTTCAACATGGTGAGTTGCAGTGTTTTGAATTTGGTATATTTTTTCAGTTTGCGCAAGTGTAATTTTTTTTTTTTTTTCAATGTATTAGCCTTTGTTATGTTGCGTTTTGTTTTTCCCTGCTACTCCTGTGTTCATCTATTTCAGTTAATCGTGCTGTCATTCGTGGACCTACTCATGGAGAGTGCATGGCACCTGAGTGCAACAATGGCCTGGCTGGCTTGAGTGCGTTTGGAGAAAGTATCCTGAGGCCTCTGCAGTCCCCCAAGCTAACCTTATCCACTCGGCTTCCGTGACTTCCTCTTGTATGACCATCCCAAATGAAGGACTTCAGCCTGCATGGTTGTTTGCAAGGCTCGGTGCTAAGTAGAACAAAGACACAGCACTTTCAACATGGTGAGTTGCAGTGTTTTTTATTTGTTTTTGTTTTTCAGTTCGCGCAAATGTAATTTTTTTTTTTTAATATCAGCCTTTGTTATGTTGTGTTTTGTTTTTCCCTGCTACTCCTATGTTCATCTATTTCAGTTAATCGTGCTGTCATTCGAGGACCTACCCATGGAGAGTGCATGGCACCTGAGTCCAACAACCCTGCCTGGCTTGAGTGAGTTAGGAGAAAGTATCCTGAGGCCTCTGCAGTCCCCCAAGGTAACCTTATCCACTCGGCTTCCATGACATCCTCTTGTCTGACAATCCCAAATGAAGGACTTCAGCCTGCACGGTTGTTTCCAAGGCTCGGTGCTAAGTACAACAAAGACGCAGCACTTTCAACATGTTGAGTTGCAGTGTTTTGAATTTGGTATATTTTTTCAGTTTGCGCAAATGTAATTTTTTGTTTTTTAAAATGTATCAGCCTTTGTTATGTTGCGTTTTGTTTTTCCCTGCTACTCCTATGTTCATCTATTTCAGTTAATCGTGCTGTCATTCGAGGACCTACTCATGGAGAGTGCATGGCACCTGAGTCCAACAATGGCCTGCCTGGCTTGAGTGCGTTTGGAGAAAGTATCCTGAGGCCTCTGCAGTCCCCCAAGCTAACTTTTTCCACTCGGCTTCCGTGACATCCTCTTGTCTGACCATCCCAAATGAAGGACTTCAGCCTGCACGGTTGTTTCCAAGGCTCGGTGCTAAGTAGAACAAAGACGCAGCACTTTCAACATGGTGAGTTGCAGTGTTTTTTTTTTTTTTTTCAGTTTGCGCAAATGTAATTTATTTTTTTTTTATAATGTATCATCCTTTGTTATGTTGTGTTTTGTTTTTCCCTGCTAGCCCTATGTTCATCTATTTCAGTTAATCGTGCTGTCATTCGAGGACCTACCCATGGAGAGTGCATGGCACCTGAGTCCAACAATGGCCTGGCTGGCTTGAGTGAGTTAGGAGAAAGTATCCTGAGGCCTCTGCAGTCCCCCAAGCTAACCTTATCCACTCGGCTTCCATGACATCCTCTTGTCTGACCATCCCAAATGAAGGACTTCAGCCTGCACGGCTGTTTCCAAGGCTCGGTGCTAAGTAGAATAAAGACGCAGCACTTTCAACATGTTGAGTTGCAGCCTTTTTTATTTGTTTTTTTTTTTCAGTTTGAGCAAATGTAATTTATTTATTTTTTTTAAATGTATCAGCCTTTGTTATGTTGTGTTTTGTTTTTCCCTGCTACTCCTATGTTAATCTATTTCAGTTAATCGTGCTGTCATTCGAGGACCTACTCATGGAGAGTGCATGGCACCTGAGTGCAACAATGGCCTGGCTGGCTTGAGTCAGTTAGGAGAAAGTATCCTGAGGCCTCTGCAGTCCTCCAAGCTAACCTTATCCACTCGGCTTCCATGACATCTTCTTGTCTGACCATCCCAAATGAAGGACTTCAGCCTGCATGGCTGTTTCCAAGGCTCGGTGCTAAGTAGAATAAAGACGCAGCACTTTCAACATTTTGAGTTGCAGTCTTTTTTATTTGTTTTTTTTTCAGTTTGCGCAAATGTAATTTTTTTTTTAAAAATATATCAGCATTTGTTATGTTGTGTTTTGTTTTTCCTTGCTACTCCTATGTTCATCTATTTCAGTTAATCGTGCTGTCATTCGAGGATCTACCCATGGAGAGTGCATGGCACCTGAGTCCAACAACCCTGCCTGGCTTGAGTGAGTTAGGAGAAAGTATCCTGAGGCCTCTGCAGTCCCTCAAGGTAACCTTATCCACTCGGCTTCCATGACATCCTCTTGTCTGACAATCCCAAATGAAGGACTTCAGCCTGCACGGTTGTTTCCAAGGCTCAGTGCTAAGTAGAACAAAGACGCAGCACTTTCAACATGGTGAGTTGCAGTGTTTTGAATTTGGTATATTTTTTCAGTTTGCGCAAATGTAATTTTTTTTTTTTTTTAAATGTATGAGCCTTTGTTATGTTGCGTTTTGTTTTTCCCTGCTACTCCTATGTTCATCTATTTCAGTTAATCGTGCTGTCATTCGAGGACCTACCCATGGAGAGTGCATGGCACCTGAGTCCAACAACCCTGCCTGGCTTGAGTGAGTTCGGAGAAAGAATCCTGAGGCCTCTGCAGTCCCCCAAGCTAACCTTATCCACTCGGCTTCCGTGACATCCTCTTGTCTGACCATCCCATATGAAGGACTTCAACCTGCACGGTTGTTTCCAAGGCTCGGTGCTAAGTAGAACAAAGACGCAGCACTTTCAACATGGTGAGTTGCAGTGTTTTTTATTGTTTTATTTTTTTTCATTTTGCGCAAATGTAATTTTTTTTTTTAAATGTATCAGCCTTTGTTATGTTGTGTTTTGATTTTCCCTGCTACTCCTATGTTCATCTATTTCAGTTAATCGTGCTGTCATTCGAGGACCTACCCATGGAGTGTGCATGGCACCTGAGTCCAACAACCCTGCCTGGCTTGAGTGAGTTAGGAGAAAGTATCCTGAGGCCTCTGCAGTCCCCCAAGGTAACCTTATCCACTCGGCTTCCATGACATCCTCTTGTCTGACAATCCCAAATGAAGGACTTCAGCCTGCACGGTTGTTTCCAAGGCTCAGTGCTAAGTAGAACAAAGACGCAGCACTTTCAACATGGTGAGTTGCAGTGTTTTGAATTTGGTATATTTTTTCAGTTTGCGCAAATGTAATTTTTTTTTTTTTAAATGTATCAGTCTTTGTTATGTTGCATTTTCTTTTTCCCTTCTACTCCTATGTTCATCTATTTCAGTTAATCGTGCTGTCATTCGAGGACCTACCCATGGAGAGTGCATGGCACCTGAGTCCAACAACCCTGCCTGGCTTGAGTGAGTTAGGAGAAAGTATCCTGAGGCCTCTGCAGTCCCCCAAGGTAACCTTATCCACTCGGCTTCCATGACATCCTCTTGTCTGACCATCCCAAATGAAGGACTTCAGCCTGCACGGTTGTTTCCAGGGCTCGGTGCTAAGTAGAATAAAGACGCAGCACTTTCAACATGGTGAGTTGCAGTGTTTTAAATTTGGTATATTTTTTTAGTTTGCGCAAATGTAATTTTTTGTTTTTTAAAATGTATCAGCCTTTGTTATGTTGCGTTTTGTTTTTCCCTGCTACTCCTATGTTCATCTATTTCAGTTAATCGTGCTGTCATTCGAGGACCTACCCATGGAGAGTGCATGGCACCTGAGTCCAACAACCCTGCCTGGCTTGAGTGAGTTCGGAGAAAGTATCCTGAGGCCTCTGCAGTCCCCCAAGCTAACCTTATCCACTCGGCTTCCGTGACATCCTCTTGTCTGACCATCCCAAATGAAGGACTTCAACCTGCACGGTTGTTTCCATGGCTCGGTGCTAAGTAGAACAAAGACGCAGCACTTTCAACATGGTGAGTTGCAGTGTTTTGAATTTGGTATATTTTTTCAGTTTGCGCAAGTGTAATTTTTTTTTTTTTTTCAATGTATTAGCCTTTGTTATGTTGCGTTTTGTTTTTCCCTGCTACTCCTATGTTCATCTATTTCAGTTAATCGTGCTGTCATTCGTGGACCTACTCATGGAGAGTGCATGGCACCTGAGTGCAACAATAGCCTGGCTGGCTTGAGTGCGTTTGGAGAAAGTATCCTGAGGCCTCTGCAGTCCCCCAAGCTAACCTTATCCACTCGGCTTCCGTGACTTCCTCTTGTATGACCATCCCAAATGAAGGACTTCAGCCTGCATGGTTGTTTGCAAGGCTCGGTGCTAAGTAGAACAAAGACACAGCACTTTCAACATGGTGAGTTGCAGTGTTTTTTATTTGTTTTTGTTTTTCAGTTCGCGCAAATGTAATTTTTTTTTTTTAATATCACCCTTTGTTATGTTGTGTTTTGTTTTTCCCTGCTACTCCTATGTTCATCTATTTCAGTTAATCGTGCTGTCATTCGAGGACCTACCCATGGAGAGTGCATGGCACCTGAGTCCAACAACCCTGCCTGGCTTGAGTGAGTTAGGAGAAAGTATCCTGAGGCCTCTGCAGTCCCCCAAGGTAACCTTATCCACTCGGCTTCCATGACATCCTCTTGTCTGACAATCCCAAATGAAGGACTTCAGCCTGCACGGTTGTTTCCAAGGCTCGGTGCTAAGTAGAACAAAGACGCAGCACTTTCAACATGTTGAGTTGCAGTGTTTTTATTTGTTTTTTTTTTTCAGTTTGAGCAAATGTAATTTATTTATTTTTTTTAAATATATCAGCCTTTGTTATGTTGTGTTTTGTTTTTCCCTGCTACTCCTATGTTAATCTATTTCAGTTAATCGTGCTGTCATTCGAGGGCCTACCCATGGAGAGTGCATGGCACCTGAGTCCAACAATGCCCTGCGTGGCTTGAGTGAGTTCGGAGAAAGTATCCTGAGGCCTCTGCATTCCCCCAAGCTAACCTTATCCACTCGGCTTCCGTGACATTCTCTTGTCTGACCATCCCAAATGAAGGACTTCAACCTGCACGGTTGTTTCCAAGGCTCGGTGCTAAGTAGAACAAAGACGCAGCACTTTCAACATGGTGAGTTGCAGTGTTTTGAATTTGGTATATTTTTTCAGTTTGCACAAGTGTAATTAATTTTTTTTTTTAAATGTATCAGCCTTTGTTATGTTGCGTTTTGTTTTTCCCTGCTACTCCTATGTTAATCTATTTCAGTTAATCGTGCTGTCATTCGAGGACCTACTCATGGAGAGTGCATTGCACCTGAGTCAACAATGGCCTGGCTGGCTTGAGTGAGTTAGGAGAAAGTATCCTGAGGCCTCTGCAGTCCCCCAAGGTAACCTTATCCACTCGGCTTCCATGACATCCTCTTGTCTGACCATCCCAAATGAAGGACTTCAGCCTGCACGGCTGTTTCCAAGGCTCGGTGCTAAGTAGAATAAAGACGCAGCACTTTCAACATGTTGAGTTGCAGTCTTTTTTATTTGTTTTTTTTTTTCAGTTTGAGCAAATGTAATTTATTTATTTTTTTTAAATGTATCAGCCTTTGTTATGTTGTGTTTTGTTTTTCCCTGCTACTCCTATGTTAATCTTTTTCAGTTAATCGTGCTGTCATTCGAGGACCTACTCATGGAGAGTGCATGGCACCTGAGTGCAACAGTGGCCTGGCTGGCTTGAGTCAGTTAGGAGAAAGTATCCTGAGGCCTCTGCAGTCCCCCAAACTAACCTTATCCACTCGGCTTCCATGACATCCTCTTGTCTGACTATCCCAAATGAAGGACTTCAGCCTGCATGGCTGTTTCCAAGGCTCGGTGCTAAGTAGAATAAAGACGCAGCACTTTCAACATGTTGAGTTGCAGTCTTTTTTATTTGTTTTTTTTTCAGTTTGCGCAAATGTAATTTTTTTTTTTTAAATGTATCAGCATTTGTTATGTTGTGTTTTGGTTTTCCCTGCTACTCCTATGTTCATCTATTTCAGTTAATCGTGCTGTCATTCGAGGACCTACCCATGGAGAGTGCATGGCACCTGAGTCCAACAACCCTGCCTGGCTTGAGTGAGTTAGGAGAAAGTATCCTGAGGCCTCTGCAGTCCCTCAAGGTAATCTTATCCACTCGGCTTCCATGACATCCTCTTGTCTGACAATCCCAAATGAAGGACTTCAGCCTGCACGGTTGTTTCCAAGGCTCAGTGCTAAGTAGAACAAAGACGCAGCACTTTCAACATGGTGAGTTGCAGTGTTTTGAATTTGGTATATTTTTTCAGTTTGCGCAAATGTAATTTTTTTTTTTTTTAAATGTATCAGCCTTTGTTATGTTGCGTTTTGTTTTTCCCTGCTACTCCTATGTTCATCTATTTCAGTTAATCGTGCTGTCATTCGAGGACCTACCCATGGAGAGTGCATGGCACCTGAGTCCAACAACCCTGCCTGGCTTGAGTGAGTTCGGAGAAAGAATCCTGAGGCCTCTGCAGTCCCCCAAGCTAACCTTATCCACTCGGCTTCCGTGACATTCTCTTGTCTGACCATCCCAAATGAAGGACTTCAACCTGCACGGTTGTTTCCAAGGCTCGGTGCTAAGTAGAATAAAGCCACAGCACTTTCAACATGGTGAGTTGCAGTGTTTTGAATTTGGTATATTTTTTCAGTTTGCGCAAATGTAATTTTTTGTTTTTCAAAATGTATCAGCCTTTGTTATGTTGCGTTTTGTTTTTCCCTGCTACTCCTATGTTCATCTATTTCAGTTAATCGTGCTGTCATTCGAGGACCTACTCATGGAGAGTGCATGGCACCTGAGTCCAACAATGGCCTGCCTGGCTTGAGTGCGTTTGGAGAAAGTATCCTGAGGCCTGTGCTGTCCCCCAAGCTAACTTTATCCACTCGGCTTCCGTGACATCCTCTTGTCTGACCATCCCAAATGAAGGACTTCAGCCTGCACGGTTGTTTCAAGGCTCGGTGCTAAGTAGAACAAAGACGCAGCACTTTCAACATGGTGAGTTGCAGTGTTTTTTATTTGTTTTTTTTTTTCAGTTTGCGCAAATGTAATTTTTTTTTTTTTTAAATGTATCAGCCTTTGTTATGTTGTGTTTTGTTTTTCCCTGCTAGTCCTATGTTCATCTATTTCAGTTAATCGTGCTGTCATTCGAGGACCTACCCATGGAGAGTGCATGGCACCTGAGTCCAACAATGCCCTGCGTGGCTTGAGTGAGTTCGGAGAAAGTATCCTGAGGCCTCTGCAGTCCCCCAAGCTAACCTTATCCACTCGGCTTCCATGACATCCTCTTGTCTGACCTTCCCAAATGAAGGACTTCAGCCTGCACGGTTGTTTCCATGGCTCGGTGCTAAGTAGAACAAAGATGCAGCACTTTCAACATGGTGAGTTGCAGTGTTTTGAATTTGGTATATTTTTTCAGTTTGTGCAAATGTAATTTTTAATTTTTTTTTTTTAAATGTATTAGCCTTTGTTATGTTGTGTTTTGTTTTTCCCTGCTACTCCTATGTTAATCTATTTCAGTTAATCGTGCTGTCATTCGAGGACCTACCCATGGAGAGTGCATGGCACCTGAGTCCAACAATGCCCTGCGTGGCTTGAGTGAGTTCGGAGAAAGTATCCTGAGGCCTTTGCAGTCCCCCAAGCTAACCTTATCCACTCGGCTTCCGTGACATCCTCTTGTCTGACCATCCCATATGAAGGACTTCAACCTGCACAGTTGTTTCCAAGGCTCGGTGCTAAGTAGAACAAAGACGCAGCACTTTCAAAATGGTGAGTTGCAGTGTTTTGAATTTGGTATATTTTTTCAGTTTGCGTAAGTGTAATTTTTTTTTTCTTTTTAATGTATTAGCCTTTGTTATGCTGCGTTTTGTTTTTCCCTGCTACTCCTATGTTCATCTATTTCAGTTAATCGTGCTGTCATTTGAGGACCTACTCATGGAGAGTGCATGGCACCTGAGTGCAACAATGGCCTGGCTGGCTTGAGTGCGTTTGGAGAAAGTATCCTGAGGCCTCTGCAGTCCCCCAAGCTAACCTTATCCACTCGGCTTCCGTGACATCCTCTTGTATGACCATCCCAAATGAAGGACTTCAGCCTGCATGGTTGTTTGCAAGGCTCGGTGCTAAGTAGAACAAAGACACAGCTCTTTCAACATGGTGAGTTGCAGTGTTTTTTATTTTTTTATTTTTTTTCATTTTGCGCAAATGTAATTTTTTTTTTTTAAATGTATCAGCCTTTGTTATGTTGTGTTTTGTTTTTCCCTGCTAATCCTATGTTAATCTATTTCAGTTAATCGTGCTGTCATTCGAGGACCTACCCATGGAGTGTGCATGGCACCTGAGTCCAACAACCCTGCCTGGCTTGAGTGAGTTAGGAGAAAGTATCCTGAGGCCTCTGCAGTCCCCCAAGGTAACCTTATCCACTCGGCTTCCATGACATCCTCTTGTCTGACAATCCCAAATGAAGGACTTCAGCCTGCACGGTTGTTTCCAAGGCTCAGTGCTAAGTAGAACAAAGACGCAGCACTTTCAACATGGTGAGTTGCAGTGTTTTGAATTTGGTATATTTTTTCAGTTTGCGCAAATGTAATTTTTTTTTTTTAAATGTATCAGCCTTGTTATGTTGCGTTTTGTTTTTCTCTGCTACTCCTATGTTCATCTATTTCAGTTAATCGTGCTGTCATTCGAGGACCTACCCATGGAGAGTGCATGGCACCTGAGTCCAACAACCCTGCCTGGCTTGAGTGAGTTCGGAGAAAGTATCCTGAGGCCTCTGCAGTCCCCCTAGGTAACCTTATCCACTCGGCTTCCATGACATCCTCTTGTCTGACCATCCCAAATGAAGGACTTCAGCCTGCACGGTTGTTTCCAGGGCTCGGTGCTAAGTAGAATAAAGACGCAGCACTTTTAACATGGTGAGTTGCAGTGTTTTAAATTTGGTATATTTTTTCAGTTTGCGCAAATGTAATTTTTTGTTTTTTAAAATGTATCAGCCTTTGTTATGTTGCGTTTTGTTTTTCCCTGCTACTCCTATGTTCATCTATTTCAGTTAATCGATGCTGTCATTCGAGGGCCTACTCATGGAGAGTGCATGGCACTTGAGTCCAACAATGGCCTGCCTGGCTTGAGTGAGTTCGGAGAAAGTATCCTGAGGCCTCTGCAGTCCCCCAAGCTAACTTTATCCACTCGGCTTCCGTGACATTCTCTTGTCTGACCATCCCAAATGAAGGACTTCAGCCTGCACGGTTGTTTGCAAGGCTCGGTGCTAAGTAGAACAAAGACGCAGCACTTTCAACATGGTGAGTTGCAGTGTTTTTTATTTGTTTTGTTTTTTCAGTTTGAGCAAATGTAATTTTTTTTTTTTTTTAAATGTATCAGCCTTTGTTATGTTGTGTTTTGTTTTTCCCTGCTAGTCCTATGTTCATCTATTTCAGTTAATCGTGCTGTCATTCGAGGACCTACCCATGGAGAGTGCATGGCACCTGAGTCCAACAATGCCCTGCGTGGCTTGAGTGAGTTCGGAGAAAGTATCCTGAGGCCTCTGCAGTCCCCCAAGCTAACCTTATCCTCTCGGCTTCCATGACATCCTCTTGTCTGACCATCCCAAATGAAGGACTTCAGCCTGCACGGTTGTTTGCAAGGCTCGGTGCTAAGTAGAACAAAGACGCAGCACTTTCAACATGGTGAGTTGCAGTGTTTTTTATTTGTTTTTTTTTTTCAGTTTGAGCAAATGTGATTTTTTTTTTTTTTTTCAATGTTTCAGCCTTTGTTATGTTGTGTTTTGTTTTTCCCTGCTACTCCTATGTTAATCTATTTCAGTTAATCGTGCTGTCATTCGAGGACCTACCCATGGAGAGTGCATGGCACCTGAGTCCAACAACCCTGCCTGGCTTGAGTGAGTTCGGAGAAAGTATCCTGAGGCCTCTGCAGTCCCCCAAGCTAACCTTATCCACTCGGCTTCCGTGACATCCTCTTGTCTGACCATCCCAAATGAAGGACTTCAACCTGCATGGTTTTTTCCAAGGCTCGGTGCTAAGTAGAACAAAGACGCAGCACTTTCAACATGGTGAGTTGCAGTGTTTTGAATTTGGTATATTTTTTCAGTTTGCGCAAGTGTAATTTTTTTTTTTTTTTAAATGTATTAGCCTTTGTTATGTTGCGTTTTGTTTTTCCCTGCTACTCCTATGTTCATCTATTTCAGTTATTCGTGCTGTCATTCGTGGACCTACTCATGGAGAGTGCATGGCACCTGAGTGCAACAATGGCCTGGCTGGCTTGAGTGCGTTTGGAGAAAGTATCCTGAGGCCTCTGCAGTCCCCCAAGCTAACCTTATCCACTCGGCTTCCGTGACATCCTCTTCTATGACCATCCCAAATGAAGGACTTCAGCCTGCATGGTTGTTTGCAAGGCTCGGTGCTAAGTAGAACAAAGACACAGCACTTTCAACATGGTGAGTTGCAGTGTTTTTTATTTGTTTTTGTTTTTCAGTTCGCGCAAATGTAATTTTTTTTTTTTAATATCAGCCTTTGTTATGTTGTGTTTTGTTTTTCCCTGCTACTCCTATGTTCATCTATTTCAGTTAATCGTGCTGTCATTCGAGGACCTACCCATGGAGAGTGCATAGCACCTGAGTCCAACAACCCTGCCTGGCTTGAGTGAGTTAGGAGAAAGTATCCTGAGGCCTCTGCAGTCCCCCAAGGTAACCTTATCCACTCGGCTTCCATGACATCCTCTTGTCTGACCATCCCAAATGAAGGACTGCAGCCTGCACGGTTGTTTCCAGGGCTCGGTGCTAAGTAGAATAAAGACGCAGCACTTTCAACATGGTGAGTTGCAGTGTTTTAAATTTGGTATATTTTTTCAGTTTGCGCAAATGTAATTTTTTGTTTTTTAAAATGTATCAGCCTTTGTTATGTTGCGTTTTGTTTTTCCCTGCTACTCCTATGTTCATCTATTTCAGTTAATCGTGCTGTCATTCGAGGACCTACTCATGGAGAGTGCATGTCACTTGAGTCCAACAATGGCCTGCCTGGCTTGAGTGCGTTTGGAGAAAGTATCCTGAGGCCTCTGCAGTCCCCCAAGCTAACTTTATCCACTCGGCTTCCGTGACATTCTCTTGTCTGACCATCCCAAATGAAGGACTTCAGCCTGCACGGTTGTTTGCAAGGCTCGGTGCTAAGTAGAACAAAGACGCAGCACTTTCAACATGGTGAGTTGCAGTGTTTTTTATTTGTTTTGTTTTTTCAGTTTGCGCAAATGTAATTTTTTTTTTTTTTTAAATGTATCAGCCTTTGTTATGTTGTGTTTTGTTTTTCCCTGCTAGTCCTATGTTCATCTATTTCAGTTAATCGTGCTGTCATTCGAGGACCTACCCATGGAGAGTGCATGGCACCTGAGTCCAACAATGCCCTGCGTGGCTTGAGTGAGTTCGGAGAAAGTATCCTGAGGCCTCTGCAGTCCCCCAAGCTAACCTTATCCACACGGCTTCCGTGACATCCTCTTGTCTGACCATCCCAAATGAAGGACTTCAGCCTGCACGGCTGTTTCCAAGGCTCGGTGCTAAGTAGAATAAAGACGCAGCACTTTCAACATGTTGAGTTGCAGTCTTTTTTATATGTTTTTTTTTTTCAGTTTGAGCAAATGTAATTTTTTTTTTTTTTTTAAATGTTTCAGCCTTTGTTATGTTGTGTTTTGTTTTTCCCTGCTACTCCTATGTTCATCTATTTCAGTTAATCGATGCTGTAATTCGAGGGCCTACTCATGGAGAGTGCATGGCACTTGAGTCCAACAATGGCCTGCCTGGCTTGAGTGAGTTCGGAGAAAGTATCCTGAGGCCTCTGCAGTCCCCCAAGCTAACTTTATCCACTCGGCTTCCGTGACATTCTCTTGTCTGACCATCCCAAATGAAGGACTTCAGCCTGCACGGTTGTTTGCAAGGCTCGGTGCTAAGTAGAACAAAGACGCAGCACTTTCAACATGGTGAGTTGCAGTGTTTTTTATTTGTTTTGTTTTTTCAGTTTGAGCAAATGTATTTTTTTTTTTTTTTAAATGTATCAGCCTTTGTTATGTTGTGTTTTGTTTTTCCCTGCTAGTCCTATGTTCATCTATTTCAGTTAATCGTGCTGTCATTCGAGGACCTACCCATGGAGAGTGCATGGCACCTGAGTCCAACAATGCCCTGCGTGGCTTGAGTGAGTTCGGAGAAAGTATCCTGAGGCCTCTGCAGTCCCCCAAGCTAACCTTATCCTCTCGGCTTCCATGACATCCTCTTGTCTGACCATCCCAAATGAAGGACTTCAGCCTGCACGGTTGTTTGCAAGGCTCGGTGCTAAGTAGAACAAAGACGCAGCACTTTCAACATGGTGAGTTGCAGTGTTTTTTATTTGTTTTTTTTTTTCAGTTTGAGCAAATGTGATTTTTTTTTTTTTTTTCAATGTTTCAGCCTTTGTTATGTTGTGTTTTGTTTTTCCCTGCTACTCCTATGTTAATCTATTTCAGTTAATCGTGCTGTCATTCGAGGACCTACCCATGGAGAGTGCATGGCACCTGAGTCCAACAACCCTGCCTGGCTTGAGTGAGTTCGGAGAAAGTATCCTGAGGCCTCTGCAGTCCCCCAAGCTAACCTTATCCACTCGGCTTCCGTGACATCCTCTTGTCTGACCATCCCAAATGAAGGACTTCAACCTGCATGGTTTTTTCCAAGGCTCGGTGCTAAGTAGAACAAAGACGCAGCACTTTCAACATGGTGAGTTGCAGTGTTTTGAATTTGGTATATTTTTTCAGTTTGCGCAAGTGTAATTTTTTTTTTTTTTTAAATGTATTAGCCTTTGTTATGTTGCGTTTTGTTTTTCCCTGCTACTCCTATGTTCATCTATTTCAGTTATTCGTGCTGTCATTCGTGGACCTACTCATGGAGAGTGCATGGCACCTGAGTGCAACAATGGCCTGGCTGGCTTGAGTGCGTTTGGAGAAAGTATCCTGAGGCCTCTGCAGTCCCCCAAGCTAACCTTATCCACTCGGCTTCCGTGACATCCTCTTCTATGACCATCCCAAATGAAGGACTTCAGCCTGCATGGTTGTTTGCAAGGCTCGGTGCTAAGTAGAACAAAGACACAGCACTTTCAACATGGTGAGTTGCAGTGTTTTTTATTTGTTTTTGTTTTTCAGTTCGCGCAAATGTAATTTTTTTTTTTTAATATCAGCCTTTGTTATGTTGTGTTTTGTTTTTCCCTGCTACTCCTATGTTCATCTATTTCAGTTAATCGTGCTGTCATTCGAGGACCTACCCATGGAGAGTGCATAGCACCTGAGTCCAACAACCCTGCCTGGCTTGAGTGAGTTAGGAGAAAGTATCCTGAGGCCTCTGCAGTCCCCCAAGGTAACCTTATCCACTCGGCTTCCATGACATCCTCTTGTCTGACCATCCCAAATGAAGGACTGCAGCCTGCACGGTTGTTTCCAGGGCTCGGTGCTAAGTAGAATAAAGACGCAGCACTTTCAACATGGTGAGTTGCAGTGTTTTAAATTTGGTATATTTTTTCAGTTTGCGCAAATGTAATTTTTTGTTTTTTAAAATGTATCAGCCTTTGTTATGTTGCGTTTTGTTTTTCCCTGCTACTCCTATGTTCATCTATTTCAGTTAATCGTGCTGTCATTCGAGGACCTACTCATGGAGAGTGCATGTCACTTGAGTCCAACAATGGCCTGCCTGGCTTGAGTGCGTTTGGAGAAAGTATCCTGAGGCCTCTGCAGTCCCCCAAGCTAACTTTATCCACTCGGCTTCCGTGACATTCTCTTGTCTGACCATCCCAAATGAAGGACTTCAGCCTGCACGGTTGTTTGCAAGGCTCGGTGCTAAGTAGAACAAAGACGCAGCACTTTCAACATGGTGAGTTGCAGTGTTTTTTATTTGTTTTGTTTTTTCAGTTTGCGCAAATGTAATTTTTTTTTTTTTTTAAATGTATCAGCCTTTGTTATGTTGTGTTTTGTTTTTCCCTGCTAGTCCTATGTTCATCTATTTCAGTTAATCGTGCTGTCATTCGAGGACCTACCCATGGAGAGTGCATGGCACCTGAGTCCAACAATGCCCTGCGTGGCTTGAGTGAGTTCGGAGAAAGTATCCTGAGGCCTCTGCAGTCCCCCAAGCTAACCTTATCCACACGGCTTCCGTGACATCCTCTTGTCTGACCATCCCAAATGAAGGACTTCAGCCTGCACGGCTGTTTCCAAGGCTCGGTGCTAAGTAGAATAAAGACGCAGCACTTTCAACATGTTGAGTTGCAGTCTTTTTTATATGTTTTTTTTTTTCAGTTTGAGCAAATGTAATTTTTTTTTTTTTTTTAAATGTTTCAGCCTTTGTTATGTTGTGTTTTGTTTTTCCCTGCTACTCCTATGTTAATCTATTTCAGTTAATCGTGCTGTCATTCGAGGACTTACTCATGGAGAGTGCATGGCACCTGAGTGCAACAATGGCCTGGCTGGCTTGAGTGAGTTCGGAGAAAGTTTCCTGAGGCCTCTGCAGTCCCCCAAGCTAACCTTATCCACTCGGCTTCCGTGACATCCTCTTGTCTGACCATCCCAAATGAAGGACTTCAGCCTGCACAGTTGTTTCCAAGGCTCGGTGCTAAGTAGAACAAAGACACAGCACTTTCAACATGGTGAGTTGCAGTGTTTTTTATTTGTTTTTTTTTTTCAGTTTGCGCAAATGTAATTTTTTTTTTTTAAATGTATCAGCCTTTGTTATGTTGTGTTTTGTTTTTCCCTGCTACTCCTATGTTCATCTATTTCAGTTAATCGTGCTGTCATTCGAGGACCTACCCATGGAGAGTGCATGGCCCCTTGGTCCAACAACTAGGGGTGTGCACCGGCCACTTTTCGTGTTTTGTGTTTTGGTTTTGGATCTGGATCTTTCTTCGTGTTTTGGATCTGGATTGGTTTTGCCAAAACCACCCTTCTGTGTTTTGGGTTCTGGGTTTTGTGTTTTGGATCTGTATTTTTTTTAAAAAAAGCATAAAAACAGCTAAAATCACAGAATTTGTTGGTTTCTCTGCTCCTATGCTATTATTAACCTCAATAACCTTAATTTCCACTCATTTCCAGTCTATTCTGAACACCTCACACCTCACAATAGTGTTTTCATGTCCAAAAGGTTGCACCGAGGTAGCTGGATGACTATGCTAAGCGACACGAGTGGGCGGCACAAACACGTGACCCATCTAGGAGTGACACTGCAGTGGCAGACAGGATGGCAGTTAGAAAAACTAGGCCCCAAACTGTACATAATGCAAAGAAAAAAAAGAAGTGCAAGATGGAATTGTCCTTGGGCCCTCCCACCCACCCTTATGTTGTATAAACAGGACATGCACACTTTAACAAATCAATCATTTCAGCGCCAGGGTCTGCCACACAACTGTGGCTGAAATGATTGGTTCGTTTGGGCCCCCACAAAACAAGCTGGCAATTAATGTGTCCCTGCACAAACTGGCTCTACGGAGGCAAGATGTCATCCTCATCCTCCTCATCCACCGATTCCTCACCCTCTTCAGTGTGTACATCCTCATCCTCACAGAGTATTAATTCGTCCCTGCTGGAACCACAGGTCCCTCTGTACGTTCTGGAGGCTGGTCTCCCTGGAAGAGTTGATAATTCATTTTATGAACATCATCTTCTCCACATTTTGTGGAAGCAACCTCCTACGCCTTTCGCTGACAAGGTTCCCGGCTGCACTAAACACTCTTTCGGAGTACACACTGGAGGGGGGGCAACTCAGGTAAAATAGAGCCAGTTTGTACAGGGACCTCCAAATTGCTTCTTTTTCCTGCCAGTACAGGTACGTACTGTCTGACATGCCTACTTGGATGCTGTCACCGATGTAATCCTTTAACAGACAGACGCACGCTTGTCGCTGCTGCTTTGAGGATTCAAGTGCGGCTACAGCCCACACAATTCACAAAGACAGAAAGAAAAAAAGAATATTTTTATTGTTTGTGGAGCACACTTTGAGGGTTACACCACCCTTTAACAGACAGACGCACGCTTGTCGCTGCTGCTTTGAGGATGCAAGTGCGGCTACAGCCCACACAATTCACAAAGACAGAAAAAAGAAGAAGAATATTTTAATTGTTTGTGTAGAACACTTTGAGGTGTCACCACCCTTTAACAGACAGACGCACGCTTGTTGCTGCTGCTTTAAGGATGCAGGTGCGGCTACAGCCCACACATTTCACAAAGACCGAAAAAAAAAAGAACAATATTTTAATTGTTTGTGTAGAACACTTTGAGGTGTCATCACCCTTTAACAGACAGACGCACGCTTGTCGCTGCTGCTTTAAGGATGCAGGTGCGGCTACAGCCCACACAATTCACATAGACAGAAAAAAAAAGAACAATATTTTAATTGTTTCTGTAGCACACTTTGAGGGTGTCACCACCCTTTAACAGACAGACGCACGCTTGTCGCTGCTGCTTTGAGGATGCAAGTGTGGCTACATCGCACACAAGTCACAAACACATTAAAAAAATAGTTTTTTATTTTTTGGAACACTTTGAGAGTTACACCACCCTTTAACAGACAGACGCACGCTTGTCGCTGCTGCTTTAAGGATGCAGGTGCGGCTACAGCCCACACATTTCACAAAGACCGAAAAAAAAAGAACAATATTTTAATTGTTTGTGTAGAACACTTTGAGGGTGTCACCACCCTTTAACAGACAGATGCACGCTTGTCGCTGCTGCTTTAAGGATGCAGGTGCGGCTACAGCCCACACATTTCACAAAGACCAAAAAAAAAAGAACAATATTTTAATTGTTTGTGTAGCACACTTTGAGGGTGTCACCACCCTTTAACAGACAGACGCATGCTTGTCGCTGCTGCTTTAAGGATGCAGGTGCGGCTACAGCCCACACAATTCACAAAGACAGAAAAAAGAACAATATTTTAATTGTTTGTGTAGCACACTTTGAGGGTGTCACCACCCTTTAACAGACAGACGCACGCTTGTCGCTGCTGCTTTAAGGATGCAGGTGTGGCTACAGCCCACACATTTCACAAAGACCAAAAAAAAAAGAACAATATTTTAATTGTTTGTGTAGCACACTTTGAGGGTATCACCACCCTTTAACAGACAGACGCACGCTTGTCGCTGCTGCTTTGAGGATGCAGGTGGAATCTAGACGGGATTTGGAACCGAGGACACACTACCTCCATCAATTGTCTAAATCCCACTGCACTAATGTCGGATACCGGACGCACGTCTAACACCAACATAGCAGTCAAGGCCTCAGTTATACGTTTTGCTTCAGGATGACTGCTGTCGTACTTCATCCTCATCGCTAGGGACTGTTGGAGGGTCAATTGTTTAGTAAAAGTAGTGATGTTCCTACTTCCTCTCTGGGATGATGAACAACTCCCAGCAGCAGCAACAGCACTAGGAGGAAGAGGTTCTTGATCTTTCCCTATTTTATTTTTATCGGAGAAAGTTTGGTCCTCCATTTATGTTATATTGATATATATACGTGCGGCTAAAGCGCAAACAAACACAGAAAATATTATTTTATTTTTGCTGGAGAGTAGTGCACTTTGTCGGTTACACCACCCTTTAAGAAATGAGCCAGCCGGCTCTTTACTTATGGGACACAGGCGCACGCTTGGCGCTGCTCCTTTGTTGATGCACGTGCAGCCACAGTGCACACAATTCACAAACACAGAAAATAATTTTTTTTTTGGTTTGGACTGGAGTGTACTTTCGGGGGTTACAGCACCCTTAACGGTCAAGCCAGCCGGCCCTTTACTTATGACACAGGCGCACGCTTGGCACTACTTTGTTGATGCACGTGCGGCTACTGCGCACACAATTCACAAACACAGAAAATAATTTTTTTTTAGGTTTGGACTGGAGTGTACTTTCGGGGGTTACAGCACCCTTAACGGTCAAGCCAGCCGGCCCTTTACTTATGACACAGGCGCACGCTTGGCACTACTTTGTTGATGCACGTGCGGCTACTGCGCACACAATTCACAAACACAGAAAATAATTTTTTTTTGGTTTGGACTGGAGTGTACTTTCGGGGGTTACAGCACCCTTAACGGTCAAGCCAGCCGGCCCTTTACTTATGACACAGGCGCACGCTTGGCACTACTTTGTTGATGCACGTGCGGCTACTGCGCACACAATTCACAAACACAGAAAATAATTTTTTTTTTGGTTTGGACTGGAGTGTACTTTCGGGGGTTACAGCACCCTTAACGGTCAAGCCAGCCGGCCCTTTACTTATGACACAGGCGCACGCTTGGCACTACTTTGTTGATGCACGTGCGGCTACTGCGCACACAATTCACAAACACAGAAAATAATTTTTTTTTTGGTTTGGACTGGAGTGTACTTTCGGGGGTTACAGCACCCTTTAACGGTCAAGCCAGCCGGCCCTTTACTTATGACACAGGCGCACGCTTGGCACTACTTTGTTGATGCACGTGCGGCTACTGCGCACACAATTCACAAACACAGAAAATATATTATTTTTTTAGCACTTGGGGGGAGCACCCCTGATGGACAGAGCACCCCCTGGACAACACTACAGCACTCCTTTAGGACTGGGACACTGCACAGGACTTTGGAGTGGACACAGCCCCTATGGAGAACTGACTGCACAACACAGTCCAGCCAGCCCCTATGGACTTTGAAGTAGTGGACACAGCCACTATTAACAACAGCAGCACAGCACAACACAGCCAGCCCCTATGGACTTTGAAGTAGTGGACAACAGCAGCACTACACTACACTACACTACACTACAAAGCCCTAACTCCCACCCTCCCTCTTCACTGTCCACAGCCGAGTGAGAAAATGGCGCCGACGCGGGTACCTTATATAGGATCCAAAACCCGCGAGACTCGGAAGGCGGGATGATGACGTTTTGCCTCGATTTCAGATCCGAGTCAGGCGGGAAAAGTCGAGCCTGATTCGGATCGGACTCGGATCGGGGGGGCTCGGGGGGGTTCGGATTTCAGAAATCCGAACCCGCTCACCCCTACCAACAACCCTGCCTGGCTTGAGTTAGGAGAAAGTATCCTGAGGCCTCTGCAGTCCCCCAAGGTAACCTTATCCACTCGGCTTCCATGACATCCTCTTGTCTGACAATCCCAAATGAAGGACTTCAGCCTGAACGGTTGTTTCCAAGGCTCAGTGCTAAGTAGAACAAAGACGCAGCACTTTCAACATGGTGAGTTGCAGTGTTTTGAATTTGGTATATTTTTTCAGTTTGCGCAAATGTAATTTTTTTTTTTTTAAATGTATCAGCCTTTGTTATGTTGCGTTTTGTTTTTCCCTTCTACTCCTATGTTCATCTATTTCAGTTAATCGTGCTGTTATTCGAGGACCTACCCATGGAGAGTGCATGGCACCTGAGTCCAACAACCCTGCTTGGCTTGAGTGAGTTAGGAGAAAGTATCCTGAGGCCTCTGCAGTCCCCCAAGGTAACCTTATCCACTCGGCTTCCATGACATCCTCTTGTCTGACCATCCCAAATGAAGAACTTCAGCCTGCACGGTTGTTTCCAGGGCTCGGTGCTAAGTAGAATAAAGACGCAGCACTTTCAACATGGTGAGTTGCAGTGTTTTGAATTTGGTATATTTTTTCAGTTTGCGCAAATGTAATTTTTTGTTTTTTAAAATGTATCAGCCTTTGTTATGTTGCGTTTTGTTTTTCCCTGCTACTCCTATGTTCATCTGTTTCAGTTAATCGTGCTGTCATTCGAGGACCTACTCATGGAGAGTGCATGGCACTTGAGTCCAACAATGGCCTGCCTGGCTTGAGTGCGTTTGGAGAAAGTATCCTGAGGCCTCTGCAGTCCCCCAAGCTAACCTTATCCACTCGGCTTCCGTGACATTCTCTTGTCTGACCATCCCAAATGAAGGACTTCAGCCTGCACGGTTGTTTCCAAGGCTCGGTGCTAAGTAGAACAAAGACGCAGCACTTTCAACATGGTGAGTTGCAGTGTTTTGAATTTGGTATATTTTTTCAGTTTGCACAAGTGTAATTTATTTTTTTTTTTAAATGTATCAGCCTTTGTTATGTTGCGTTTTGTTTTTCCCTGCTACTCCTATGTTAATCTATTTCAGTTAATCGTGCTGTCATTCGAGGACCTACTCATGGAGAGTGCATGGCACCTGAGTGCAACAATGGCCTGGCTGGCTTGAGTGCGTTAGGAGAAAGTATCCTGAGGCCTCTGCAGTCCCCCAAGCTAACCTTATCCACTCGGCTTCCATGACATCCTCTTGTCTGACCATCCCAAATGAAGGACTTCAGCCTGCACGGCTGTTTCCAAGGCTCGGTGCTAAGTAGAATAAAGACTCAGCACTTTCAACATGTTGAGTTGCAGTCTTTTTCATTTGTTTTTTTTTTTCAGTTTGAGCAAATGTAATTTTTTTTTTTTTTTAAATGTATCAGCCTTTGTTATGTTGTGTTTTGTTTTTCCCTGCTACTCCTATGTTAATCTATTTCAGTTAATCGTGCTGTCATTCGAGGACCTACCCATGGAGAGTGCATGGCACCTGAGTCCAACAATGCCCTGCGTGGCTTGAGTGAGTTCGGAGAAAGTATCCTGAGGCCTCTGCAGTCCCCCAAGCTAACCTTATCCATTCGGCTTCCGTGACATTCTCTTGTCTGACCATCCCAAATGAAGGACTTCAACCTGCATGGTTGTTTCCAAGGCTCGGTGCTAAGTAGAACAAAGACGCAGCACTTTCAACATGGTGAGTTGCAGTGTTTTGAATTTTGTATATTTTTTCAGTTTGCACAAGTGTAATTTATTTATTTTTTTAAATGTATCAGCCTTTGTTATGTTGCGTTTTGTTTTTCCCTGCTACTCCTATGTTCATCTATTTCAGTTAATCGTGCTGTCATTCGAGGACCTACTCATGTAGAGTGCATGGCACCTGAGTGCAACAATGGCCTGGCTGGCTTGAGTGCGTTTCGAGAAAGTATCCTGAGGCCTCTGCAGTCCCCCAAGCTAACCTTATCCACTCGGCTTCCGTGACATCCTCTTGTCTGACCATCCCAAATGAAGGACTTCAGCCTGCATGGTTGTTTGCAAGGCTCAGTGCTAAGTAGAACAAAGACACAGCACTTTCAACATGGTGAGTTGTAGTGTTTTTTATTTGTTTTTTTTTCAGTTTGCGCAAATGTAATTTTTTTTTTTTAAATGTATCAGCCTTTGTTATGTTGTGTTTTGTTTTTCCCTGCTACTCCTATGTTCATCTATTTCAGTTAATCGTGCTGTCATTCAAGGACCTACCCATGGAGAGTGCATGGCACCTGAGTCCAACAACCCTGCCTGGCTTGAGTGAATTAGGAGAAAGTATCCTGAGGCCTCTGCAGTCCCCCAAGGTAACCTTATCCACTCGGCTTCCATGACATCCTCTTGTCTGACAATCCCAAATGAAGGACTTCAGTCTGCACGGTTGTTTCCAAGGCTCAGTGCTAAGTAGAACAAAGACGCAGCACTTTCAACATGGTGAGTTGCAGTGTTTTGAATTTGGTATATTTTTTCAGTTTGCACAAATGTAATTTTTTTTTTTTTAAATGTATCAGCCTTTGTTATGTTGCGTTTTGTTTTTCCCTGCTACTCCTATGTTCATCTGTTTCAGTTAATCGTGCTGTCATTCGAGGACCTACTCATGGAGAGTGCATGGCACTTGAGTCCAACAATGGCCTGGCTGGCTTGAGTGCGTTTGGAGAAAGTATCCTGAGGCCTCTGCAGTCCCCCAAGCTAACCTTATCCACTCGGCTTCCATGACATCCTCTTGTCTGACCATCCCAAATGAAGGACTTCAGCCTGCACGGCTGTTTCCAAGGCTCGGTGCTAAGTAGAATAAAGACGCAGCACTTTCAACATGTTGAGTTGCAGTCTTTTTCATTTGTTTTTTTTTTTCAGTTTGAGCAAATGTAATTTTTTTTTTTTTTTTTAAATGTATCAGCCTTTGTTATGTTGTGTTTTGTTTTTCCCTGCTACTCCTATGTTAATCTATTTCAGTTAATCGTGCTGTCATTCGAGGACCTACCCATGGAGAGTGCATGGCACCTGAGTCCAACAATGCCCTGCGTGGCTTGAGTGAGTTCGGAGAAAGTATCCTGAGGCCTCTGCAGTCCCCCAAGCTAACCTTATCCACTCGGCTTCCGTGACATTCTCTTGTCTGACCATCCCAAATGAAGGACTTCAACCTGCATGGTTGTTTCCAAGGCTCGGTGCTAAGTAGAACAAAGACGCAGCACTTTCAACATGGTGAGTTGCAGTGTTTTGAATTTGGTATATTTTTTCAGTTTGCACAAGTGTAATTTATTTATTTTTTTAAATGTATCAGCCTTTGTTATGTTGCGTTTTGTTTTTCCCTGCTACTCCTATGTTCATCTATTTCAGTTAATCGTGCTGTCATTCGAGGACCTACTCATGTAGAGTGCATGGCACCTGAGTGCAACAATGGCCTGGCTGGCTTGAGTGCGTTTCGAGAAAGTATCCTGAGGCCTCTGCAGTCCCCCAAGCTAACCTTATCCACTCGGCTTCCGTGACATCCTCTTGTCTGACCATCCCAAATGAAGGACTTCAGCCTGCATGGTTGTTTGCAAGGCTCGGTGCTAAGTTGAACAAAGACACAGCACTTTCAACATGGTGAGTTGTAGTGTTTTTTATTTGTTTTTTTTTCAGTTTGCGCAAATGTAATTTTTTTTTTTTAAATGTATCAGCCTTTGTTATGTTGTGTTTTGTTTTTCCCTGCTACTCCTATGTTCATCTATTTCAGTTAATCGTGCTGTCATTCAAGGACCTACCCATGGAGGGTGCATGGCACCTGAGTCCAACAACCCTGCCTGGCTTGAGTGAGTTAGGAGAAAGTATCCTGAGGCCTCTGCAGTCCCCCAAGGTAACCTTATCCGCTCGGCTTCCATGACATCCTCTTGTCTGACAATCCCAAATGAAGGACTTCAGCCTGCACGGTTGTTTCCAAGGCTCAGTGCTAAGTAGAACAAAGACGCAGCACTTTCAACATGGTGAGTTGCAGTGTTTTGAATTTGGTATATTTTTTCAGTTTGCACAAATGTAATTTTTTTTTTTTTTTAAATGTATCAGCCTTTGTTATGTTGCGTTTTGTTTTTCCCTGCTACTCCTATGTTCATCTATTTCAGTTAATCGTGCTGTCATTCGAGGACCTACCCATGGAGAGTGCATAGCACCTGAGTCCAACAACCCTGCCTGGCTTGAGTGAGTTCGGAGAAAGTATCCTGAGGCCTCTGCAGTCCCCCAAGCTAACCTTATCCACTCGGCTTCCGTGACATCCTCTTGTCTGACCATCCCAAATGAACGACTTCAGCCTGCACGGTTGTTTCCAAGGCTCAGTGCTAAGTAGAACAATGGCGCAGCACTTTCAACATGGTGAGTTGCAGTGTTTTGAATTTGGTATATTTTTTCAGTTTGCGCAAATGTAATTTTTTGTTTTTCAAAATGTTTCAGCCTTTGTTATGTTGCGTTTTGTTTTTCTCTGCTACTCCTATGTTCATCTATTTCAGTTAATCGTGCTGTCATTCGAGGACCTACTCATGGAGAGTGCATGGCACCTGAGTCCATAAATGGCCTGCCTGGCTTGAGTGCGTTTGGAGAAAGTATCCTGAGGCCTGTGCTGTCCCAAAAGCTAACTTTATCCACTCGGCTTCCGTGACATCCTCTTGTCTGACCATCCCAAATGAAGGACTTCAGCCTGCACGGTTGTTTCCAAGGCTCGGTGCTAAGTAGAACAAAGACGCAGCACTTTCAACATGGTGAGTTGCAGTGTTTTGAATTTGTTTTTTTTTTTCAGTTTGCGCAAATGTAATTTTTTTTTTTTTTAAATGTATCAGCCTTTGTTATGTTGTGTTTTGTTTTTCCCTGCTAGTCCTATGTTCATCTATTTCAGTTAATCGTGCTGTCATTCGAGGACCTACCCATGGAGAGTGCATGGCACCTGAGTCCAACAATGCCCTGCGTGGCTTGAGTGAGTTCGGAGAAAGTATCCTGAGGCCTCTGCAGTCCCCCAAGCTAACCTTATCCACTCGGCTTCCATGACATCCTCTTGTCTGACTTTCCCAAATGAAGGAGTTCAGCCTGCACGGTTGTTTCCATGGCTCGGTGCTAAGTAGAACAAAGACGCAGCACTTTCAACATTGTGAGTTGCAGTGTTTTGAATTTGGTATATTTTTTCAGTTTGTGCAAATGTAATTTTTAATTTTTTTTTTTTAAATGTATCAGCCTTTGTTATGTTGTGTTTTGTTTTTCCCTGCTACTCCTATGTTAATCTATTTCAGTTAATCGTGCTGTCATTCGAGGACCTACCCATGGAGAGTGCATGGCACCTGAGTCCAACAATGCCCTGCGTGGCTTGAGTGAGTTCGGAGAAAGTATCCTGAGGCCTCTGCAGTCCCCCAAGCTAACCTTATCCACTCGGCTTCCGTGACATCCTCTTGTCTGACCATCCCATATGAAGGACTTCAACCTGCACGGTTGTTTCCAAGGCTCGGTGCTAAGTAGAACAAAGACACAGCACTTTCAACATGGTGAGTTGCAGTGTTTTTTAGTTTTTTATTTTTTTTCATTTTGCGCAAATGTAATTTTTTTTTTTTAAATGTATCAGCCTTTGTTATGTTGTGTTTTGTTTTTCCCTGCTACTCCTATGTTCATCTATTTCAGTTAATCGTGCTGTCATTCGAGGACCTACCCATGAAGTGTGCATGGCACCTGAGTCCAACAACCCTGCCTGGCTTGAGTGAGTTAGGAGAAAGTATCCTGAGGCCTCTGCAGTCCCCCAAGGTAACCTTATCCACTCGGCTTCCATGACATCCTCTTGTCTGACAATCCCAAATGAAGGACTTCAGCCTGCACGGTTGTTTCCAAGGCTCAGTGCTAAGTAGAACAAAGACTCAGCACTTTCAACATGGTGAGTTGCAGTGTTTTGAATTTGGTATATTTTTTCAGTTTGCGCAAATGTAATTTTTTTTTTTTTAAATGTATCAGCCTTTGTTATGTTGCGTTTTGTTTTTCCCTTCTACTCCCATGTTCATCTATTTCAGTTAATCGTGCTGTCATTCGAGGACCTACCCATGGAGAGTGCATGGCACCTGAGTCCAACGACCCTGCCTGGCTTGAGTGAGTTAGGAGAAAGTATCCTGAGGCCTCTGCAGTCCACCAAGGTAACCTTATCCACTCGGCTTCCATGACATCCTCTTGTCTGACCATCCCAAATGAAGGACTTCAGCCTGCACGGTTGTTTCCAGGGCTCGGTGCTAAGTAGAATAAAGACGCAGCACTTTCAACATGGTGAGTTGCAGTGTTTTAAATTTGGTATATTTTTTCAGTTTGCGCAAAGATAATTTTTTGTTTTTTAAAATGTATCAGCCTTTGTTATGTTGCGTTTTGTTTTTCCCTGCTACTCCTATGTTCATCTATTTCAGTTAATCGTGCTGTCATTCGAGGACCTACTCATGGAGAGTGCATGGCACTTGAGTCCAACAATGGCCTGCCTGGCTTGAGTGCGTTCGGAGAAAGTATCCTGAGACCTCTGCAGTCCCCCAAGCTAACTTTATCCACTCGGCTTCCGTGACATTCTCTTGTCTGACCATCCCAAATGAAGGACTTCAGCCTGCACGGCTGTTTCCAAGGCTCGGTGCTAAGTAGAATAAAGACGCAGCACTTTCAACATGTTGAGTTGCAGTCTTTTTCATTTGTTTTTTTTTTTCAGTTTGAGCAAATGTAATTTTTTTTTTTTTTTTAAATGTATCAGCCTTTGTTATGTTGTGTTTTGTTTTTCCCTGCTACTCCTATGTTAATCTATTTCAGTTAATCGTGCTGTCATTCGAGGACCTACCCATGGAGAGTGCATGGCACCTGAGTCCAACAATGCCCTGCGTGGCTTGATTGAGTTCGGAGAAAGTATCCTGAGGCCTCTGCAGTCCCCCAAGCTAACCTTATCCACTCGGCTTCCGTGACATTCTCTTGTCTGACCATCCCAAATGAAGGACTTCAACCTGCATGGTTGTTTCCAAGGCTCGGTGCTAAGTAGAACAAAGACGCAGCACTTTCAACATGGTGAGTTGCAGTGTTTTGAATTTGGTATATTTTTTCAGTTTGCACAAGTGTAATTTATTTATTTTTTTAAATGTATCAGCCTTTGTTATGTTGCGTTTTGTTTTTCCCTGCTACTCCTATGTTCATCTATTTCAGTTAATCGTGCTGTCATTCGAGGACCTACTCATGTAGAGTGCATGGCACCTGAGTGCAACAATGGCCTGGCTGGCTTGAGTGCGTTTCGAGAAAGTATCCTGAGGCCTCTGCAGTCCCCCAAGCTAACCTTATCCACTCGGCTTCCGTGACATCCTCTTGTCTGACCATCCCAAATGAAGGACTTCAGCCTGCATGGTTGTTTGCAAGGCTCAGTGCTAAGTAGAACAAAGACACAGCACTTTCAACATGGTGAGTTGTAGTGTTTTTTATTTGTTTTTTTTTCAGTTTGCGCAAATGTAATTTTTTTTTTTTAAATGTATCAGCCTTTGTTATGTTGTGTTTTGTTTTTCCCTGCTACTCCTATGTTCATCTATTTCAGTTAATTGTGCTGTCATTCAAGGACCTACCCATGGAGAGTGCATGGCACCTGAGTCCAACAACCCTGCCTGGCTTGAGTGAGTTAGGAGAAAGTATCCTGAGGCCTCTGCAGTCCCCCAAGGTCACCTTATCCACTCGGCTTCCATGACATCCTCTTGTCTGACAATCCCAAATGAAGGACTTCAGTCTGCACGGTTGTTTCCAAGGCTCAGTGCTAAGTAGAACAAAGACGCAGCACTTTCAACATGGTGAGTTGCAGTGTTTTGAATTTGGTATATTTTTTCAGTTTGCACAAATGTAATTTTGTTTTTTTTTTAAATGTATCAGCCTTTGTTATGTTGCGTTTTGTTTTTCCCTGCTACTCCTATGTTCATCTATTTCAGTTAATCGTGCTGTCATTCGAGGACCTACCCATGGAGAGTGCATGGCACCTGAGTCCAACAACCCTGCTTGGCTTGAGTGAGTTAGGAGAAAGTATCCTGAGGCCTCTGCAGTCCCCCAAGGTAACCTTATCCACTCGGCTTCCATGACATCCTCTTGTCTGACCATCCCAAATGAAGAACTTCAGCCTGCACGGTTGTTTCCAGGGCTCGGTGCTAAGTAGAATAAAGACGCAGCACTTTCAACATGGTGAGTTGCAGTGTTTTGAATTTGGTATATTTTTTCAGTTTGCGCAAATGTAATTTTTTGTTTTTTAAAATGTATCAGCCTTTGTTATGTTGCGTTTTGTTTTTCCCTGCTACTCCTATGTTCATCTGTTTCAGTTAATCGTGCTGTCATTCGAGGACCTACTCATGGAGAGTGCATGGCACTTGAGTCCAACAATGGCCTGCCTGGCTTGAGTGCGTTTGGAGAAAGTATCCTGAGGCCTCTGCAGTCCCCCAAGCTAACCTTATCCACTCGGCTTCCGTGACATTCTCTTGTCTGACCATCCCAAATGAAGGACTTCAGCCTGCACGGTTGTTTCCAAGGCTCGGTGCTAAGTTGAACAAAGACGCAGCACTTTCAACATGGTGAGTTGCAGTGTTTTGAATTTGGTATATTTTTTCAGTTTGCCCAAGTGTAATTTATTTATTTTTTTAAATGTATCAGCCTTTGTTATGTTGCGTTTTGTTTTTCCCTGCTACTCCTATGTTAATCTATTTCAGTTAATCGTGCTGTCATTCGAGGACCTACTCATGGAGAGTGCATGGCACCTGAGTGCAACAATGGCCTGGCTGGCTTGAGTGCGTTAGGAGAAAGTATCCTGAGGCCTCTGCAGTCCCCCAAGCTAACCTTATCCACTCGGCTTCCATGACATCCTCTTGTCTGACCATCCCAAATGAAGGACTTCAGCCTGCACGGCTGTTTCCAAGGCTCGGTGCTAAGTAGAATAAAGACGCAGCACTTTCAACATGTTGAGTTGCAGTCTTTTTCATTTGTTTTTTTTTTTCAGTTTGAGCAAATGTAATTTTTTTTTTTTTTTTAAATGTATCAGCCTTTGTTATGTTGTGTTTTGTTTTTCCCTGCTACTCCTATGTTAATCTATTTCAGTTAATCGTGCTGTCATTCGAGGACCTACCCATGGAGAGTGCATGGCACCTGAGTCCAACAATGCCCTGCGTGGCTTGAGTGAGTTCGGAGAAAGTATCCTGAGGCCTCTGCAGTCCCCCAAGCTAACCTTATCCACTCGGCTTCCGTGACATTCTCTTGTCTGACCATCCCAAATGAAGGACTTCAACCTGCATGGTTGTTTCCAAGGCTCGGTGCTAAGTAGAACAAAGACGCAGCACTTTCAACATGGTGAGTTGCAGTGTTTTGAATTTGGTATATTTTTTCAGTTTGCACAAGTGTAATTTATTTATTTTTTTAAATGTATCAGCCTTTGTTATGTTGCGTTTTGTTTTTCCCTGCTACTCCTATGTTCATCTATTTCAGTTAATCGTGCTGTCATTCGAGGACCTACTCATGTAGAGTGCATGGCACCTGAGTGCAACAATGGCCTGGCTGGCTTGAGTGCGTTTCGAGAAAGTATCCTGAGGCCTCTGCAGTCCCCCAAGCTAACCTTATCCACTCGGCTTCCGTGACATCCTCTTGTCTGACCATCCCAAATGAAGGACTTCAGCCTGCATGGTTGTTTGCAAGGCTCGGTGCTAAGTTGAACAAAGACACAGCACTTTCAACATGGTGAGTTGTAGTGTTTTTTATTTGTTTTTTTTTCAGTTTGCGCAAATGTAATTTTTTTTTTTTAAATGTATCAGCCTTTGTTATGTTGTGTTTTGTTTTTCCCTGCTACTCCTATGTTCATCTATTTCAGTTAATCGTGCTGTCATTCAAGGACCTACCCATGGAGGGTGCATGGCACCTGAGTCCAACAACCCTGCCTGGCTTGAGTGAGTTAGGAGAAAGTATCCTGAGGCCTCTGCAGTCCCCCAAGGTAACCTTATCCGCTCGGCTTCCATGACATCCTCTTGTCTGACAATCCCAAATGAAGGACTTCAGCCTGCACGGTTGTTTCCAAGGCTCAGTGCTAAGTAGAACAAAGACGCAGCACTTTCAACATGGTGAGTTGCAGTGTTTTGAATTTGGTATATTTTTTCAGTTTGCACAAATGTAATTTTTTTTTTTTTTTAAATGTATCAGCCTTTGTTATGTTGCGTTTTGTTTTTCCCTGCTACTCCTATGTTCATCTATTTCAGTTAATCGTGCTGTCATTCGAGGACCTACCCATGGAGAGTGCATAGCACCTGAGTCCAACAACCCTGCCTGGCTTGAGTGAGTTCGGAGAAAGTATCCTGAGGCCTCTGCAGTCCCCCAAGCTAACCTTATCCACTCGGCTTCCGTGACATCCTCTTGTCTGACCATCCCAAATGAAGGACTTCAGCCTGCATGGTTGTTTGCAAGGCTCGGTGCTAAGTTGAACAAAGACACAGCACTTTCAACATGGTGAGTTGTAGTGTTTTTTATTTGTTTTTTTTTCAGTTTGCGCAAATGTAATTTTTTTTTTTTAAATGTATCAGCCTTTGTTATGTTGTGTTTTGTTTTTCCCTGCTACTCCTATGTTCATCTATTTCAGTTAATCGTGCTGTCATTCAAGGACCTACCCATGGAGGGTGCATGGCACCTGAGTCCAACAACCCTGCCTGGCTTGAGTGAGTTAGGAGAAAGTATCCTGAGGCCTCTGCAGTCCCCCAAGGTAACCTTATCCGCTCGGCTTCCATGACATCCTCTTGTCTGACAATCCCAAATGAAGGACTTCAGCCTGCACGGTTGTTTCCAAGGCTCAGTGCTAAGTAGAACAAAGACGCAGCACTTTCAACATGGTGAGTTGCAGTGTTTTGAATTTGGTATATTTTTTCAGTTTGCACAAATGTAATTTTTTTTTTTTTTTAAATGTATCAGCCTTTGTTATGTTGCGTTTTGTTTTTCCCTGCTACTCCTATGTTCATCTATTTCAGTTAATCGTGCTGTCATTCGAGGACCTACCCATGGAGAGTGCATAGCACCTGAGTCCAACAACCCTGCCTGGCTTGAGTGAGTTCGGAGAAAGTATCCTGAGGCCTCTGCAGTCCCCCAAGCTAACCTTATCCACTCGGCTTCCGTGACATCCTCTTGTCTGACCATCCCAAATGAAGGACTTCAGCCTGCACGGTTGTTTCCAAGGCTCAGTGCTAAGTAGAACAATGGCGCAGCACTTTCAACATGGTGAGTTGCAGTGTTTTGAATTTGGTGTATTTTTTCAGTTTGCGCAAATGTAATTTTTTGTTTTTCAAAATGTTTCAGCCTTTGTTATGTTGCGTTTTGTTTTTCTCTGCTACTCCTATGTTCATCTATTTCAGTTAATCGTGCTGTCATTCGAGGACCTACTCATGGAGAGTGCATGGCACCTGAGTCCATAAATGGCCTGCCTGGCTTGAGTGCGTTTGGAGAAAGTATCCTGAGGCCTGTGCTGTCCCAAAAGCTAACTTTATCCACTCGGCTTCTGTGACATCCTCTTGTCTGACCATCCCAAATGAAGGACTTCAGCCTGCACGGTTGTTTCCAAGGCACGGTGCTAAGTAGAACAAAGACGCAGCACTTTCAACATGGTGAGTTGCAGTGTTTTGAATTTGTTTTTTTTTTTCAGTTTGCGCAAATGTAATTTTTTTTTTTTTTAAATGTATCAGCCTTTGTTATGTTGTGTTTTGTTTTTCCCTGCTAGTCCTATGTTCATCTATTTCAGTTAATCGTGCTGTCATTCGAGGACCTACCCATGGAGAGTGCATGGCACCTGAGTCCAACAATGCCCTGCGTGGCTTGAGTGAGTTCGGAGAAAGTATCCTGAGGCCTCTGCAGTCCCCCAAGCTAACCTTATCCACTCGGCTTCCATGACATCCTCTTGTCTGACTTTCCCAAATGAAGGAGTTCAGCCTTCACGGTTGTTTCCATGGCTCGGTGCTAAGTAGAACAAAGACGCAGCACTTTCAACATGGTGAGTTGCAGTGTTTTGAATTTGGTATATTTTTTCAGTTTGTGCAAATGTAATTTTTAATTTTTTTTTTTTAAATGTATCAGCCTTTGTTATGTTGTGTTTTGTTTTTCCCTGCTACTCCTATGTTAATCTATTTCAGTTAATCGTGCTGTCATTCGAGGACCTACCCATGGAGAGTGCATGGCACCTGAGTCCAACAATGCCCTGCGTGGCTTGAGTGAGTTCGGAGAAAGTATCCTGAGGCCTCTGCAGTCCCCCAAGCTAACCTTATCCACTCGGCTTCCGTGACATCCTCTTGTCTGACCATCCCATATGAAGGACTTCAACCTGCACGGTTGTTTCCAAGGCTCGGTGCTAAGTAGAACAAAGACACAGCACTTTCAACATGGTGAGTTGCAGTGTTTTTTAGTTTTTTATTTTTTTTCATTTTGCGCAAATGTAATTTTTTTTTTTTAAATGTATCAGCCTTTGTTATGTTGTGTTTTGTTTTTCCCTGCTACTCCTATGTTCATCTATTTCAGTTAATCGTGCTGTCATTCGAGGACCTACCCATGGAGTGTGCATGGCACCTGAGTCCAACAACCCTGCCTGGCTTGAGTGAGTTAGGAGAAAGTATCCTGAGGCCTCTGCAGTCCCCCAAGGTAACCTTATCCACTCGGCTTCCATGACATCCTCTTGTCTGACAATCCCAAATGAAGGACTTCAGCCTGCACGGTTGTTTCCAAGGCTCAGTGCTAAGTAGAACAAAGACTCAGCACTTTCAACATGGTGAGTTGCAGTGTTTTGAATTTGGTATATTTTTTCAGTTTGCGCAAATGTAATTTTTTTTTTTTTAAATGTATCAGCCTTTGTTATGTTGCGTTTTGTTTTTCCCTTCTACTCCGATGTTCATCTATTTCAGTTAATCGTGCTGTCATTCGAGGACCTACCCATGGAGAGTGCATGGCACCTGAGTCCAACGACCCTGCCTGGCTTGAGTGAGTTAGGAGAAAGTATCCTGAGGCCTCTGCAGTCCACCAAGGTAACCTTATCCACTCGGCTTCCATGACATCCTCTTGTCTGACCATCCCAAATGAAGGACTTCAGCCTGCACGGTTGTTTCCAGGGCTCGGTGCTAAGTAGAATAAAGACGCAGCACTTTCAACATGGTGAGTTGCAGTGTTTTAAATTTGGTATATTTTTTCAGTTTGCGCAAAGATAATTTTTTGTTTTTTAAAATGTATCAGCCTTTGTTATGTTGCGTTTTGTTTTTCCCTGCTACTCCTATGTTCATCTATTTCAGTTAATCGTGCTGTCATTCGAGGACCTACTCATGGAGAGTGCATGGCACTTGAGTCCAACAATGGCCTGCCTGGCTTGAGTGCGTTCGGAGAAAGTATCCTGAGGCCTCTGCAGTCCCCCAAGCTAACCTTATCCACTCGGCTTCCGTGACATTCTCTTGTCTGACCATCCCAAATGAAGGACTTCAACCTGCATGGTTGTTTCCAAGGCTCGGTGCTAAGTAGAACAAAGACGCAGCACTTTCAACATGGTGAGTTGCAGTGTTTTGAATTTTGTATATTTTTTCAGTTTGCACAAGTGTAATTTATTTATTTTTTTAAATGTATCAGCCTTTGTTATGTTGCGTTTTGTTTTTCCCTGCTACTCCTATGTTCATCTATTTCAGTTAATCGTGCTGTCATTCGAGGACCTACTCATGTAGAGTGCATGGCACCTGAGTGCAACAATGGCCTGGCTGGCTTGAGTGCGTTTCGAGAAAGTATTCTGAGGCCTCTGCAGTCCCCCAAGCTAACCTTATCCACTCGGCTTCCGTGACATCCTCTTGTCTGACCATCCCAAATGAAGGACTTCAGCCTGCATGGTTGTTTGCAAGGCTCAGTGCTAAGTAGAACAAAGACACAGCACTTTCAACATGGTGAGTTGTAGTGTTTTTTATTTGTTTTTTTTTCAGTTTGCGCAAATGTAATTTTTTTTTTTTAAATGTATCAGCCTTTGTTATGTTGTGTTTTGTTTTTCCCTGCTACTCCTATGTTCATCTATTTCAGTTAATCGTGCTGTCATTCAAGGACCTACCCATGGAGAGTGCATGGCACCTGAGTCCAACAACCCTGCCTGGCTTGAGTGAGTTAGGAGAAAGTATCCTGAGGCCTCTGCAGTCCCCCAAGGTAACCTTATCCACTCGGCTTCCATGACATCCTCTTGTCTGACAATCCCAAATGAAGGACTTCAGTCTGCACGGTTGTTTCCAAGGCTCAGTGCTAAGTAGAACAAAGACGCAGCACTTTCAACATGGTGAGTTGCAGTGTTTTGAATTTGGTATATTTTTTCAGTTTGCACAAATGTAATTTTTTTTTTTTTTTAAATGTATCAGCCTTTGTTATGTTGCGTTTTGTTTTTCCCTGCTACTCCTATGTTCATCTATTTCAGTTAATCGTGCTGTCATTCGAGGACCTACCCATGGAGAGTGCATGGCACCTGAGTCCAACAACCCTGCTTGGCTTGAGTGAGTTAGGAGAAAGTATCCTGAGGCCTCTGCAGTCCCCCAAGGTAACCTTATCCACTCGGCTTCCATGACATCCTCTTGTCTGACCATCCCAAATGAAGAACTTCAGCCTGCACGGTTGTTTCCAGGGCTCGGTGCTAAGTAGAATAAAGACGCAGCACTTTCAACATGGTGAGTTGCAGTGTTTTGAATTTGGTATATTTTTTCAGTTTGCGCAAATGTAATTTTTTGTTTTTTAAAATGTATCAGCCTTTGTTATGTTGCGTTTTGTTTTTCCCTGCTACTCCTATGTTAATCTATTTCAGTTAATCGTGCTGTCATTCGAGGACCTACTCATGGAGAGTGCATGGCACCTGAGTGCAACAATGGCCTGGCTGGCTTGAGTGCGTTAGGAGAAAGTATCCTGAGGCCTCTGCAGTCCCCCAAGCTAACCTTATCCACTCGGCTTCCATGACATCCTCTTGTCTGACCATCCCAAATGAAGGACTTCAGCCTGCACGGCTGTTTCCAAGGCTCGGTGCTAAGTAGAATAAAGACGCAGCACTTTCAACATGTTGAGTTGCAGTCTTTTTCATTTGTTTTTTTTTTTCAGTTTGAGCAAATGTAATTTTTTTTTTTTTTTTTAAATGTATCAGCCTTTGTTATGTTGTGTTTTGTTTTTCCCTGCTACTCCTATGTTAATCTATTTCAGTTAATCGTGCTGTCATTCGAGGACCTACCCATGGAGAGTGCATGGCACCTGAGTCCAACAATGCCCTGCGTGGCTTGAGTGAGTTCGGAGAAAGTATCCTGAGGCCTCTGCAGTCCCCCAAGCTAACCTTATCCACTCGGCTTCCGTGACATTCTCTTGTCTGACCATCCCAAATGAAGGACTTCAGCCTGCATGGTTGTTTGCAAGGCTCGGTGCTAAGTAGAACAAAGACGCAGCACTTTCAACATGGTGAGTTGCAGTGTTTTGAATTTGGTATATTTTTTCAGTTTGCACAAGTGTAATTTATTTATTTTTTTAAATGTATCAGCCTTTGTTATGTTGCGTTTTGTTTTTCCCTGCTACTCCTATGTTCATCTATTTCAGTTAATCGTGCTGTCATTCGAGGACCTACTCATGTAGAGTGCATGGCACCTGAGTGCAACAATGGCCTGGCTGGCTTGAGTGCGTTTCGAGAAAGTATCCTGAGGCCTCTGCAGTCCCCCAAGCTAACCTTATCCACTCGGCTTCCGTGACATCCTCTTGTCTGACCATCCCAAATGAAGGACTTCAGCCTGCATGGTTGTTTGCAAGGCTCGGTGCTAAGTAGAACAAAGACACAGCACTTTCAACATGGTGAGTTGTAGTGTTGTTTATTTGTTTTTTTTTCAGTTTGCGCAAATGTAATTTTTTTTTTTTAAATGTATCAGCCTTTGTTATGTTGTGTTTTGTTTTTCCCTGCTACTCCTATGTTCATCTATTTCAGTTAATCGTGCTGTCATTCAAGGACCTACCCATGGAGGGTGCATGGCACCTGAGTCCAACAACCCTGCCTGGCTTGAGTGAGTTAGGAGAAAGTATCCTGAGGCCTCTGCAGTCCCCCAAGGTAACCTTATCCGCTCGACTTCCATGACATCCTCTTGTCTGACAATCCCAAATGAAGGACTTCAGCCTGCACGGTTGTTTCCAAGGCTCAGTGCTAAGTAGAACAAAGACGCAGCACTTTCAACATGGTGAGTTGCAGTGTTTTGAATTTGGTATATTTTTTCAGTTTGCACAAATGTAATTTTTTTTTTTTTTTAAATGTATCAGCCTTTGTTATGTTGCGTTTTGTTTTTTCCTGCTACTCCTATGTTCATCTATTTCAGTTAATCGTGCTGTCATTCGAGGACCTACCCATGGAGAGTGCATAGCACCTGAGTCCAACAACCCTGCCTGGCTTGAGTGAGTTCGGAGAAAGTATCCTGAGGCCTCTGCAGTCCCCCAAGCTAACCTTATCCACTCGGCTTCCGTGACATCCTCTTGTCTGACCATCCCAAATGAAGGACTTCAGCCTGCACGGTTGTTTCCAAGGCTCAGTGCTAAGTAGAACAATGGCGCAGCACTTTCAACATGGTGAGTTGCAGTGTTTTGAATTTGGTATATTTTTTCAGTTTGCGCAAATGTAATTTTTTGTTTTTCAAAATGTTTCAGCCTTTGTTATGTTGTGTTTTGTTTTTCCCTGCTAGTCCTATGTTCATCTATTTCAGTTAATCGTGCTGTCATTCGAGGACCTACCCATGGAGAGTACATAGCACCTGAGTCCAACAACCCTGCCTGGAATTTTGTACGTTTGGAGAAAGTATCCTGAGGCCTCTGCAGTCCCCCAAGCTAACCTTATACACTCGGCTTCCGTGACATTCTCTTGTCTGACCATCCCAAATGAAGGACTTCAGCCTGCACGGTTGTTTCCAAGGCTCAGTGCTAAGTAGAACAATGGCGCAGCACTTTCAACATGGTGAGTTGCAGTGTTTTTTATTTGTTTTTTTTTTTCAGTTTGCGCAAATGTAATTTTTTTTTTTTTTTAAATGTATCAGCCTTTGTTATGTTGTGTTTTGTTTTTCCCTGCTAGTCCTATGTTCATCTTTTTCAGTTAATCATGCTGTCATTCGAGGACCTACCCGTGGAGAGTGCATGGCACCTGAGTCCAACAATGCCCTGCATGGCTTGAGTGAGTTCGGAGAAAGTATCCTGAGGCCTGTGCAGTCCCCCAAGGTAACCTTATCCGCTCGGCTTCCATGACATCCTCTTGTCTGACCATCCCAAATTAAGGACTTCAGCCTGCACGGTTGTTTCCAAGGCTCGGTGCTAAGTAGAGCAAAGACGCAGCACTTTCAACATGGTGAGTTACAGTGTTTTTTATTTGTTTTTTTTTTTCAGTTTGCGCAAATGTAATTTTTTTTTTTTAAATGTATCAGCCTTTGTTATGTTGTGTTTTGTTTTTCCCTGCTACTCCTATGTTCATCTATTTCAGTTAATCGTGCTGTCATTCGAGGACCTACCCATGGAGAGTGCATGGCACCTGAGTCCAACAACCCTGCCTGGCTTGAGTGAGTTAGGAGAAAGTATCCTGAGGCCTCTGCAGTCCCCCAAGGTAACCTTATCCACTCGGCTTCCATGACATCCTCTTGTCTGACAATCCCAAATGAAGGACTTCAGCCTGCACGGTTGTTTCCAAGGCTCTGTGCTAA
This sequence comes from Taudactylus pleione, assembly GCA_031769625.1. NCBI lineage: Eukaryota > Metazoa > Chordata > Amphibia > Anura > Myobatrachidae > Taudactylus > Taudactylus pleione. Next base: position 7,713,733 of record JAUIMM010000307.1, read on the forward strand.
GTAGAACAAAGACGCAGCACTTTCAACATGGTGAGTTGCAGTGTTTTGAATTTGGTATATTTTTTCAGTTTGCGCAAATGTAATTTTTTTTTTTTTAAATGTATCAGCCTTTGTTATGTTGCGTTTTGTTTTTCCCTTCTACTCCTATGTTCATCTATTTCAGTTAATCGTGCTGTCATTCGAGGACCTACCCATTGAGAGTGCATGGCACCTGAGTCCAACAACCCTGCCTGGCTTGAGTGAGTTAGGAGAAAGTATCCTGAGGCCTCTGCAGTCCCCCAAGCTAACCTTATCCGCTCGGCTTCCGTGACATCCTCTTGTCTGACCATCCCAAATGAAGGACTTCAACCTGCACGGTTGTTTCCAAGGCTCGGTGCTAAGTAGAATAAAGACGCAGCACTTTCAACATGGTGAGTTGCAGTGTTTTGAATTTGGTATATTTTTTCAGTTTGCGCAAATGTAATTTTTTGTTTTTTAAAATGTATCAGCCTTTGTTATGTTGTGTTTTGTTTTTCCCTGCTACTCCTATGTTCATCTATTTCAGTTAATCGTGCTGTCATTCGAGGACCTACCCATGGAGAGTGCATGGCACCTGAGTCCAACAATGCCCTGCCTGGCTTGAGTGAGTTCGGAGAAAGTATCCTGAGGCCTCTGCAGTCCCCCAAGCTAACCTTATCCGCTCGGCTTCCATGACATCCTCTTGTCTGACCATCCCAAATGAAGGACTTCAACCTGCACGGTTGTTTCCAAGGCTCGGTGCTAAGTAGAATAAAGACGCAGCACTTTCAACATGGTGAGTTGCAGTGTTTTGAATTTGGTATATTTTTTCAGTTTGCGCAAATGTAATTTTTTTTTTTTTTTAAATGTATCAGCCTTTGTTATGTTGTGTTTTGTTTTTCCCTGCTAGTCCTATGTTCATCTATTTCAGTTAATCCTGCTGTCATTCGAGGACCTACCCATGGAGAGTGCATGGCACCTGAGTCCAACAATGCCCTGCATGGCTTGAGTGAGTTCGGAGAAAGTATCCTGAGGCCTCTGCAGTCCCCCAAGCTAACCTTATCCACTCGGCTTCCGTGACATTCTCTTGTCTGACCATCCCAAATGAAGGACTTCAACCTGCATGGTTGTTTCCAAGGCTCGGTGCTAAGTAGAACAAAGACGCAGCACTTTCAACATGGTGAGTTGCAGTGTTTTGAATTTGGTATATTTTTTCAGTTTGCACAAGTGTAATTTATTTATTTTTTTAAATGTATCAGCCTTTGTTATGTTGCATTTTGTTTTTCCCTGCTACTCCTATGTTCATCTATTTCAGTTAATCGTGCTGTCATTCGAGGACCTACTCATGTAGAGTGCATGGCACCTGAGTGCAACAATGGCCTGGCTGTCTTGAATGCGTTTCGAGAAAGTATCCTGAGGCCTCTGCAGTCCCCCAAGCTAACCTTATCCACTCGGCTTCCGTGACATCCTCTTGTCTGACCATCCCAAATGAAGGACTTCAGCCTGCATGGTTGTTTGCAAGGCTCGGTGCTAAGTAGAACAAAGACGCAGCACTTTCAACATGGTGAGTTGTAGTGTTTTTAATTTGTTTTTTTTTCAGTTTGCGCAAATGTAATTTTTTTTTTTAAATGTATCAGCCTTTGTTATGTTGTGTTTTGTTTTTCCCTGCTACTCCTATGTTCATCTATTTCAGTTAATCGTGCTGTCATTCGAGGACCTACCCATGGAGAGTGCATGGCACCTGAGTCCAACAACCCTGCCTGGCTTGAGTGAGTTAGGAGAAAGTATCCTGAGGCCTCTGCAGTCCCCCAAGGTAACCTTATCCGCTCGGCTTCCGTGACATCCTCTTGTCTGACAATCCCAAATGAAGGACTTCAGCCTGCACGGTTGTTTCCAAGGCTCTGTGCTAAGTAGAACAAAGATGCAGCACTTTCAACATGGTGAGTTGCAATGTTTTGAATTTGGTATATTTTTTCAGTTTGCGCAAATGTAATTTTTTTTTTTTTTTAAATGTATCAGCCTTTGTTATGTTGCGTTTTGTTTTTCCCTGCTACTCCTATGTTCATCTATTTCAGTTAATCGTGCTGTCATTCGAGGACCTACCCATGGAGAGTGCATAGCACCTGAGTCCAACAACCCTGCCTGGCTTGAGTGAGTTCGGAGAAAGTATCCTGAGGCCTCTGCAGTCCCCCAAGCTAACCTTATCCACTCGGCTTCCGTGACATCCTCTTGTCTGACCATCCCAAATGAAGGACTTCAGCCTGCACGGTTGTTTCCAAGGCTCAGTGCTAAGTAGAACAAAGGCGCAGCACTTTCAACATGGTGAGTTGCAGTGTTTTGAATTTGGTATATTTTTTCAGTTTGCGCAAATGTAATTTTTTGTTTTTCAAAATGTATCAGCCTTTGTTATGTTGCGTTTTGTTTTTCTCTGCTACTCCTATGTTCATCTATTTCAGTTAATCGTGCTGTCATTCGAGGACCTACTCATGGAGAGTGCATGGCACCTGAGTCCAAAAATGGCCTGCCTGGCTTGAATGCGTTTGGAGAAAGTATCCTGAGGCCTGTGCTGTCCCCCAAGCTAACTTTATCCACTCGGCTTCCGTGACATCCTCTTGTCTGACCATCCCAAATGAAGGACTTCAGCCTGCACGGTTGTTTCCAAGGCTCGGTGCTAAGTAGAACAAAGACGCAGCACTTTCAACATGGTGAGTTGCAGTGTTTTTTATTTGTTTTTTTTTTCAGTTTGCGCAAATGTAATTTTTTTTTTTTTTAAATGTATCAGCCTTTGTTATGTTGTGCTTTGTTTTTCCCTGCTAGTCCTATGTTCATCTATTTCAGTTAATCGTGCTGTCATTCGAGGACCTACCCATGGAGAGTGCATGGCACCTTAGTCCAACAATGCCCTGCGTGGCTTGAGTGAGTTCAGAGAAAGTATCCTGAGGCCTCTGCAGTCCCCCAAGCTAACCTTATCCACTCGGCTTCCATGACATCCTCTTGTCTGACCTTCCCAAATGAAGGACTTCAGCCTGCACGGTTGTTTCCATGGCTCGGTGCTAAGTAGAACAAAGACGCAGCACTTTCAACATGGTGAGTTGCAGTGTTTTGAATTTGGTATATTTTTTCAGTTTGTGCAAATGTAATTTTTAATTTTTTTTTTTTAAATGTATCAGCCTTTGTTATGTTGTGTTTTGTTTTTCCCTGCTACTCCTATGTTAATCTATTTCAGTTAATCGTGCTGTCATTCGAGGACCTACCCATGGAGAGTGCATGGCACCTGAGTCCAACAATGCCCTGCGTGGCTTGAGTGAGTTCGGAGAAAGTATCCTGAGGCCTCTGCAGTCCCCCAAGCTAACCTTATCCACTCGGCTTCCGTGACATCCTCTTGTCTGACCATCCCATATGAAGGACTTCAACCTGCACGGTTGTTTCCAAGGCTCGGTGCTAAGTAGAACAAAGACGCAGCACTTTCAATATGGTGAGTTGCAGTGTTTTAAATTTGGTATATTTTTTCAGTTTGCGCAAATGTAATTTTTTGTTTTTTAAAATGTATCAGCCTTTGTTATGTTGCGTTTTGTTTTTCCCTGCTACTCCTATGTTCATCTATTTCAGTTAATCGTGCTGTCATTCGAGGACCTACCCATGGAGAGTGCATGGCACCTGAGTCCAACAATGCCCTGCCTGGCTTGAGTGCGTTCGGAGAAAGTATCTTGAGACCTCTGCAGTCCCCCAAGCTAACTTTATCCACTCGGCTTCCGTGACATTCTCTTGTCTGACCATCCCAAATGAAGGACTTCAGCCTGCACGGTTGTTTGCAAGGCTCGGTGCTAAGTAGAACAAAGACGCAGCACTTTCAACATGGTGAGTTGCAGTGTTTTAAATTTGGTATATTTTTTCAGTTTGCGCAAATGTAATTTTTTGTTTTTTAAAATGTATCAGCCTTTGTTATGTTGCGTTTTGTTTTTCCCTGCTACTCCTATGTTCATCTATTTCAGTTAATCGTGCTGTCATTCGAGGACCTACCCATGGAGAGTGCATGGCACCTGAGTCCAACAATGCCCTGCCTGGCTTGAGTGCGTTCGGAGAAAGTATCTTGAGACCTCTGCAGTCCCCCAAGCTAACTTTATCCACTCGGCTTCCGTGACATTCTCTTGTCTGACCATCCCAAATGAAGGACTTCAGCCTGCACGGTTGTTTGCAAGGCTCGGTGCTAAGTAGAACAAAGACGCAGCACTTTCAACATGGTGAGTTGCAGTGTTTTTTATTTGTTTTTTTTTTTCAGTTTGCGCAAATGTAATTTTTTTTTTTTTTAAATGTATCAGCCTTTGTTATGTTGTGTTTTGTTTTTCCCTGCTAGTCCTATGTTCATCTATTTCAGTTAATCGTGCTGTCATTCGAGGACCTACCCATGGAGAGTGCATGGCACCTGAGTCCAACAATGCCCTGCGTGGCTTGAGTGAGTTCGGAGAAAGTATCCTGAGGCCTCTGCAGTCCCCCAAGCTAACCTTATCCACTAGGCTTCCATGACATCCTCTTGTCTGACTATCCCAAATGAAGGACTTCAGCCTGCACGGCTGTTTCCAAGGCTCGGTGCTAAGTAGAATAAAGACGCAGCACTTTCAACATGTTGAGTTGCAGTCTTTTTTATTTGTTTTTTTTTTTCAGTTTGAGCAAATGTAATTTATTTATTTTTTTAAATGTTTCAGCCTTTGTTATGTTGTGTTTTGTTTTTCCCTGCTACTCCTATGTTAATCTATTTCAGTTAATCGTGCTGTCATTCGAGGACTTACTCATGGAGAGTGCATGGCACCTGAGTGCAACAATGGCCTGGCTGGCTTGAGTGAGTTCGGAGAAAGTATCCTGAGGCCTCTGCAGTCCCCCAAGCTAACCTTATCCACTCGGCTTCCGTGACATCCTCTTGTCTGACCATCCCAAATGAAGGACTTCAGCCTGCACGGTTGTTTGCAAGGCTCGGTGCTAAGAAGAACAAAGACACAGCACTTTCAACATGGTGAGTTGCAGTGTTTTGAATTTGTTTTTTTTTTTTAAGTTTGCGCAAATGTAATTTTTTTTTTTTTAAATGTATCAGCCTTTGTTATGTTGTGTTTTGTTTTTCCCTGCTACTCCTATGTTCATCTATTTCAGTTAATCGTGCTGTCATTCGAGGACCTACCCATGGAGAGTGCATGGCACCTGAGTCCAGCAACCCTGCCTGGCTTGAGTGAGTTAGGAGAAAGTATCCTGAGGCCTCTGCAGTCCCCCAAGGTAACCTTATCCACTCGGCTTCCATGACATCCTCTTGTCTGACAATCCCAAATGAAGGACTTCTGCCTGCACGGTTGTTTCCAAGGCTCAGTGCTAAGTAGAACAAAGACTCAGCACTTTCAACATGGTGAGTTGCAGTGTTTTGAATTTGGTATATTTTTTCAGTTTGCGCAAATGTAATTTTATTTTTTTTTAAATGTATCAGCCTTTGTTATGTTGCGTTTTGTTTTTCCCTTCTACTCCTATGTTCATCTATTTCAGTTAATCGTGCTGTCATTCGAGGACCTACCCATGGAGAGTGCATGGCACCTGAGTCCAACAACCCTGCCTGGCTTGAGTGAGTTAGGAGAAAGTATCCTGTGGCCTCTGCAGTCCCCCAAGGTAACCTTATCCACTCGGCTTCCATGACATCCTCTTGTCTGACCATCCCAAATGAAGGACTTCAGCCTGCACGGTTGTTTCCAGGGCTCGGTGCTAAGTAGAATAAAGACGCAGCACTTTCAACATGGTGAGTTGCAGTGTTTTGAATTTGGTATATTTTTTCAGTTTGCGCAAATGTAATTTTTTGTTTTTTAAAATGTATCAGCCTTTGTTATGTTGCGTTTTGTTTTTCCCTGCTACTCCTATGTTCATCTATTTCAGTTAATCGTGCTGTCATTCGAGGACCTACTCATGGAGAGTGCATGGCACTTGAGTCCAACAATGGCCTGCCTAGCTTGAGTGCATTTGGAGAAAGTATCCTGAGGCCTCTGCAGTCCCCCAAGCTAACCTTATCCACTCGGCTTCCGTGACATTCTCTTGTCTGACCATCCCAAATGAAGGACTTCAGCCTGCACGGTTGTTTCCAAGGCTCGGTGCTAAGTAGAACAAAGACGCAGCACTTTCAACATGGTGAGTTGCAGTGTTTTTTATTTGTTTTTTTTTTTCAGTTTGCGCAAATGTAATTTTTTCTTTTTTTTAAATGTATCAGCCTTTGTTATGTTGTGTTTTGTTTTTCCCTGCTAGTCCTATGTTCATCTATTTCAGTTAATCATGCTGTCATTCGAGGACCTACCCATGGAGAGTGCATGGCACCTGAGTCCAACAATGCCCTGCATGGCTTGAGTGAGTTCGGAGAAAGTATCCTGAGGCCTCTGCAGTCCCCCAAGGTAACCTTATCCACTCGGGTTCCGTGACATCCTCTTGTCTGACCATCCCAAATGAAGGACTTCAGCCTGCACGGTTGTTTCCAAGGCTCGGTGCTAAGTAGAACAAAGACGCAGCACTTTCAACATGGTGAGTTGCAGTGTTTTGAATTTGGTATATTTTTTCAGTTTGCGCAAATGTAATTTTTTTTTTTTTTTAAATGTATTAACCTTTGTTATGTTGCGTTTTGTTTTTCCCTGCTACTCCTATGTTCATCTATTTCAGTTAATCGTGCTGTCATTCGAGGACCTTCTCATGGAGAGTGCATGGCACCTGAGTGCAACAATGGCCTGGCTGGCTTGAGTGCGTTTGGAGAAAGTATCCTGAGGCCTCTGCCGTCCCCCTAGCTAACCTTATCCTCTCGGCTTCCGTGACATCCTCTTGTCTGACCATCCCAAATGAAGGACTTCAGCCTGCACGGTTGTTTCCAAGGCTCGGTGCTAAGTAGAACAAAGACGCAGCACTTTCAACATGGTGAGTTACAGTGTTTTTTATTTGTTTTTTTTTTTCAGTTTGCGCAAATGTAATTTTTTTTTTTTAAATGTATCAGCCTTTGGTATGTTGTGTTTTGTTTTTCCCTGCTACTCCTATGTTCATCTATTTCAGTTAATCGTGCTGTCATTCGAGGACCTACCCATGGAGAGTGCATGGCACCTGAGTCCAACAACCCTGCCTGGCTTGAGTGAGTTAGGAGAAAGTATCCTGAGGCCTCTGCAGTCCCCCAAGGTAACCTTATCCACTCGGCTTCCGTGACATCCTCTTGTCTGACAATCCCAAATGAAGGACTTCAGCCTGCACGGTTGTTTCCAAGGCTCTGTGCTAAGTAGAACAAAGACGCAGCACTTTCAACATGGTGAGTTGCAGTGTTTTGAATTTGGTATATTTTTTCAGTTTGCGCAAATGTAATTTTTTTTTTTTTAAATGTATCAGCCTTTGTTATGTTGCGTTTTGTTTTTCCCTTCTACTCCTATGTTCATCTATTTCTCCTTCATCCACTAGGGGACACTGGAGTTCAAGACAGTGGGGTATAGACGGTGGTAGAGTAGAGCCTGGCACTTTAAATCATTTAGAAGTGTGACTGGCTCCTCCCCCTCTATGCCCCATCAGCCCCAGTTTTTAGAATGTGCCCGAGAGAGCCGGTAGCACATCAGGCTGTCTCCAGCCTTTCCATAAATTTTTATCTTTTTCTTTTGTTTTATAAACAAGCATTGAGGACAGGCAGACTGCTTGCTGTGGCAGTCTGCCTGCTACGGGGGAGCCGCCGGGAGGGTACCGCCACGGCTACTGCAGCCTGTGTCCGGTGACCCTGAGAAGGGGGCTTACAGATGGTGTCATCAGACACTGCGAGGACCCGCCACAGCTGACACTGGCTCGTGTCCGGGTTTCCTCGCCGCCCCCTCAGCCCAGCATCCCGGCCGCAACAGCTTGTAAGTATAACCACTGCTCTGCATTAGCAGGAGCAGTGGATGAATAGCTGGGCTCAGTGACATTCTGTTACTGTTAGCAGAACTACCTCCCCACCCGAAATCTCCACAGATGGTGGTTTTTAAAGAAACGGGTGGCGGATTAATTGGCGCGTCCTGCACACCAGCGGCGCTATTTTAGTAAGGGCTCTCCCTCTCTGCACTCCCTTACAGAAGTTGTTTGGGAGAGTATATGACAGTGCGGTGCTGTCGTGCTGAACCTTGTTGGTCGGGGCTTCACTCCTGTACGCTCCTTTATACGGAGACTGGATCGCCTTCCCGGCCCACCTCTTATAAAGTAGGTGACTGCCCTGGAGCCATTAACTTGGCCTGGGCACAGCTCTGCATTCTAATGCAGGAAATGCCCTTTGTACCTTCCAGCAGCTCTTCTCTAATACAAAGGAGAAGACGGCGCGTCCCTCTGTACTTACAGTGGGAGCGCTGTGCATCGCTCTGGTAGCTGAGGTGGGCAGCGAGCTGCAGGCGCACGCTCTTAGCATGGGGAGGGACGCTAAAGTGCTCCCTTACTTAGCGGTGTATTCCCACCTTTCCAGCTGGTGCTGAGGCGGGCAGCTAAAGCACAGCAGGGTGAAACAAAGGGCGCCAAGCGACCAGCCAGCGCTACAGCAATAGACCGGCTGAGATTATGGAGACTGGGGGCGGGGCTTAGCGATAGCGCAGCTCTCCCAATATACCAGCTCGGGGACCAGATGCTTACACTGTAGAGCTCCCGATATCCGCGGGTCAGCCCTGAAGCAATTGTTATTAAGCAGGCTCCTCTCTATTGCAGCTGCTTCCACACAGCTACGTAAGGCCTCTGGGCGGAGTGCAGTGCTGACCAGCCGCATGCAAGAGCGCGGCTGTCTCCCGGTTTCCCTCCTTAGGACTGCCATAACTCCTGCAGCAGGGAGTTCTTCAGTGCAGAAGGTAAAGATGGCTGTCACTGTATGACAGGAGTAATAGTGCTAGCGACAGTGGACAGCTGTTGCTAGCACAATGAGAACTAGCCCAACCCCTTTTGCACATTATAACCGCATAATGCAGTTCTGAGTGGAGCCAGTTTGTTCAACCGGTACACATCCCGGCTAAAAGCATTGTCTGATATTGTAGCCTGTGGAGGCTACCTCTTGGTGCACATCTTCCTTATAATCACTAAATATATGTACAGTATATATCTCTACAATGTGTATGTATATTAACAGCCACAGTTCTGGTGCTGCTGCCAGAACTTAGGGTTATAGCATACCCTTAACAGGGTTAGCAGATGATTGCATCCCATCCCCAGGCTCATTCATCACATTGGTTCGCCTTAAAGAAAGGCAGTATCCATGCATAAACTAAATTATAGTCTAGTTTTAAAACCTTCCAGTTCTCACCAGCCTTCTCTGCTTACCTTAGAAGGTATGCATATATACATCTATATAGATTTATATTTTATGTGCTCCATTTGGCTGCACATACAAGAAGAAGTTAGTAGCTGCCAGTGTAGTGGTCACTACCTCACAGCATTGAGTTCGTCTTTTTGATTCCCACTGTAAAAAAGCCGGTTCAACTGGAGCTCAAATGGCTCACCTGATAAGGCGAGTACACCGAGGACAGATGTGTCCCTAGGATCTAAACCAGTCTGGGACAGCACGCTACTAAAATATCCCGCCGTAGCAGAATGACGGCCGCAACGCAGCACATGAGCATGCTCCCTGCGTGGAGGTAAGCCACATATGTGTGGTGTGTGTGTATATATATAATATATTTGTATTTTATGCTAAGCCCTGCTTTAGAACATATATATGCCTTGAGTGAAATTTGTCCTGGGCTCAATTAAGGTCTTGGCTCAGTTCCTTCCATGGCTCTAACTATTGCTCATGTTCTATTTTTAAGATATTATAATCACCTATTAATCTTGTCTGTAGGTACAGTATGCGTATACATAATATATATATCGCTTTTTATCCTTGCCATAAAGGCAAGGGTAGGATATGTTCTTGGCAGTTTTATGTCTGATACCTAGCTTATTTTAAAAGAAAGATGCAGAGTTTGGAGGCTTTACTCTCCTGATGCGATAGTTTTTACAATTACTCTGCTTTACACTAACTCTCCCTAAGGATTGTTGTGTGTGTGTGTCTGTGTGTATATATGTGTAGGTATGCCTATACTTCCACAATCATTAGGTTTACCTATAATCCCACGGATGGGGAGCCGACCTGGGATTACATGAAGCTGTAGGATATATCCATATATATATTTAATCTGACTGCTCGCTTTTGCAGCACGTACAAAAATTGTTTAGGTGGCTCTATAGACTACAGTCATGTTCTGCAGCTTACATTGTGATAGTCACAATTCCATAAAGCAGTGCTTCTAGTATGGACCCTATACATGTCCTGGTGCCTTCTTGTATGTCCACACATGTATATAAAGACATGTTCTTACACCCTCCTGGGGTTATAGTTCTGTTCCCGTATATCTATAGCACCCCTTTTTGGGGGACCTATTGTTTACACCCCAGTGACGCACTTGGTAGCAAACTTCTAAGACACTAAGCATGCAGGACAATGTGTATGTGTGTGTATGTGTATGTATGTGTATATATATGTATATATATTAGGGGTGAGCGGGTTCGGATTTCTGAAATCCGAACCCCCCCGAGCCCCCCCGATCCGAGTCCGATCCGAGTCAGGCTCGACTTTTCCCGCCTGACTCGGATCTGAAATCGAGGCAAAATGTCATCTTCCCGCCTTCCGAGTCTCGCGGGTTTTGGATCCTATATAAGGTACACACGTCGGCGCCATTTTCTCACTCGGCTGTGGACAGTGAAGAGGGAGGGTGGGAGTTAGGGCTGTGTAGTGTAGTGTAGTGTAGTGCTGCTGTTGTCCACTACTTCAAAGTCCATAGGGGCTGGCTGTGTTGTGCTGTGCTGCTGTTGTTAATAGGGGCTGTGTCCACTACTTCAAAGTCCATAGGGGCTGGCTGGACTGTGTTGTGCAGTCAGTTCTCCATAGGGGCTGTGTCCACTCCAAAGTCCTGTGCAGTGTCCCAGTCCTAAAGGGGTGCTGAAGTGTTGTCCAGGGGGTGCTCTGTCCATCAGGGGTGCTCCCCCCAAGTGCTAAAAAAATAATATATTTTCTGTGTTTGTGAATTGTGTGCGCAGTAGCCGCACGTGCATCAACAAAGTAGTGCCAAGCGTGCGCCTGTGTCATAAGTAAAGGGCCGGCTGGCTTGACCGTTAAGGGTGCTGTAACCCCCGAAAGTACACTCCAGTCCAAACCAAAAAAAAAATTATTTTCTGTGTTTGTGAATTGTGTGCGCAGTAGCCGCACGTGCATCAACAAAGTAGTGCCAAGCGTGCGCCTGTGTCATAAGTAAAGGGCCGGCTGGCTTGACCATTAAGGGTGCTGTAACCCCCGAAAGTACACTCCAGTCCAAACCAAAAAAATAATTATTTTCTGTGTTTGTGAATTGTGTGCGCAGTAGCCGCACGTGCATCAACAAAGTAGTGCCAAGCGTGCGCCTGTGTCATAAGTAAAGGGCCGGCTGGCTTGACCGTTAAGGGTGCTGTAACCCCCGAAAGTACACTCCAGTCCAAACCAAAAAAAAAATTATTTTCTGTGTTTGTGAATTGTGTGCGCAGTAGCCGCATGTGCATCAACAAAGTAGTGCCAAGCGTGCGCCTGTGTCATAAGTAAAGGGCTGGCTGGCTTGACCGTTAAGGGTGCTGTAACCCCCGAAAGTACACTCCAGTCCAAACCAAAAAAAAAATTATTTTCTGTGTTTGTGAATTGTGTGCGCAGTAGCCGCACGTGCATCAACAAAGTAGTGCCAAGCGTGCGCCTGTGTCATAAGTAAAGGGCCGGCTGGCTAGACCGTTAAAGGGTGCTGTATCCCCCGAAAGTACACTCCAGTCCAAACCAAAAAAAAAATTATTTTCTGTGTTTGTGAATTGTGTGCGCAGTAGCCGCACATGCATCAACAAAGTAGTGCCAAGCGTGCGCCTGTGTCATAAGTAAAGGGCCGGCTGGCTTGACCGTTAAAGGGTTCTGTAACCCCCAAAGTACACTCCAAACCAAAAAAATATATATTTTCTGTGTTTGTGACTTGTGTGCACTGTGGCTGCACGTGCATCAACAAAGGAGCAGCGCCAAGCGTGCGCCTGTGTCCCATAAGTAAAGAGCCGGCTGGCTAATTTCTTAAAGGGTGGTGTAACCCACAAAGTGCACTACTCTCCAGCAAAAATAAAAAAATATTTTCTGTGTTTGTGTGCGCTTTAGCCGCACGTATATATATCAATATAACATAAATGGAGGACCAAACTTTCTCCGATAAAAATAAAATAGGGAAAGATCAGGAACCACTTCCTCCTAGTGCTGTTGCTGCTGCTGGGAGTTGTTCATCATCCCAGAGAGGAAGTAGGAACATCACTACTTTTACTAAACAATTGACCCTCCAACAGTCCCTAGCGATGAGGATGAAGTACGACAGCAGTCATCCTGAAGCAAAACGTATAACTGAGGCCTTGACTGCTATGTTGGTGTTAGACGTGCGTCCGGTATCCGACATTAGTGCAGTGGGATTTAGACAATTGATGGAGGTAGTGTGTCCTCGGTTCCAAATCCCGTCTAGATTCCACCTGCATCCTCAAAGCAGCAGCGACAAGCGTGCGTCTGTCTGTTAAAGGGTGGTGACACCCTCAAAGTGTGCTACACAAACAATTAAAATATTGTTCTTTTTTTTTCTGTCTTTGTGAATTGTGTGGGCTGTAGCCGCACCTGCATCCTTAAAGCAGCAGCGACAAGCGTGCGTCTGTCTGTTAAAGGGTGGTGACACCCTCACAGTGTGCTACACAAACAATTAAAATATTGTTCTTTTTTTTTCGGTCTTTGTGAAATGTGTGGGCTGTAGCCGCACCTGCATCCTTAAAGCAGCAGCGACAAGCGTGCGTCTGTCTGTTAAAGGGTGGTGTAACTCTCAAAGTGCTCCAAAAAATAAAAAACTATTTTTTTAATGTGTTTGTGACTTGTGTGCGATGTAGCCGCACTTGCATCTTTAAAGCAGCAGCGACAAGCGTGCGTCTGTCTGTTAAAGAGTGGTGACACCCTCGAAGTGTGCTACACAAACAATAAAAATATTCTTCTTCTTTTTTCTGTCTTTGTGAATTGTGTGGGCTGTAGCCGCACCTGCATCCTTAAAGCAGCAGCGACAAGCGTGCGTCTGTCTGTTAAAGGGTGGTGTAACTCTCAAAGTGCTCCAAAAAATAAAAAACTATTTTTTTAATGTGTTTGTGACTTGTGTGCGAAGTAGCCGCACTTGCATCCTCAAAGCAGCAGCGACAAGCGTGCGTCTGTCTGTTAAAGGGTGGTGACACCCTCAAAGTGTGCTACACAAACAATAAAAATATTCTTCTTTTTTCTGTCTTTGTGAATTGTGTGGGCTGTAGCCGCACCTGCATCCTTAAAGCAGCAGCGACAAGCGTGCGTCTGTCTGTTAAAGGGTGGTGACACCTCAAAGTGTTCTACAGAAACAATTAAAATATTGTTCTTTTTTTTTCGGTCTTTGTGAAATGTGTGGGCTGTAGCCGCACCTGCATCCTTAAAGCAGCAGCGACAAGCGTGCGTCTGTCTGTTAAAGGGTGGTGTAACTCTCAAAGTGCTCCAAAAAATAAAAAACTATTTTTTTAATGTGTTTGTGACTTGTGTGCGATGTAGCCGCACTTGCATCCTCAAAGCAGCAGCGACAAGCGTGCGTCTGTCTGTTAAAGGGTGGTGACACCCTCAAAGTGTGCTACACAAACAATAAAAATATTCTTCTTTTTTCTGTCTTTGTGAATTGTGTGGGCTGTAGCCGCACCTGCATCCTTAAAGCAGCAGCGACAAGCGTGCATCTGTCTGTTAAAGGGTGGTGACACCCTCAAAGTGTGCTACACAAACAATTAAAATATTCTTCTTCTTTTTTCTGTCTTTGTGAATTGTGTGGGCTGTAGCCGCACTTGCATCCTCAAAGCAGCAGCGACAAGCGTGCGTCTGACTGTTAAAGGGTGGTGTAACCCTCAAAGTGTGCTCCACAAACAATAAAAATATTCTTTTTTTTTTTCTGTCTTTGTGAATTGTGTGGGCTGTAGCCGCACTTGAATCCTCAAAGCAGCAGCGACAAGCGTGCGTCTGTCTGTTAAAGGATTACATCAGTGACAGAATCCAAGTAGGCATGTCAGACAGTCCGTACCTGTACTGGCAGGAAAAAGAAGCAATTTGGAGGTCCCTGTACAAACTGGCTCTATTTTACCTGAGTTGCCCCCCCTCCAGTGTGTACTCCGAAAGAGTGTTTAGTGCAGCCGGGAACCTTGTCAGCGAAAGGCATAGGAGGTTGCTTCCACAAAATGTGGAGAAGATGATGTTCATAAAATGAATTATCAACTCTTCCAGGGAGACCAGCCTCCAGAACGTACAGAGGGACCTGTGGTTCCTGCAGGGATGAATTAATACTCTGTGAGGATGAGGATGTACACACTGAAGAGGGTGAGGAATCGGTGGATGTGGAGGATGAGGATGACATCTTGCCTCCATAGAGCCAGTTTGTGCAGGGACACATTAATTGCCAGCTTGTTTTGTGGGGGCCCAAACGAACCAATCATTTCAGCCACAGTTGTGTGGCAGACCCTGGCGCTGAAATGATTGGTTTGTTAAAGTGTGCATGTCCTGTTTATACAACATAAGGGTGGGTGGGAGGGCCCAAGGACAATTCCATCTTGCACCTCTTTTTTTTCTTTGCATTATGTACAGTTTGGGGCCTAGTTTTTCAAACTGCCATCCTGTCTGCCACTGCAGTTTCACGCCTAGATGGGTCACGTGTTTGTGCCGCCCACTCGTGTCGCTTAGCATAGTCATCCAGCTACCTCGGTGCAACGTTTTGGACATAAAAACACTATTGTGAGGTGTGAGGTGTTCAGAATAGACTGGAAATGAGTGGAAATTAAGGTTATTGAGGTTAATAATAGCATAGGAGCAGAAAAACCTACAAATTCTGTGATTTTAGCTGTTTTTATGCTTTTTTAAAAAAAAATACAGATCCAAAACACAAAACCCAGAACCCAAAACACGGAAGGGTGGTTTTGGCAAAACCAATCCAGATCCAAAACACGAAGAAAGATCCAGATCCAAAACCAAAACACAAAACACGAAAAGTGGCCGGTGCACACCCCTAATATATATATGTATGTGTATGTATGTGTGTGTGTATATATATACATACATACACTCCTGGTGCAGGAGTCTGACAAGTGAACTTATTACTGTATGTTATGTCTGTGTGTATATATACTGATATATTCACATTCCTTGTATGACTATTTCCTAATAATTGGGAAAACCTGTTTGTAGCCCTAACTGGGGTAATCACTGCAGATATATCCCTTCTTTACTTGGGGATAACTAATGCATTCTATGTCTATATACAGGTACCCTTCTCAGTATAGATTCTGGTACGCCATATTATTGTCTTGTAATGAGCCTCTACAGTGTCCCCTAGGTACATTCCTATCATTACATAGGGAATCCAGGTTCTATTCCTTCCTCAGGGCTTAATTTGTTACATTACAACAGACTGCAGATACTACTCCTAAGCCTAAACGCCAAGGGCCATCCACTGATATAGGCAGGGTGAGGCCTGGGTTGTATTAGAGGTTCAAATTTAATCCCTCTCGTTGTGACCACTATAAATGTCGGGGTCACTGGTGGGGGTCCATCATCATCAAATATGTGATATTTCTATGTGTATCTTCACCGGTAAAGGGTCTTAATTAATTTCTTTTGCTATCCTACCTCTTGGCTAATGAGCATTTTACCATGATAAGTGTTAATGTAAGGATACTTGCACTAGGTAAATGTATAATCTATATATGGATGCACATCCCTAAGGGGACAAGCTCAGCTATAGAGTCCTGTTGTACGACCTTCTTGTCTCCGCTAACATTCTGCTAGTCTCTACAGTATTTTCTTCTGCAACATATCCAGACTGAAATCTGCGCTGTAGAGCATTGGTTCGTAGCCACTGAAGCTACTCTCTATACCTGACGAGGTGGGTTGATGCGAGATGGAAAAGGTCAGTGACTTTCTACATAGCATCCAGAGGGCTTCTGCTCACTCACAGGTGAGTGGACTTACTCCTCTAAAGCCTCGGAAGATGCTCCTATTTCATGCAACCTCCCATTACATAGCGTTTTCTCCCTTCCGCACCCTAGCGGCTGTCCTTGCAGCCTTCAGTCATATCAGTTGGCTCTACACTTTAGAGCTTTCCTGGCATGTGGGTGCATAGTTCCAACATTGAGATAAGTTACTCTATTCTCCTAGAATTTGTTAGGAAAGTAAATCTATGGGCTATTGCACATCTTTACAGTAAAGTGTGACAGTCACTATATTCCACGCAGTTGGTTTAGTTGTTTTTCCTGTTCAGTATCTGATATTTTCATTACACTGACGGATACCTATGTGGTTGACCTAGTGCTCTAGCTTCCCTATATTGGTAACTCTCCTTGGGGGGCTGTTGCATCCGTCCTCTGTTCGGGCCAGCAGTTGGTACTGACTACGCGCTTCCATCATGTTGGAAGTGGTCTGTTGTCTGGGGTTTGTTGCTGTGGGTTTCTTTTCAGCTGCAGGGTTTTAGTTGCTGTTTTATCCCTCTGTTTCCAGAATGGGTTGTACTGCTTTCTGACACCCTGAAAGAAATTGTAGTCTCAATCCTTTCGGAGCTGCCTCTTCCTCATGCCCAGTAAGTTCTCAACTCGTTTAAAACTTCTATGGTCTAACCCTTCTGCTGGTTGACAGCCTTGTAATAGTTGGACCTCATGAATGGTTCATCGCGACGGTTCAGTCTTGACTTTTGCCTCCCTGTATACTCTTTGTTAGGAGTCTGTGGACAGGATCAGCTCTGTATCTGTAGATTGCTTTCGTTATACATACATACATACATACACACACATATATACATATATATATCTATATCTATATATCTATCCAGCAGTGCTGGGATTCTGCTGTCTGCGACTGTTGCAGCTTCCTGTTTTAAGCTCTGGTACGGTTTTCTCGAGATTTGTCCTCGTGTTACTGCCCTTCTATGGATTCTGGTTGGGGCTGTCTGCTACCAACAGTCTGGCTTAGTGTTTTCAGCTGAGCTTACGGTGTTTTGTTGATTCTCATCTGCGGGTGTTCTCTCTCTAGCCATTTTATTCCATTCGACTTACGCTGTATGTTGTGGAATTTCTGTGGCTGTTCATCAAGGAGTTCTGATTGTCTTCTGTGCTCTACGACACTTGTTCCTCAGCTCTTGCCTTTACATTGGGCCTACGGTTCTTGGCAGTCCCTGTTTCGGTTTTGCAGCGGGATCGGCAAGTTCTCCGCGCTTCCCACCCGGGAGGTTGGCTTTGGGACGTCCCCACTGTCTTGAACTCCAGTGTCCCCTAGTGGATGAAGGAGAAAATAGGATTTTGGTACTTACCGATAAATCCCTTTCTCCGATTCCACAGGGGACACTGGACGCCCGCCCAGCGCTGCGTACCTGCCGTTTTTTCTTTGGTTCCTTATATGGTTGTGTGACTGCATGTGTTCCCTGCAGTGGATTCCTCTGTTCTCCTTCAGTCGGTCTTGTTCCGTTCTGTGGTCTTCTCCTCCTAGTTTTCCTGTTGTCCTCCGTCTCCTCTCGGGCTCAGTTCTTAAACTGGGGCTGATGGGGCATAGAGGGGGAGGAGCCAGTCACACTTCTAAATGATTTAAAGTGCCAGGCTCTACTCTACCACCGTCTATACCCCACTGTCTTGAACTCCAGTGTCCCCTGTGGAATCGGAGAAAGGGATTTATCGGTAAGTACCAAAATCCTATTTTCAGTTAATCGTGCTGTCATTCGAGGACCTACCCATTGAGAGTGCATGGCACCTGAGTCCAACAACCCTGCCTGGCTTGAGTGAGTTAGGAGAAAGTATCCTGAGGCCTCTGCAGTCCCCCAAGCTAACCTTATCCGCTCGGCTTCCGTGACATCCTCTTGTCTGACCATCCCAAATGAAGGACTTCAGCCTGCACGGTTGTTTCCAAGGCTCGGTGCTAAGTAGAACAAAGACGCAGCACTTTCAACATGGTGAGTTACAGTGTTTTTTATTTGTTTTTTTTTTTCAGTTTGCGCAAATGTAATTTTTTTTTTTAAAATGTATCAGCCTTTGGTATGTTGTGTTTTGTTTTTCCCTGCTACTCCTATGTTCATCTATTTCAGTTAATCGTGCTGTCATTCGAGGACCTACCCATGGAGAGTGCATGGCACCTGAGTCCAACAACCCTGCCTGGCTTGAGTGAGTTAGGAGAAAGTATCCTGAGGCCTCTGCAGTCCCCCAAGGTAACCTTATCCACTCGGCTTCCATGACATCCTCTTGTCTGACAATCCCAAATGAAGGACTTCAGCCTGCACGGTTGTTTCCAAGGCTCTGTGCTAAGTAGAACAAAGACGCAGCACTTTCAACATGGTGAGTTGCAGTGTTTTGAATTTGGTATATTTTTTCAGTTTGCGCAAATGTAATTTTTTTTTTTTTAAATGTATCAGCCTTTGTTATGTTGCGTTTTGTTTTTCCCTTCTACTCCTATGTTCATCTATTTCAGTTAATCGTGCTGTCATTCGAGGACCTACCCATTGAGAGTGCATGGCACCTGAGTCCAACAACCCTGCCTGGCTTGAGTGAGTTAGGAGAAAGTATCCTGAGGCCTCTGCAGTCCCCCAAGCTAACCTTATCCGCTCGGCTTCCGTGACATCCTCTTGTCTGACCATCCCAAATGAAGGACTTCAACCTGCACGGTTGTTTCCAAGGCTCGGTGCTAAGTAGAATAAAGACGCAGCACTTTCAACATGGTGAGTTGCAGTGTTTTGAATTTGGTATATTTTTTCAGTTTGCGCAAATGTAATTTTTTGTTTTTTAAAATGTATCAGCCTTTGTTATGTTGTGTTTTGTTTTTCCCTGCTACTCCTATGTTCATCTATTTCAGTTAATCGTGCTGTCATTCGAGGACCTACCCATGGAGAGTGCATGGCACCTGAGTCCAACAATGCCCTGCCTGGCTTGAGTGAGTTCGGAGAAAGTATCCTGAGGCCTCTGCAGTCCCCCAAGCTAACCTTATCCACTCGGCTTCCGTGACATCCTCTTGTCTGACAATCCCAAATGAAGGACTTCAGCCTGCACGGTTGTTTCCAAGGCTCGGTGCTAAGTAGAATAAAGATGCAGCACTTTCAACATGGTGAGTTGCAGTGTTTTGAATTTGGTATATTTTTTCAGTTTGCGCAAATGTAATTTTTTTTTTTTTTAAATGTATCAGCCTTTGTTATGTTGTGTTTTGTTTTTCCCTGCTAGTCCTATGTTCATCTATTTCAGTTAATCCTGCTGTCATTCGAGGACCTACCCATGGAGAGTGCATGGCTCCTGAGTCCAACAATGCCCTGCGTGGCTTGAGTGAGTTCGGAGAAAGTATCCTGAGGCCTCTGCAGTCCCCCAAGCTAACCTTATCCACTCGGCTTCCATGACATCCTCTTGTCTGACCATCCCAAATGAAGGACTTCAGCCTGCACGGCTATTTCCAAGGCTCGGTGCTAAGTAGAATAAAGACGCAGCACTTTCAACATGCTGAGTTGCAGTCTTTTTTATTTGTTTTTTTTTTCAGTTTGAGCAAATGTAATTTTTTTTTTTTTTTTAATGTATCAGCCTTTGTTATGTTGTGTTTTGTTTTTCCCTGCTACTCCTATGTTAATCTATTTCAGTTAATCGTGCTGTCATTTGAGGACCTACCCTTGGAGAGTGCATGGCACCTGAGTCCAACAATGCCCTGCGTGGCTTGAGTGCGTTCGGAGAAAGTATCCTGAGGCCTCTGCAGTCCCCCAAGCTAACCTTATCCACTCGGCTTCCATGACATCCTCTTGTCTGACCATCCCAAATGAAGGACTTCAGCCTGCACGGTTGTTTCCAAGGCTCGGTGCTAAGTAGAACAAAGACGCAGCACTTTCAACATGGTGAGTTGCAGTGTTTTGAATTTGGTATATTTTTTCAGTTTGCGCAAATGTAATTTTTTTTTCTAAATGTATCAGCCTTTGTTATGTTGCGTTTTGTTTTTCCCTTCTACTCCTATGTTCATCTTTCTCCTTCATCCACTAGGGGACACTGGAGCTCCATGACAGTGGGGTATAGACAGTGGGTTGAATTGAGCCTGGCACTTTAAAAATCTACAAGTGTGACTGGCTCCTCCCCCTCTATGCCCCATCAGCCCCAGTTTTTAGAATGTGCCCGAGTAGAGCCGGTGCACAGGGGCTGTCTCCAGCCCTTAAGTATATATGTATTAAATTATAAAGAAGAAACAAGAGGACAGGCAGACTGTTAGCTGTGACAGTCTGCCTGCATCGTGGGAGCCGCCAGAGAGGGGACCACACGGCTACTGCAGCCTGTGTCCGGTCACCCTATGGAGGGGAGGCTGCCTTTTGGCAGTGAAGGAGTCATCAGACTCAGCGGGGCCCGCCACAGCTAACACTGGCTTGTGTCCGGGTCCCCGCTCTCCCCTCACAGCCCAGCGCTCTGGCCGCAGCAGCCCTGTGAGTATGCACACCTCTCCTGTCTAGCAGGAGAGGTGAAAATAATTTGCTGGGGTTTTTTAACAGCGCGCGGCTGTCAGTGCCACGCTGGTGTTGCGGAAGAACACCAGCGCTGGCTGTTAGGTAGGCTCTGCAGAGGAAGCGGCGGTCCTACCTGTGCGTGCCGGTGCTTGTGTAAAGGCACCGGCACGTTAATCACTGGCGGCAGTCGTGCCGCTGGCCCCCGCGTGCGGCTGGGATGCAGGGTTATGCCGCGCGCATATAATAGCGGCGGCCATTGACAAAAGGGGGTGGAGCTTATAGGCCCTCCTCCTCTTCCTCCTTCACTGCTGGGCTCGTTTGGCGCGCTCTGAGAGGGAGTGGCGCCTCTGTAGAGCTAGAGCGGATCGGAGGGGAGAAGACTGAGCTTCTACAGGGGGTCTGTAATTACAGTAAGGTAGTTCACTACCTTCTGTTTTTTTTTATTGATCTGCTCCTCCCTTATATTGCACTGTCTGCCCCTGTTACTGAGCTGCATTATTATTGAAATTCTGCTCCTCCTATACTGCTCTGTCTGCATCCTGAGTAGCATTATTATTGAAATTCTGCTTCTCCCTATACTCCTTTTGCACTACTGAGTTGTACGTGGTGTCTGTCTGTGAGTGAATGATGACATCCAGAACAGAAAAAGCTGCTTCACAAAAGCTGTTTGCCTGCAGTAAGTGCAGGAAAAAATTTACCCATGCTCGCTCCGAAGGGTCTTCCCTGTGCGAGACGTGTGAAGCAGAGAGTGCTAGCACGCAGTCTGTCACTCCCTCCTTCATAAATAGTTTGGCAGGGGTTATTGCGGATCTTTCTTATGAATTAGCCGCTTCCCGTAGGGAACGGGAGGCCGCCAGAGATCTACCTAGCACATCTCACCCTTCTTTTCTAGCAACAGAACCAGCGTGGGCTCAGAATTTAGTCCGCTCGGTGAATAGCCTTGCTCAGGTTATGGGTTCGGCGTCTAAAGCTCCTGAAGCTACGGTAAGTCACTCATCTAAGAAGAGGGCTCTTCCGGCGGTTCTCCAGTCGGATGAGGACTCGGCAGCGGATCACTCGTCTCAGGAGGAAGGGGAGATGCTGGACGAATCAGACGTAGAGACTTACTCACAAGAACCTGAGGCAATGCAAGGTATTGATTCACTCATCCTAGCGGTGAGGGAAGTTCTTAAGATTTCTGGCCCGGAAGCTCCAGAATCGTTAGAAGACTCCTTGTTTGCCAGGTCACAGAAGATTGCTATCACATTCCCTGTTTCTCTCCAGTTGGACGAACAGATGACAGCAGCTTGGCAGAATCCGGACCGTAAATTCCAGATTCCTAAGCGTTTTTTCTCTCTTTACCCGTTTCCTGCCGAAAATAGAAAGAGGTGGGAGACCCCGCCACCTGTGGATTCTTCGGTTTCTCGGTTGTCAAAGAAGACCACGTTACCGGTTCCAGGAGCTACTACATTGAAGGAAACCTCAGAGCGGAGATTAGAAACCACTTTGAAATCCATTTATACGGCTGCAGGTGCTCTTCTCCGGCCGGCCTTGGTAGGATCTTGGGTCAACAAGGCTGTGGAAAAGTGGGCGGAACAATTGACTGAGGGTCTTAAATCCAACACTCCGCGGGCAGATCTGATTACCTTGGCAGAACATATTCAGGAGTCTGCAGTATACTTAGGAGACGCCTCCAGAGATATCGGCCAGGTAGGCTCTAGGATTTCTGCTTCGGCGATCTCTGCTCGCCGGGCACTTTGGCTTCGTGCCTGGCAAGCGGATGCTGAGTCAAAGAGAGCAGTGGAAGCTCTTCCTTTCACAGGCGATATTTTATTTGGTCCAGAGCTGGACAAGTGGATCTCGCTGGCCACTGGAGGTAAGAGTACTTTTCTACCTTCATCAGCACCTCCTCCGCGTCGCTCGTTTAGGGGACCTTCATTTTGTTCCTTTCGAGCATCTGCAAGATTTCAGGGACTATCGCGAGGTTCGTCTTCAGCGGGGCGAGGAGGCCGGGCTAGAGGACGTCAAGCGACTAATGCCCGCCGTCCAGATCCCAAGCCAGCAGACAAGCCTGTGGCATGACGGGCTCCCATCCCATCTCGGAGATCCGAAGGTGGGGGCTCGCCTCCAGCGTTTCTCGGAGGTTTGGAGATGGACTTCTCCAGACACTTGGGTTCGGAATCTGGTATCTCAGGGATACAAGATCGAGTTCGCTTTCACTCCTCCTGTGCGTTATTTTACAACAGGTTTGCCTGTCGATCCCTTGAAGCAACTAATTTTGCGTCAAGCGATCGCGAAACTTTTGCTGGCCGAGGTTCTGGTGGCGGTTCCCACTGCACAAAGACAACAAGGGTTTTACTCAAACCTTTTTGTGGTTCCGAAACCGGATGGGTCAGTCAGACCCATTCTGAATCTGAAATCCTTGAACCAGTATCTTTCATTTCACAGGTTCAAAATGGAGTCTCTCCATTCTGTCATTGCGGGACTAGAGGCAGGAGAGTTTCTGGTGTCGATCGATATCAAGGACGCCTATCTACATGTCCCAATTTGGGTTCCTCACCAGGCTTTCCTCAGATTTGCCATCAAGGAAGCTCATTACCAGTTTCAGGCCCTGCCGTTCGGTCTCTCGTCAGCTCCCAGGGTATTCACCAAGGTGATGGCCGTCATGGTATCCCACTTGCGCTCTCGGGGGGTGACGATAGTTCCGTACCTAGACGATTTACTCATCAAGGCTCCAACGGCAGAAGTCCTTTTACACCAAGTGTCCCTTAGACATCAGATTCTCATTCAACACGGATGGATTGTGAACTTCCAGAAGTCTCAGTTGATGCCGTCCCAGAGACTTCAGTTCCTAGGAATGATTCTAGACACTGTTCTGCTTCGTGTATTCTTGCCAAGGGACAAGCCCATAGCCATACAGGAGCTGGTTCGTTTGGTGCTCAGACCCAGGAAAGTGTCCGTGCATCTTTGCATCCGTCTCCTGGGAAAGATGGTGGCTTCCTTCGAGGCCATCCAATTCGGCAGATTTCACTCCAGAATTTTTCAACTGGATCTTCTGTCTCAATGGTCCGGGTCCCACCTACAGATGCATCGGCTGGTGCGTCTGTCTCCCCGGACCCGCATATCCTTGCTCTGGTGGCTTCGGACGGAGCATCTGTTAGCGGGTCGGCGCTTTGGAATTTGGAATTGGACCTTGGTCACCACGGACGCCAGCCTCCGCAGATGGGGAGCTGTGGTTCTGGGCAGTCACTTCCAGGGGCTTTGGTCGCAGCAGGAATCCCTCTTACCAATCAATGTTCTCGAACTGCGGGCAGTCTACAGAGCTTTGATACAGGCAGCTCCTCTGTTACGAGGACTTCCGGTTCGGATACAATCCGACAATGCCACTGCAGTGGCATACATAAATCGCCAAGGAGGAACCCGCAGTCGTCTGGCAATGAGAGAAGCCAGTCGCATCCTTCTGTGGGCAGAAAGACACGTAGAGGTAATTTCCGCAGTGTTTATTCCGGGAGTCGACAACTGGGAAGCGGACTACCTCAGTCGTCAGGATCTTCATCCCGGGGAGTGGTCCCTTCATCCCGAGGTCTTTCATCAATTGGTTTGCAGATGGGGGAAACCACAGATAGACCTGATGGCATCACGGATAAATCATCAACTACCCCTTTACTGCTCCAGGACCATGGATCCGGCAGCGGTGGGAGCAGATGCTTTACTGATCCCTTGGCCGTACAGCCTTGTGTACCTGTTCCCACCGTTTCCGCTTCTCCCTCGGATTCTCAAGCGGATCAAACGAGAGTCGTCCACCGTCATCCTAGTGGCTCCGGATTGGCCTCGTCGGGTTTGGTACTCCGATCTCTTATTCCTTCTGGCAGACGAACCTTGGCCTCTTCCGCTACGATCGGACCTTCTACAGCAGGGTCCATGTGTGTACCCAGATTTACGGCGGCTTCGTTTAACGGCGTGGCTATTGAGACCGCCATACTAAGAAGCCATGGTGTTCCTAGGTCGGTCATTCCTACCATGCTTAGGGCTAGAAAACCGGTAACATCAGCGCATTATCATCGCATTTGGAGGGCTTATATCTCCTGGTGTGAGGGTCGTGGATCTTCCACTTCCTCTTTTCATTTACCTCGTCTTCTTCTTTTTCTTCAAAAAGGCCTTGATGCGGGCCTACGCTTGAGATCGCTTAAAGTGCAGATTTCTGCTCTTTCTATTTTTTTCCAGCGTCGCCTAGCTCTGATTCCGGAGGTTCAGACCTTTTTTCAAGGGTTACTTAGAATTCAGCCCCCCTTTGTGCCACCCACGGCTCCTTGGGACCTGAATCTTGTTTTATCTTTTCTTCAGTCATCCACCTTTGAGCCTTTGCAGGATGTGGAATTGAAGTATTTGACTTGGAAGATGATCCTTTTATTGGCCCTGGCTTCGGCCAGACGAGTGTCTGAACTTGGAGCCTTGTCCTGCCGTTTTCCTTACTTGATTTTTCACGAAGATCGGGCGGAACTTCGTACCCGCCCTTCCTTTTTGCCCAAGGTGGTCTCGGGTTTTCATCTGAATCAGCCGATTGTAGTCCCAGCGTTGTCGGACTCTTCCGGGGATTCTCACTCTTTGGATGTGGTTTGGGCACTTCGCATTTATGTGGCCCGTACTGAGGGACTACGTAAATCAGAGGCTCTGTTCGTCCTTTATGATGCCAATCGGCGTGGTTGGCCTGCATCTAAGCAGACTTTGGCCAGGTGGATTCGTCTGACTATTCGTCAGGCATATGTTGCTTCTGCTCGACCACCGCCGGTATCCATTTCTGCGCATTCTACGCGCTCTGTGGGTACTTCTTGGGCGGCACGTAGAGGTGTCTCGGCTTCACAGCTTTGTAGAGCAGCTACGTGGTCTTCGGTTCATACTTTTGTACGTTTCTACAGATTTGACACTTTTGCGGCTTCTGCTTCAAATTTTGGTCGCAGTGTCTTGCAGGGCGTTCAGCACTCTTTCCCCCAGGAGGGTAGCTTTGGGACGTCCCCACTGTCATGAAGCTCCAGTGTCCCCTAGTGGATGAAGGAGAAAACAGGATTTTGGTACTTACCGTTAAATCCATTTCTCCGATTCCACAGGGGACACTGGACGCCCACCCAGTGCTTCTTGCCTGTTATCAATTACTTGTTCTGCTTCAGTTCTGTTGCAGTTTGGTCTGTTTTCGTTGTGTGACTGTTTATCACTGCAGCCTGCTGTGTTCTTGCAGTGTGTCAGTATATTGGATTGTTTCTTTCCTGTTCTCCTTCTCTATTCTTCAGTCTGTTCTCCGTCTCCTCTCGGGCTCAGTTCTTTAAAACTGGGGCTGATGGGGCATAGAGGGGGAGGAGCCAGTCACACTTGTAGATTTTTAAAGTGCCAGGCTCAACTCAACCCACCGTCTATACCCCACTGTCATGAAGCTCCAGTGTCCCCTGTGGAATCGGAGAAATGGATTTAACGGTAAGTACCAAAATCCTGTTATTTCAGTTAATCGTGCTGTCATTCGAGGACCTACTCATGGAGAGTGCATGGCACCTGAGTGCAACAATGGCCTGGCTGGCTTGAGTGTGTTTGGAGAAAGTATCCTGAGGCCTCTGCAGTCCCCCAAGCTAACCTTATCCACTCGGCTTCCATGACATCCTCTTGTCTGACCATCCCAAATGAAGGACTTCAGCCTGCACGGTTGTTTGCAAGTCTCGGTGCTAAGTAGAACAAAGACACAGCACTTTCAACATGGTGAGTTGCAGTGTTTTTTATTTGTTTTTTTTTTTCAGTTTGCTCAACTGTAATTTTTTTTTTTTAAATGTATCAGCCTTTGTTATGTTGTTTTGTTTTTCCCTGCTACTCCTATGTTCATCTATTTCAGTTAATCGTGCTGTCATTCGAGGAGCTACCCATGGAGAGTGCATGGCACCTGAGTCCAACAACCCTGCCTGGCTTGAGTGAGTTAGGAGAAAGTATCCTGAGGCCTCTGCAGTCCCCCAAGGTAACCTTATCCACTCGGCTTCCATGACATCCTCTCGTCTGTCCATCCCAAATGAAGGACTTCAGCCTGCACGGTTGTTTCCAAGGCTCGGTGCTAAGTAGAACAAAGACGCAGCACTTTCTACATGGTGAGTTGCAGTGTTTTGAATTTGGTATATTTTTTCAGTTTGCGCAAATGTAATTATTTTTTTTTTAAATGTATCAGCCTTTGTTATGTTGCGTTTTGTTTTTCCCTGCTACTCCTATGTTCTACTATTTCAGTTAATCGTGCTGTCATTTGAGGACCTACCCATGGAGAGTGCATGGCACCTGAGTGCAACAATGGCCTGCCTGGCTTGAGTGAGTTAGGAGAAAGTATCCTGAGGCCTCTGCAGTCCCCCAAGCTAACTTTATCCACTCGGCTTCCGTGACATTCTCTTGTCTGACCATCCCAAATGAAGGACTTCAGCCTGCACGGTTGTTTCCAAGGCTCGGTGCTAAGTAGAACAAAGACACAGCACTTTCAACATGGTGAGTTGCAGTGTTTTTTATTTGTTTTTTTTTTTCAGTTTGCGCAAATGTAATTTTTTTTTTTTTTTAAATGTATCAGCCTTTGTTACGTTGTGTTTTGTTTTTCCCTGCTACTCCTATGTTCATCTATTTCAGTTAATCGTGCTGTCATTCGAGGACCTACCCATGGAGAGTGCATGGCACCTGAGTCCAACAATGCCCTGCCTTGCTTGAGTGAGTTTGGAGAAAGTATCCTGAGGCCTCTGCAGTCCCCCAAGCTAACCTTATCCACTGGGCTTCCGTGACATCCTCTTGTCTGACCATCCCAAATGAAGGACTTCAGCCTACACGGTTGTTTGCAAGGCTCGGTGCTAAGTAGAACAAAGACACAGCACTTTCAACATGGTGAGTTGCAGTGTTTTTTATTTGTTTTTTTTTTTCAGTTTGCGCAAATGTAATTTTTTTTTTTTAAATGTATCAGCCTTTGTTATGTTGTGTTTTGTTTTTCCCTGCTACTCCTATGTTCATCTATTTCAGTTAATCGTGCTGTCATTCGAGGACCTACCCATGGAGAGTGCATGGCACCTGAGTCCAACAACCCTGCCTGGCTTGTGTGAGTTAGGAGAAAGTATCCTGAGGCCTCTGCAGTCCCCCAAGGAAACCTTATCCACTCGGCTTCCATGACATCCTCTTGTCTGACAATCCCAAATGAAGGACTTCAGCCTGCACGGTTGTTTCCAAGGCTCAGTGCTAAGTAGAACAAAGACTCAGCACTTTCAACATGGTGAGTTGCAGTGTTTTGAATTTGGTATATTTTTTCAGTTTGGGCAAATGTAATTTTTTTTTTTTAAATGTATCAGCCTTTGTTATGTTGCGTTTTGTTTTTCCCTGCTACTCCTATGTTCATCTATTTCAGTTAATCGTGCTGTCATTCGAGGACCTACCCATGGAGAGTGCATGGCACCTGAGTCCAACAATGCCCTGCCTTGCTTGAGTGAGTTCGGAGAAAGTATCCTGAGGCCTCTGCAGTTCCCCAAGCTAACCTTATCCATTCGGCTTCCATGACATCCTCTTGTCTGACCATCCCAAATGAAGGACTTCAGCCTACACGGTTGTTTGCAAGGCTCGGTGCTAAGTAGAACAAAGACACAGCACTTTCAACATGGTGAGTTGCAGTGTTTTTTATTTGTTTGTTTTTTTCAGTTTGCGCAAATGTAATTTTTTTTTTTTAAATGTATCAGCCTTTGTTATGTTGTGTTTTGTTTTTCCCTGCTACTCCTATGTTCATCTATTTCAGTTAATCGTGCTGTCATTCGAGGACCTACCCATGGAGAGTGCATGGCACCTGAGTCCAACAACCCTGCCTGGCTTGTGTGAGTTAGGAGAAAGTATCCTGAGGCCTCTGCAGTCCCCCAAGGAAACCTTATCCACTCGGCTTCCATGACATCCTCTTGTCTGACAATCCCAAATGAAGGACTTCAGCCTGCACGGTTGTTTCCAAGGCTCAGTGCTAAGTAGAACAAAGACTCAGCACTTTCAACATGGTGAGTTGCAGTGTTTTGAATTTGGTATATTTTTTCAGTTTGGGCAAATGTAATTTTTTTTTTTTAAATGTATCAGCCTTTGTTATGTTGCGTTTTGTTTTTCCCTGCTAGTCCTATGTTCATCTATTTCAGTTAATCATGCTGTCATTCGAGGACCTACCCATGGAGAGTGCATGGCACCTGAGTCCAACAATGCCCTGCCTTGCTTGAGTGAGTTCGGAGAAAGTATCCTGAGGCCTCTGCAGTTCCCCAAGCTAACCTTATCCATTCGGCTTCCATGACATCCTCTTGTCTGACCATCCCAAATGAAGGACTTCAGCCTGCACGGCTGTTTCCAAGGCTCGGTGCTAAGTAGAACAAAGACGCAGCACTTTCAACATGGTGAGTTTCAGTGTTTTGAATTTGGTATATTTTTTCAGTTTGCACAAGTGTAATTTATTTTTTTTTTTTTCAATGTATCAGCCTTTGTTATGTTGCGTTTTGTTTTTCCCTGCTACTCCTATGTTCATCTATTTCAGTTAATCGTGCTGTCATTCGAGGACCTACCCATGGAGAGTGCATGGCACCTGTGTCCAACAACCCTGCCTGGCTTGAGTGAGTTAGGAGAAAGTATCCTGAGGCCTCTGCAGTCCCCCAAGGTAACCTTATCCGCTCGGCTTCCGTGACATCCTCTTGTCTGACCATCCCAAATGAAGGACTTCAACCTGCACGGTTGTTTCCAAGGCTCGGTACTAAGTAGAATAAAGACGCAGCACTTTCAACAAGGTGAGTTGCAGTGTTTTGAATTTGGTATAGTTTTTCAGTTTGCGCAAATTTAATTTTTTTTTTTAAAAAGTATCAGCCTTTGTTATGTTGCGTTTTGTTTTTCCCTGCTACTCCTATGTTTATCTATTTCAGTTAATCGTGCTGTCATTCGAGGACCTACCCATGGAGAGTGCATGGCACCTGAGTCCATCAATGCCCTGCCTGGCTTGAGTGAGTTCGGAGAAAGTATCCTGAGGCCTCTGCAGTCCCCCAAGCTAACCTTATCCGCTCGGCTTCCGTGACATCCTCTTGTCTGACCATCCCAAATGAAGGACTTCAACCTGCACGGTTGTTTCCAAGGCTCGGTGCTAAGTAGAATAAAGACGCAGCACTTTCAACATGGTGAGTTGCAGTGTTTTGAATTTGGTATATTTTTTCAGTTTGCGCAAATGTAATTTTTTGTTTTTTAAAATGTATCAGCCTTTGTTATGTTGAGTTTTGTTTTTCCCTGCTACTCCTATGTTCATCTATTTCAGTTAATCGTGCTGTCATTCGAGGACCTACCCATGGAGAGTGCATGGCACCTGAGTCCAACAATGCCCTGCCTGGCTTGAGTGAGTTAGGAGAAAGTATCCTGAGGCCTCTGCAATCCCCCAAGGTAACCTTATCCACTCGGCTTCCATGACATTCTCTTGTCTGACCATCCCAAATGAAGGACTTCTGCCTGCACGGTTGTTTCCAAGGCTCGGTGCTAAGTATAACAAAGACACAGCACTTTCAACATGGTGAGTTGCAGAGTTTTTTATTTGTTTTTTTTTTTCAGTTTGCGCAAATGTAATTTTTTTTTTTTTTTAATGTATCAGCCTTTGTTATGTTGTGTTTTGTTTATCCCTGCTAGTCCTATGTTCATCTATTTCAGTTAATCGTCCTGTCATTCGAGGACCTACCCATGGAGAGTGTATGGCACCTGAGTCCAACAATGCCCTGCTTTGCTTGAGTGAGTTCGGAGAAAGTATCCTGAGGCCTCTGCAGTCCCCCAAGCTAACCTTATCCACTCGGCTTCCGTGACATCCTCTTGTCTGACCATCCCAAATGAAGGACTTCAGCCTGCACGGTTGTTTCCGAGGCTCAGTGCTAAGTAGAACAAAGACTCAGCACTTTCAACATGGTGAGTTGCAGTGTTTTGAATTTGGTATAGTTTTTCAGTTTGCGCAAATGTAATTTTTTTTTTTTAAATGTATCAGCCTTTGTTATGTTGCGTTTTGTTTTTCCCTGCTACTCCTATGTTCATCTATTTCAGTTAATCGTGCTGTCATTCGAGGACCTACCCATGGAGAGTGCATGGCACCTGAGTCCAACAATGCCCTGCCTGGCTTGAGTGAGTTCGGAGAAAGTATCCTGAGGCCTCTGCAGTCCCCCAAGGTAACCTTATCCGCTCGGCTTCCTTGACATCCTCTTGTCTGACCATCCCAAATGAAGGACTTCAACCTGCACGGTTGTTTCCAAGGCTCGGTGCTAAGTAGAACAAAGACGCAGCACTTTCAACATGGTGAGTTGCAGTGTTTTGAATTTGGTATATTTTTTCAGTTTGCGCAAATGTAATTTTTAATTTTTTTTTTAAATGTATCAGCCTTTGTTATGTTGTGTTTTGTTTTTCCCTGCTACTCCTATGTTCATCTATTTCAGTTAATCGTGCTGTCATTCGAGGACCTACCCATGGAGAGTGTATGGCACCTGAGTCCAACAATGCCCTGCGTGGCTTGAGTGAGTTCGGAGAAAGTATCCTGAGGCCTCTGCAGTCCCCCAAGGTAACCTTATCCACTCGGCTTCTGTGACATCCTCTTGTCTGACCATCCCAAATGAAGGACTTCAGCCTGCACGGCTGTTTCCAAGGCTCGGTGCTAAGTAGAATAAAGACGCAGCACTTTCAACAAGTTGAGTTGCAGTCTTTTTTATTTGTTTTTTTTTTTGAGTTTGAACAAATGTAATTTTTTTTTTTTTTTTTAAATGTATCAGCCTTTGTTATGTTGTGTTTTGTTTTTCCCTGCTACTCCTATGTTAATCTATTTCAGTTAATCGTGCTGTCATTCGAGGACCTACCCATGGAGAGTACATGGCACCTGAGTCCAACAATGCCCTGCGTTGCTTGAGTGAGCTCGGAGAAAGTATCCTGAGGCCTCTGCAGTCCCCCAAGCTAACCTTATCCACTCGGCTTCCGTGACATTCTCTTGTCTGACCATCCCCAATGAAGGACTTCAACCTGCACGGTTGTTTCCAAGGCTCGGTGCTAAGTAGAATAAAGACGCAGCACTTTCAACATGGTGAGTTGCAGTGTTTTGAATTTGGTATATTTTTTCAGTTTGCAAAAGTGTAATTAATTTTTTTTTTTAAATGTATCAGCCTTTGTTATGTTGCGTTTTGTTTTTCCCTGCTACTCCTATGTTCATCTATTTCAGTTAATCGTGCTGTCATTCGAGGAACTACTCATGGAGAGTGCATGGCACCTGAGTCCAACAATGGCCTGGCTGGCTTGAATGCGTTTGGAGAAAGTATCCTGAGGCCTCTGCAGTCCCCCAAGCTAACCTTATCCACTCGGCTTCCGTGACATCCTCTTGTCTGACCATCCCAAGTGAAGGACTTCAGCCTGCACGGTTGTTTGCAAGGCTCGGTGCTAAGTAGAACAAAGACACAGCACTTTCAACATGGTGAGTTGCAGTGTTTTTTTTTTCTTTTTTTTTTTCAGTTTGTTCAAATGTAATTTTTTTTTTTTTTAAATGTATCAGCCTTTGTTATGTTGCATTTTGTTTTCCCCTGCTACTCCTATGTTCATCTATTTCAGTTAATCGTGCTGTCATTCGAGGACCTACCCATGGAGAGTGCATGGCACCTGAGTCCAACAACCCTGCGTGGCTTGAGTGAGTTCGGAGAAAGTATCCTGAGGCCTCTGCAGTCCCCCAAGGTAACTTTATCCACTCGGCTTCCGTGACATCCTCTTGTCTGACCATCCCAAATGAAGGACTTCAGCCTGCACGGTTGTTTCCAAGGCTCAGTGCTAAGTAGAACAAAGACTCAGCACTTTCAACATGGTGAGTTGCAGTGTTTTGAATTTGGTATAGTTTTTCAGTTTGCGCAAATGTAATTTTTTGTTTTTTAAAATGTATCAGCCTTTGTTATGTTGAGTTTTGTTTTTCCCTGCTACTCCTATGTTCATCTATTTCAGTTAATCGTGCTGTCATTCGAGGACCTACCCATGGAGAGTGCATGGCACCTGAGTCCAACAATGCCCTGCCTTGTTTGAGTGAGTTCGGAGAAAGTATCCTGAGGCCTCTGCAGTCCCCCAAGCTAACCTTATCCACTCGGCTTCCATGACATCCTCTTGTCTGACCATCCCAAATGAAGGACTTCTGCCTGCACGGCTGTTTCCAAGGCTCGGTGCTAAGTAGAATAAAGATGCAGCACTTTCAACATGTTGAGTTGCAGTCTTTTTTATTTGTTTTTTTTTTTCAGTTTGAACAAATGTAATTTTTTTTTTTTTTTTTAAATGTATCAGCCTTTGTTATGTTGTGTTTTGTTTTTCCCTGCTACTCCTATGTTAATCTATTTCAGTTAATCGTGCTGTCATTCGAGGACCTACCCATGGAGAGTGCATGGCACCTGAGTCCAACAATGCCCTGCCTGGCTTGAGTGAGTTAGGAGAAAGTATCCTGAGGCCTCTGCAGTCCCCCAAGGTAACCTTATCCACTCGGCTTCCATGACATTCTCTTGTCTGACCATCCCAAATGAAGGACTTCAGCCTGCACGGTTGTTTCCAAGGCTCGGTGCTAAGTAGAACAAAGACGCAGCACTTTCAACATGGTGAGTTGCAGAGTTTTTTATTTGTTTTTTTTTTTCAGTTTGCGCAAATGTAATTTTTTTTTTTTTTTAATGTATCAGCCTTTGTTATGTTGTGTTTTTTTATCCCTGCTAGTCCTATGTTCATCTATTTCAGTTAATCGTCCTGTCATTCGAGGACCTACCCACGGAGAGTGTATGGCACCTGAGTCCAACAATGCCCTGCTTTGCTTGAGTGAGTTCGGAGAAAGTATCCTGAGGCCTCTGCAGTCCCCCAAGCTAACCTTATCCACTCGGCTTCCGTGACATCCTCTTGTCTGACCATCCCAAATGAAGGACTTCAGCCTGCACGGTTGTTTCCAAGGCTCAGTGCTAAGTAGAACAAAGACTCAGCACTTTCAACATGGTGAGTTGCAGTGTTTTGAATTTGGTATAGTTTTTCAGTTTGCGCAAATGTAATTTTTTTTTTTTAAATGTATCAGCCTTTGTTATGTTGCGTTTTGTTTTTCCCTGCTACTCCTATGTTCATCTATTTCAGTTAATCGTGCTGTCATTCGAGGACCTACCTATGGAGAGTGCATGGCACCTGAGTCCAACAATGCCCTGCCTGGCTTGAGTGAGTTCGGAGAAAGTATCCTGAGGCCTCTGCAGTCCCCCAAGCTAACCTTATCCGCTCGGCTTCCGTGACATCCTCTTGTCTGACCATCCCAAATGAAGGACTTCAACCTGCACGGTTGTTTCCAAGGCTCGGTGCTAAGTAGAACAAAGACGCAGCACTTTCAACATGGTGAGTTGCAGTGTTTTGAATTTGGTATATTTTTTCAGTTTGCGCAAATGTAATTTTTAATTTTTTTTTTAAATGTATCAGCCTTTGTTATGTTGTGTTTTGTTTTTCCCTGCTACTCCTATGTTCATCTATTTCAGTTAATCGTGCTGTCATTTGAGGACCTACCCATGGAGTGTGTATGGCACCTGAGTCCAACAATGCCCTGCGTGGCTTGAGTGAGTTCGGAGAAAGTATCCTGAGGCCTCTGCAGTCCCCCAAGGTAACCTTATCCACTCGGCTTCCGTGACATCCTCTTGTCTGACCATCCCAAATGAATAACTTCAGCCTGCACGGCTGTTTCCAAGGCTCGGTGCTAAGTAGAATAAAGACGCAGCACTTTCAACATGTTGAGTTGCAGTCTTTTTTATTTGTTTTTTTTTTTGAGTTTGAACAAATGTAATTTTTTTTTTTTTTTTAAATGTATCAGCCTTTGTTATGTTGTGTTTTGTTTTTCCCTGCTACTCCTATGTTAATCTATTTCAGTTAATCGTGCTGTCATTCGAGGACCTACCCATGGAGAGTGCATGGCACCTGAGTCCAACAATGCCCTGCGTTGCTTGAGTGAGCTCGGAGAAAGTATCCTGAGGCCTCTGCAGTCCCCCAAGCTAACCTTATCCACTCGGCTTCCGTGACATTCTCTTGTCTGACCATCCCAAATGAAGGACTTCAACCTGCACGGTTGTTTCCAAGGCTCGGTGCTAAGTAGAATAAAGACGCAGCACTTTCAACATGGTGAGTTGCAGTGTTTTGAATTTGGTATATTTTTTCAGTTTGCACAAGTGTAATTTATTTATTTTTTTAAATGTATCAGCCTTTGTTATGTTGCGTTTTGTTTTTCCCAGCTACTCCTATGTTCATCTATTTCAGTTAATCGTGCTGTCATTCGAGGACCTACTCATGGAGAGTGCATGGCACCTGAGTGCAACAATGGCCTGGCTGGCTTGAATGCGTTTGGCGAAAGTATCCTGAGGCCTCTGCAGTCCCCCAAGCTAACCTTATCCACTCGGCTTCCGTGACATCCTCTTGTCTGACCATCCCAAGTGAAGGACTTCAGCCTGCACGGTTGTTTGCAAGGCTCGGTGCTAAGTAGAACAAAGACACAGCACTTTCAACATGGTGAGTTGCAGTGTTTTTTATTTGTTTTTTTTTTTCAGTTTGCTCAACTGTAATTTTTTTTTTTTAAATGTATCAGCCTTTGTTATGTTGTGTTTTGTTTTTCCCTGCTACTCCTATGTTCATCTATTTCAGTTAATCGTGCTGTCATTCGAGGAGCTACCCATGGAGAGTGCATGGCACCTGAGTCCAACAACCCTGCCTGGCTTGAGTGAGTTAGGAGAAAGTATCCTGAGGCCTCTGCAGTCCCCCAAGGTAACCTTATCCACTCGGCTTCCATGACATCCTCTCGTCTGTCCATCCCAAATGAAGGACTTCAGCCTGCACGGTTGTTTCCAAGGCTCGGTGCTAAGTAGAACAAAGACGCAGCACTTTCTACATGGTGAGTTGCAGTGTTTTGAATTTGGTATATTTTTTCAGTTTGCGCAAATGTAATTATTTTTTTTTTAAATGTATCAGCCTTTGTTATGTTGCGTTTTGTTTTTCCCTGCTACTCCTATGTTCTACTATTTCAGTTAATCGTGCTGTCATTTGAGGACCTACCCATGGAGAGTGCATGGCACCTGAGTGCAACAATGGCCTGCCTGGCTTGAGTGAGTTAGGAGAAAGTATCCTGAGGCCTCTGCAGTCCCCCAAGCTAACTTTATCCACTCGGCTTCCGTGACATTCTCTTGTCTGACCATCCCAAATGAAGGACTTCAGCCTGCACGGTTGTTTCCAAGGCTCGGTGCTAAGTAGAACAAAGACACAGCACTTTCAACATGGTGAGTTGCAGTGTTTTTTATTTGTTTTTTTTTTTCAGTTTGCGCAAATGTAATTTTTTTTTTTTTTTAAATGTATCAGCCTTTGTTACGTTGTGTTTTGTTTTTCCCTGCTACTCCTATGTTCATCTATTTCAGTTAATCGTGCTGTCATTCGAGGACCTACCCATGGAGAGTGCATGGCACCTGAGTCCAACAATGCCCTGCCTTGCTTGAGTGAGTTTGGAGAAAGTATCCTGAGGCCTCTGCAGTCCCCCAAGCTAACCTTATCCACTGGGCTTCCGTGACATCCTCTTGTCTGACCATCCCAAATGAAGGACTTCAGCCTACACGGTTGTTTGCAAGGCTCGGTGCTAAGTAGAACAAAGACACAGCACTTTCAACATGGTGAGTTGCAGTGTTTTTTATTTGTTTTTTTTTTTCAGTTTGCGCAAATGTAATTTTTTTTTTTTAAATGTATCAGCCTTTGTTATGTTGTGTTTTGTTTTTCCCTGCTACTCCTATGTTCATCTATTTCAGTTAATCGTGCTGTCATTCGAGGACCTACCCATGGAGAGTGCATGGCACCTGAGTCCAACAACCCTGCCTGGCTTGTGTGAGTTAGGAGAAAGTATCCTGAGGCCTCTGCAGTCCCCCAAGGAAACCTTATCCACTCGGCTTCCATGACATCCTCTTGTCTGACAATCCCAAATGAAGGACTTCAGCCTGCACGGTTGTTTCCAAGGCTCAGTGCTAAGTAGAACAAAGACTCAGCACTTTCAACATGGTGAGTTGCAGTGTTTTGAATTTGGTATATTTTTTCAGTTTGGGCAAATGTAATTTTTTTTTTTTAAATGTATCAGCCTTTGTTATGTTGCGTTTTGTTTTTCCCTGCTACTCCTATGTTCATCTATTTCAGTTAATCGTGCTGTCATTCGAGGACCTACCCATGGAGAGTGCATGGCACCTGAGTCCAACAATGCCCTGCCTTGCTTGAGTGAGTTCGGAGAAAGTATCCTGAGGCCTCTGCAGTTCCCCAAGCTAACCTTATCCATTCGGCTTCCATGACATCCTCTTGTCTGACCATCCCAAATGAAGGACTTCAGCCTACACGGTTGTTTGCAAGGCTCGGTGCTAAGTAGAACAAAGACACAGCACTTTCAACATGGTGAGTTGCAGTGTTTTTTATTTGTTTTTTTTTTTCAGTTTGCGCAAATGTAATTTTTTTTTTTTAAATGTATCAGCCTTTGTTATGTTGTGTTTTGTTTTTCCCTGCTACTCCTATGTTCATCTATTTCAGTTAATCGTGCTGTCATTCGAGGACCTACCCATGGAGAGTGCATGGCACCTGAGTCCAACAACCCTGCCTGGCTTGTGTGAGTTAGGAGAAAGTATCCTGAGGCCTCTGCAGTCCCCCAAGGAAACCTTATCCACTCGGCTTCCATGACATCCTCTTGTCTGACAATCCCAAATGAAGGACTTCAGCCTGCACGGTTGTTTCCAAGGCTCAGTGCTAAGTAGAACAAAGACTCAGCACTTTCAACATGGTGAGTTGCAGTGTTTTGAATTTGGTATATTTTTTCAGTTTGGGCAAATGTAATTTTTTTTTTTTAAATGTATCAGCCTTTGTTATGTTGTGTTTTGTTTTTCCCTGCTAGTCCTATGTTCATCTATTTCAGTTAATCGTGCTGTCATTCGAGGACCTACCCATGGAGAGTGCATGGCACCTGAGTCCAACAATGCCCTGCCTTGCTTGAGTGAGTTCGGAGAAAGTATCCTGAGGCCTCTGCAGTTCCCCAAGCTAACCTTATCCATTCGGCTTCCATGACATCCTCTTGTCTGACCATCCCAAATGAAGGACTTCAGCCTGCACGGCTGTTTCCAAGGCTCGGTGCTAAGTAGAACAAAGACGCAGCACTTTCAACATGGTGAGTTTCAGTGTTTTGAATTTGGTATATTTTTTCAGTTTGCACAAGTGTAATTTATTTATTTTTTTTTCAATGTATCAGCCTTTGTTATGTTGCGTTTTGTTTTTCCCTGCTACTCCTATGTTCATCTATTTCAGTTAATCGTGCTGTCATTCGAGGACCTACCCATGGAGAGTGCATGGCACCTGTGTCCAACAACCCTGTCTGGCTTGAGTGAGTTAGGAGAAAGTATCCTGAGGCCTCTGCAGTCCCCCAAGGTAACCTTATCCGCTCGGCTTCCGTGACATCCTCTTGTCTGACCATCCCAAATGAAGGACTTCAACCTGCACGGTTGTTTCCAAGGCTCGGTACTAAGTAGAATAAAGACGCAGCACTTTCAACAAGGTGAGTTGCAGTGTTTTGAATTTGGTATAGTTTTTCAGTTTGCGCAAATTTAATTTTTTTTTTTAAAAAGTATCAGCCTTTGTTATGTTGCGTTTTGTTTTTCCCTGCTACTCCTATGTTTATCTATTTCAGTTAATCGTGCTGTCATTCGAGGACCTACCCATGGAGAGTACATGGCACCTGAGTCCATCAATGCCCTGCCTGGCTTGAGTGAGTTCGGAGAAAGTATCCTGAGGCCTCTGCAGTCCCCCAAGCTAACCTTATCCGCTCGGCTTCCGTGACATCCTCTTGTCTGACCATCCCAAATGAAGGACTTCAACCTGCACGGTTGTTTCCAAGGCTCGGTGCTAAGTAGAATAAAGACGCAGCACTTTCAACATGGTGATTTGCAGTGTTTTGAATTTGGTATATTTTTTCAGTTTGCGCAAATGTAATTTTTTGTTTTTTAAAATGTATCAGCCTTTGTTATGTTGAGTTTTGTTTTTCCCTGCTACTCCTATGTTCATCTATTTCAGTTAATCGTGCTGTCATTCGAGGACCTACCCATGGAGAGTGCATGGCACCTGAGTCCAACAATGCCCTGCCTTGTTTGAGTGAGTTCGGAGAAAGTATCCTGAGGCCTCTGCAGTCCCCCAAGCTAACCTTATCCACTCGGCTTCCATGACATCCTCTTGTCTGACCATCCCAAATGAAGGACTTCTGCCTGCACGGCTGTTTCCAAGGCTCGGTGCTAAGTAGAATAAAGATGCAGCACTTTCAACATGTTGAGTTGCAGTCTTTTTTATTTGTTTTTTTTTTTCAGTTTGAACAAATGTAATTTTTTTTTTTTTTTTAAATGTATCAGCCTTTGTTATGTTGTGTTTTGTTTTTCCCTGCTACTCCTATGTTAATCTATTTCAGTTAATCGTGCTGTCATTCGAGGACCTACCCATGGAGAGTGCATGGCACCTGAGTCCAACAATGCCCTGCCTGGCTTGAGTGAGTTAGGAGAAAGTATCCTGAGGCCTCTGCAGTCCCCCAAGGTAACCTTATCCACTCGGCTTCCATGACATTCTCTTGTCTGACCATCCCAAATGAAGGACTTCAGCCTGCACGGTTGTTTCCAAGGCTCGGTGCTAAGTAGAACAAAGACGCAGCACTTTCAACATGGTGAGTTGCAGAGTTTTTTATTTGTTTTTTTTTTTCAGTTTGCGCAAATGTAATTTTTTTTTTTTTTTAATGTATCAGCCTTTGTTATGTTGTGTTTTTTTATCCCTGCTAGTCCTATGTTCATCTATTTCAGTTAATCGTCCTGTCATTCGAGGACCTACCCATGGAGAGTGTATGGCACCTGAGTCCAACAATGCCCTGCTTTGCTTGAGTGAGTTCGGAGAAAGTATCCTGAGGCCTCTGCAGTCCCCCAAGCTAACCTTATCCACTCGGCTTCCGTGACATCCTCTTGTCTGACCATCCCAAATGAAGGACTTCAGCCTGCACGGTTGTTTCCAAGGCTCAGTGCTAAGTAGAACAAAGACTCAGCACTTTCAACATGGTGAGTTGCAGTGTTTTGAATTTGGTATAGTTTTTCAGTTTGCGCAAATGTAATTTTTTTTTTTTAAATGTATCAGCCTTTGTTATGTTGCGTTTTGTTTTTCCCTGCTACTCCTATGTTCATCTATTTCAGTTAATCGTGCTGTCATTCGAGGACCTACCTATGGAGAGTGCATGGCACCTGAGTCCAACAATTCCCTGCGTGGCTTGAGTGAGTTCGGAGAAAGTATCCTGAGGCCTCTGCAGTCCCCCAAGCTAACCTTATCCGCTCGGCTTCCGTGACATCCTCTTGTCTGACCATCCCAAATGAAGGACTTCAACCTGCACGGTTGTTTCCAAGGCTCGGTGCTAAGTAGAACAAAGACGCAGCACTTTCAACATGGTGAGTTGCAGTGTTTTGAATTTGGTATATTTTTTCAGTTTGCGCAAATGTAATTTTTAATTTTTTTTTTAAATGTATCAGCCTTTGTTATGTTGTGTTTTGTTTTTCCCTGCTACTCCTATGTTCATCTATTTCAGTTAATCGTGCTGTCATTTGAGGACCTACCCATGGAGTGTGTATGGCACCTGAGTCCAACAATGCCCTGCGTGGCTTGAGTGTGTTCGGAGAAAGTATCCTGAGGCCTCTGCAGTCCCCCAAGGTAACCTTATCCACTCGGCTTCCGTGACATCCTCTTGTCTGACCATCCCAAATGAAGAACTTCAGCCTGCACGGCTGTTTCCAAGGCTCGGTGCTAAGTAGAATAAAGACGCAGCACTTTCAACATGTTGAGTTGCAGTCTTTTTTATTTGGTTTTTTTTTTGAGTTTGAACAAATGTAATTTTTTTTTTTTTTTTAAATGTATCAGCCTTTGTTATGTTGTGTTTTGTTTTTCCCTGCTACTCCTATGTTAATCTATTTCAGTTAATCGTGCTGTGATTCGAGGACCTACCCATGGAGAGTGCATGGCACCTGAGTCCAACAATGCCCTGCGTTGCTTGAGTGAGCTCGGAGAAAGTATCCTGAGGCCTCTGCAGTCCCCCAAGCTAACCTTATCCACTCGGCTTCCGTGACATTCTCTTGTCTGACCATCCCAAATGAAGGACTTCAACCTGCACGGTTGTTTCCAAGGCTCGGTGCTAAGTAGAATAAAGACGCAGCACTTTCAACATGGTGAGTTGCAGTGTTTTGAATTTGGTATATTTTTTCAGTTTGCACAAGTGTAATTTATTTATTTTTTTAAATGTATCAGCCTTTGTTATGTTGCGTTTTGTTTTTCCCTGCTACTCCTATGTTCATCTATTTCAGTTAATCGTGCTGTCATTCGAGGACCTACTCATGGAGAGTGCATGGCACCTGAGTGCAACAATGGCCTGGCTGGCTTGAATGCGTTTGGCGAAAGTATCCTGAGGCCTCTGCAGTCCCCCAAGCTAACCTTATCCACTCGGCTTCCGTGACATCCTCTTGTCTGACCATCCCAAGTGAAGGACTTCAGCCTGCACGGTTGTTTGCAAGGCTCG
Organism: Taudactylus pleione; assembly: GCA_031769625.1. Taxonomy (NCBI): domain Eukaryota; kingdom Metazoa; phylum Chordata; class Amphibia; order Anura; family Myobatrachidae; genus Taudactylus; species Taudactylus pleione. Next base: position 7,754,854 of record JAUIMM010000307.1, read on the forward strand.
GTGCTAAGTAGAACAAAGACACAGTACTTTCAACATGGTGAGTTGCAGTGTTTTTTATTTGTTTTTTTTTTTCAGTTCGCGCAAATGTAATTTTTTTTTTTTTTAAATGTATCAGCCTTTGTTATGTTGCATTTTGTTTTCCCCTGCTACTCCTATGTTCATCTATTTCAGTTAATCGTGCTGTCATTCGAGGACCTACCCATGGAGAGTGCATGGCACCTGAGTCCAACAACCCTGCGTGGCTTGAGTGAGTTCGGAGAAAGTATCCTGAGGCCTCTGCAGTCCCCCAAGGTAACCTTATCCACTCGGCTTCCGTGACATCCTCTTGTCTGACCATCCCAAATGAAGGACTTCAGCCTGCACGGTTGTTTCCAAGGCTCAGTGCTAAGTAGAACAAAGACTCAGCACTTTCAACATGGTGAGTTGCAGTGTTTTGAATTTGGTATATTTTTTCAGTTTGCGCAAATGTAATTTTTTTGTTTTTTAAAATGTATCAGCCTTTGTTATGTTGAGTTTTGTTTTTCCCTGCTACTCCTATGTTCATCTATTTCAGTTAATCGTGCTGTCATTCGAGGACCTACCCATGGAGACTGCATGGCACCTGAGTCCAACAATGCCCTGCCTTGCTTGAGTGAGTTCGGAGAAAGTATCCTGAGGCCTCTGCAGTCCCCCAAGCTAACCTTATCCACTCGGCTTCCATGACATCCTCTTGTCTGACCATCCCAAATGAAGGACTTCAGCCTGCACGGCTGTTTCCAAGGCTCGGTGCTAAGTAGAATAAAGACGCAGCACTTTCAACATGTTGAGTTGCAGTCTTTTTTATTTGTTTTTTTTTTTCAGTTTGAACAAATGTAATTTTTTTTTTTTAAATGTATCAGCCTTTGTTATGTTGTGTTTTGTTTTTCCCTGCTACTCCTATGTTAATCTATTTCAGTTAATCGTGCTGTCATTCGAGGACCTACCCATGGAGAGTGCATGGCACCTGAGTCCAACAACCCTGCCTGGCTTGAGTGAGTTAGGAGAAAGTATCCTGAGGCCTCTGCAGTCCCCCAAGCTAACCTTATCCACTCGGCTTCCGTGACATTCTCTTGTCTGACCATCCCAAATGAAGGACTTCAACCTGCACGGTTGTTTCCAAGGCTCGGTGCTAAGTAGAACAAAGACGCAGCACTTTCAACATGGTGAGTTGCAGTCTTTTTTATTTTTTTATTTTTTTTCAGTTTGCGCAAATGTAATTTTTTTTTTTTTTAAATGTATCAGCCTTTGTTATGTTGTGTTTTGTTTTTCCCTGCTACTCCTATGTTCATCTATTTCAGTTAATCGTGCTGTCATTCGAGGACCTACCCATGGAGAGTGCATGGCACCTGAGTCCAACAACCCTGCCTGGCTTGACTGAGTTAGGAGAAAGTATCCTGAGGCCTCTGCAGTCCCCCAAGGTAACCTTATCCACTCGGCTTCCATGACATCCTCTTGTCTGACAATCCCAAATGAAGGACTTCAGCCTGCACGGTTGTTTCCAAGGCTCAGTGCTAAGTAGAACAAAGACGCAGCACTTTCAACATGGTGAGTTGCAGTGTTTTGAATTTGTTATATTTTTTCAGTTTGCGCAAATGTAATTTTTTTTTTTTTTTAAATGTATCAGCCTTTGTTATGTTGCGTTTTGTTTTTCCCTGCTACTCCTATGTTCATCTATTTCAGTTAATCGTGCTGCCATTCGAGGACCTACTCATGGAGAGTGCATGGCACCTGAGTGCAACAATGGCCTGGCTGGCTTGAGTGCGTTTGGAGAAAGTATCCTGAGGCCTCTGCAGTCCCCCAAGCTAACCTTATCCACTCGGCTTCCGTGACATCCTCTTGTCTGACCATCCCAAATGAAGGACTTCAGCCTGCACGGTTGTTTGCAAGGCTCGGTGCTAAGTAGAACAAAGACACAGCACTTTCAACATGGTGAGTTGCAGTGTTTTTTATTTGTTTTTTTTTTTCAGTTTGCGCAAATGTAAATTTTTTTTTTTTAAACGTATCAGCCTTTGTTATGTTGTGTTTTGTTTTTCCCTGCTATTCCTATGTTCATCTATTTCAGTTAATCGTGCTGTCATTCGAGGACCTACCCATGGAGAGTGCATGGCACCTGAGTCCAACAACCCTGCCTGGCTTGAGTGAGTTAGGAGAAAGTATCCTGAGGCCTCTGCAGTCCCCCAAGGTAACCTTATCAACTCGGCTTCCATGACATTCTCTTGTCTGACTATCCCCAATGAAGGATTTCAGCCTGCACGGTTGTTTCCAAGGCTCAGTGCTAAGTAGAACAAAGACGCAGCACTTTCAACATGGTGAGTTGCAGTGTTTTGAATTTGTTATATTTTTTCAGTTTGCGCAAATGTAATTTTTTTTTTTTTTTTAAATGTATCAGCCTTTGTTATGTTGCGTTTTGTTTTTCCCTGCTACTCCTATGTTCATCTATTTCAGTTAATCGTGCTGCCATTCGAGGACCTACTCATGGAGAGTGCATGGCACCTGAGTGCAACAATGGCCTGGCTGGCTTGAGTGCGTTTGGAGAAAGTATCCTGAGGCCTCTGCAGTCCCCCAAGCTAACCTTATCCACTCGGCTTCCGTGACATCCTCTTGTCTGACCATCCCAAATGAAGGACTTCAGCCTGCACGGTTGTTTGCAAGGCTCGGTGCTAAGTAGAACAAAGACACAGCACTTTCAATATGGTGAGTTGCAGTGTTTTTTATTTGTTTTTTTTTTTCAGTTTGCGCAAATGTAATTTTTTTTTTTTTAAACGTATCAGCCTTTGTTATGTTGTGTTTTGTTTTTCCCTGCTATTCCTATGTTCATCTATTTCAGTTAATCGTGCTGTCATTCGAGGACCTACCCATGGAGAGTGCATGGCACCTGAGTCCAACAACCCTGCCTGGCTTGAGTGAGTTAGGAGAAAGTATCCTGAGGCCTCTGCAGTCCCCCAAGGTAACCTTATCAACTCGGCTTCCATGACATTCTCTTGTCTGACTATCCCCAATGAAGGATTTCAGCCTGCACGGTTGTTTCCAAGGCTCAGTGCTAAGTAGAACAAAGACGCAGCACTTTCAACATGGTGAGTTGCAGTGTTTTGAATTTGGTATATTTTTTCAGTTTGCGCAAGTGTAATTTTTTTTTTTTTTTTAAATGTATTGGCCTTTGTTATGTTGCATTTTGTTTTTCCCTGCTACTCCTATGTTCATCTATTTCAGTTAATCGTGCTGTCTTTCGAGGACCTACCCATGGAGAGTGCATGGCACCTGAGTCCAACAATGCCCTGCCTGGTTTGAGTGAGTTCGGAGAAAGTATCCTGAGGCCTCTGCAGTCCCCCAAGCTAACCTTATCCGCTCGGCTTCCGTGACATCCTCTTGTCTGACCATCCCAAATGAAGGAATTCAGCCTGCACGGTTGTTTGCAAGGCTCGGTGCTAAGTAGAACAAAGACACAGCACTTTCAACATGGTGAGTTGCAGTGTTTTTTATTTGTTTTTTTTTTTCAGTTTGCGCAAATGTAATTTTTTTTTTTTTAAATGTATCAGCCGTTGTTATGTTGTGTTTTGTTTTTCCCTGCTACTCCTATGTTCATCTATTTCAGTTAATCGTGCTGTCATTCGAGTACCTACTCATGGAGAGTGCATGGCACCTGAGTGCAACAATGCCCTGGCTGTCTTGAGTGCGTTTGGAGAAAGTATCCTGAGGCCTCTGCAGTCCCCCAAGCTAACCTTATCCACTCGCCTTCCGTGACATCCTCTTGTCTGACCATCCCAAATGAAGGACTTCAGCCTGCACGGTTGTTTGCAAGGCTCGGTGCTAAGTAGAACAAAGACGCAGCACTTTCAACATGGTGAGTTGCAGTGTTTTGAATTTGGTATAGTTTTTCAGTTTGCGCAAGTGTAATTTTTTTTTTTTTTTAAATGTATTGGCCTTTGTTATGTTGCATTTTGTTTTTCCCTGCTACTCCTATGTTCATCTATTTCAGTTAATCGTGCTGTCTTTCGAGGACCTACCCATGGAGAGTGCATGGCACCTGAGTCCAACAATGCCCTGCCTGGTTTGAGTGAGTTTGGAGAAAGTATTCTGAGGCCTCTGCAGTCCCCCAAGCTAACCTTATCCGCTCGGCTTCCGTGACATCCTCTTGTCTGACCATCCCAAATGAAGGAATTCAGCCTGCACGGTTGTTTCCAAGGCTCGGTGCTAAGTAGAACAAAGACGCAGCACTTTCAACATGGTGAGTTGCAGTGTTTTTTATTTGTTTTTTTTTTTCAGTTTGCGCAAATGTAATTTTTTTTTTTTTAAATGTATCAGCCTTTGTTATGTTGTGTTTTGTTTTTCCCTGCTACTCCTATGTTCATCTATTTCAGTTAATCGTGCTGTCATTCGAGGATCTACCCATGGAGAGTGCATGGCACCTGAGTCCAACAACCCTTCCTGGCTTGAGTGAGTTAGGAGAAAGTATCCTGAGGCCTCTGCAGTCCCCCAAGGTTACCTTATCCACTCGGCTTCCATGACATCCTCTTGTATGACCATCCCAAATGAAGGACTTCAGCCTGCACGGTTGTTTTCAAGGCTCGGTGCTATGTAGAACAAAGACGCAGCACTTTCAACATGGTGAGTTGCAGTGTTTTGAATTTGGTATATTTTTTCAGTTTGCGCAAATGTAATTTTTTTTTTTAAATGTATCAGCCTTTGTTATGTTGTGTTTTGTTTTTCCCTGCTACTCCTATGTTCATCTATTTCAGTTAATCGTGCTGTCATTCGAGGACCTACCCATGGAGAGTGCATGGCACCTGAGTCCAACAATGCCCTGCCTGGATTGAGTGAGTTCGGAGAAAGTATCCTGAGGCCTCTGCAGTCCCCCAAGCTAACCTTATCCACTCGGCTTCCATGACATCCTCTTGTCTGACCATCCCAAATGAAGGACTTCAACCTGCACGGTTGTTTCCAAGGCTCGGTGCTAAGTAGAATAAAGATGCAGCACTTTCAACATGGTGAGTTGCAGTGTTTTGAATTTGGTATATTTTTTCAGTTTGCGCAAATGTAATTTTTTGTTTTTTAAAATGTATCAGCCTTTGTTATGTTGCGTTTTGTTTTTCCCTGCTACTCCTATGTTCATCTATTTCAGTTAATCGTGCTGTCATTCGAGGACCTACCCATGGAGAGTGCATGGCACCTGAGTCCAACAATGCCCTGCCTGGATTGAGTGAGTTCGGAGAAAGTATCCTGAGGCCTCTGCAGTCCCCCAAGCAAACCTTATCCACTCGGCTTCCATGACATCCTCTTGTCTGACCATCCCAAATGAAGGACTTCAACCTGCACGGTTGTTTCCAAGGCTCGGTGCTAAGTAGAATAAAGACGCAGCACTTTCAACATGGTGAGTTGCAGTGTTTTGAATTTGGTATATTTTTTCAGTTTGCTCAAATGTAATTTTTTGTTTTTTAAAATGTATCAGCCTTTGTTATGTTGCGTTTTGTTTTTCCCTGCTACTCCTATGTTCATCTATTTCAGTTAATCGTGCTGTCATTCGTGGACCTACTCATGGAGAGTGCATGGCACCTGAGTGCAACAATGGCCTGGCTGGCTTGAGTGCGTTTGGAGAAAGTATCCTGAGGCCTCTGCAGTCCCCCAAGCTAACCTTATCCACTCGGCTTCCGTGACATCCTCTTGTCTGACCATCCCAAATGAAGGACTTCAGCCTGCACGGTTGTTTGCAAGGCTCGGTGCTAAGTAGAACAAAAACACAGCACTTTCAACATGGTGAGTTGCAGTGTTTTTTATTTGTTTTTTTTTTTCAGTTCGCGCAAATGTAATTTTTTTTTTTTTAAATGTATCAACCTTTGTTATGTTGCGTTTTGTTTTTCCCTGCTACTCCTATGTTCATCTATTTCAGTTAATCGTGCTGTCATTCGAGGACCTACCCATGGAGAGTGCATGGCACCTGAGTCCAACAACCCTGCCTGGCTTGAGTGAGTTAGGAGAAAGTATCCTGAGGCCTCTGCAGTCCCCCAAGGTAACCTTATCCACTCGGCTTCCGTGACATCCTCTTGTCTGACAATCCCAAATGAAGGACTTCAGCCTGCACCCTTGTTTTTCAAGGCTCAGTGCTAAGTAGAACAAAGACGCAGCACTTTCAACATGGTGAGTTGCAGTGTTTTGAATTTGGTATATTTTTTCAGTTTGCGCAAATGTAATTTATTTTTTTTAAATGTATCAGCCTTTGTTATGTTGCGTTTTGTTTTTCCCTGCTACTCCTATGTTCATCTTTTTCAGTTAATCGTGCTGTGATTCGAGGACCTACCCATGGAGAGTGCATGGCACCTGAGTCCAACAATGCCGTGCCTGGCTTGAGTGAGTTCGGAGAAAGTATCCTGAGGCCTCTGCAGTCCCCCAAGGTAACCTTATCCACTCGGCTTCCGTGACATCCTCTTGTCTGACCATCCCAAATGAAGGACTTCAGCCTGCACGGTTGTTTCCAAGGCTCGGTGCTAAGCAGAACAAAGACTCAACACTTTCAATATGGTGAGTTGCAGTGTTTTTTATTTGTTTTTTTTTTTCAGTTCGCGCAAATGTAATTTTTTTTTTTTTTAAATGTATCAGCCTTTGTTATGTTGACTTTTTGTTTTTCCCTGCTACTCCTATGTTCATCTATTTCAGTTAATCGTGCTGTCATTCGAGGACCTACCCATGGAGAGTGTATGGCACCTGAGTCCAACAATGCCCTGAGTGGCTTGAGTGAGTTCGGAGAAAGTATCCTGAGGCCTCTGTAGTCCCCCAAGCTAACCTTATCCACTCGGCTTCCGTGACATCCTCTTGTCTGACCATCCCAAATGAAGGACTTCAACCTGCACGGTTGTTTCCAAGGCTCGGTGCTAAGTAGAATAAAGACGCAGCACTTTCAACATGGTGAGTTGCAGTGTTTTGAATTTGGTATATTTTTTCAGTTTGCGCAAATGTCATTTTTAATTTTTTTTTTAAATGTATCAGCCTTTGTTAAGTTGCGTTTTGTTTTTCCCTGCTACTCCTATGTTCATCTATTTCAGTTAATCGTGCTGTCATTCGAGGACCTACTCATGGAGAGTGCATGGCACCTGAGTCCAACAATGGCCTGCCTGGCTTGAGTGCATTTGGAGAAAGTATCCTGAGGCCTGTGCAGTCCCCCAAGGTAACCTTATCCACTCGGCTTCCGTGACATCCTCTTGTCTAACCATCCCAAATGAAGGACTTCAGCCTGCTCGGTTGTTTCCAAGGCTCGGTGCTAAGTAGAACAAAGACGCAGCACTTTCAACATGTTGAGTTGCAGTCTTTTTTATTTGTTTTTTTTTTCATTTTGCGCAAATGTAATTTTTTTTTTTTTTAAATGTATCAGCCTTTGTTATGCTGTGTTTTGTTTTTCCCTGCTACTCCTATGTTCATCTATTTCAGTTAATCGTGCTGTCATTCGAGGACCTACCCATGGAGAGTGCATGGCACCTGAGTCCAACAATGCCCTGCCTGGCTTGAGTGAGTTCGGAGAAAGTATCCTGAGGCCTCTGCAGTCCCCCAAGCTAACCTTATCCACTCGGCTTCCGTTACATCCTCTTGTCTGACCATCCCAAATGAAGGACTTCAACCTGCACGGTTGTTTCCAAGGCTCGGTGCTAAGTAGAATAAAGACGCAGCACTTTCAACATGGTGAGTTGCAGTGTTTTGAATTCGGTATATTTTTTCAGTTTGCGCAAATGTAATTTTTTGTTTTTTAAAATGTATCAGCCTTTGTTATGTTGAGTTTTGTTTTTCCCTGCTACTCCTATGTTCATCTATTTCAGTTAATCGTGCTGTCATTCGAGGACCTACCCATGGAGAGTGCATGGCACCTGAGTCCAACAATGCCCTGCCTGGCTTGAGTGAGTTAGGAGAAAGTATCCTGAGGCCTCTGCAGTCCCCCAAGGTAACCTTATCCACTCGGCTTCCATGACATTCTCTTGTCTGACCATCCCAAATGAAGGACTTCAGCCTGCACGGTTGTTTCCAAGGCTCAGTGCTAAGTAGAACAAAGACGCAGCACTTTCAACATGGTGAGTTGCAGTGTTTTTTATTTTTTTTTTTTTTTCAGTTTGCGCAAATGTAATTTTTTTTTTTTTTAAATGTATCAGCCTTTGTTATGTTGTGTTTTGTTTTTCCCTGCTAGTCCTATGTTCATCTATTTTAGTTAATCGTGCTGTCATTCGAGGACCTACCCATGGAGAGTGCATGGCACCTGAGTCCAACAATGCCCTGCCTTGCTTGAGTGAGTTCGGAGAAAATATCCTGAGGCCTCTGCAGTCCCCCAAGCTAACCTTATCCACTCGGCTTCCATGACATCCTCTTGTCTGACCATCCCAAATGAAGGACTTCAGCCTGCACGGTTGTTTCCAAGGCTCGGTGCTAAGTAGAACAAAGACGCAGCACTTTCAACATGGTGAGTTGCAGTGTTTTGAATTTGGTATATTTTTTCAGTTTGCGCAAATGTAATTTTTAATTTTTTTTTAAATGTATCAGCCTTTGTTATGTTGTGTTTTGTTTTTCCCTGCTTCTCCTATGTTCAACTATTTCAGTTAATCGTGCTGTCATTCGAGTACCTACTCATGGAGAGTGCATGGCACCTGAGTGCAACAATGCCCTGGCTGGCTTGAGTGCGTTTGGAGAAAGTATCCTGAGGCCTCTGCAGTCCCCCAAGCTAACCTTATCCACTCGCCTTCCGTGACATCCTCTTGTCTGACCATCCCAAATGAAGGACTTCAGCCTGCACGGTTGTTTGCAAGGCTCGGTGCTAAGTAGAACAAAGACGCAGCACTTTCAACATGGTGAGTTGCAGTGTTTTGAATTTGGTATATTTTTTCAGTTTGCGCAAGTGTAATTTTTATTTTTTTTTAAATGTTTTGGCCTTTGTTATGTTGCATTTTGTTTTTCCCTGCTACTCCTATGTTCATCTATTTCAGTTAATCGTGCTGTCTTTCGAGGACCTACCCATGGAGAGTGCATGGCACCTGAGTCCAACAATGCCCTGCCTGGTTTGAGTGAGTTTGGAGAAAGTATCCTGAGGCCTCTGCAGTCCCCCAAGCTAACCTTATCCGCTCGGCTTCCGTGACATCCTCTTGTCTGACCATCCCAAATGAAGGAATTCAGCCTGCACGGTTGTTTGCAAGGCTCGGTGCTAAGTAGAACAAAGACACAGCACTTTCAACATGGTGAGTTGCAGTGTTTTTTATTTGTTTTTTTTTTTTCAGTTTGCGCAAATGTAATTTTTTTTTTTTTAAATGTATCAGCCTTTGTTATGTTGTGTTTTGTTTTTCCCTGCTACTCCTATGTTCATCTATTTCAGTTAATCGTGCTGTCATTCGAGGATCTACCCATGGAGAGTGCATGGCACCTGAGTCCAACAACCCTTCCTGGCTTGAGTGAGTTAGGAGAAAGTATCCTGAGGCCTCTGCAGTCCCCCAAGGTTACCTTATCCACTCGGCTTCCATGACATCCTCTTGTATGACCATCCCAAATGAAGGACTTCAGCCTGCACGGTTGTTTCCAAGGCTCGGTGCTATGTAGAACAAAGACGCAGCACTTTCAACATGGTGAGTTGCAGTGTTTTGAATTTGGTATATTTTTTCAGTTTGCGCAAATGTAATTTTTTTTTTTAAATGTATCAGCCTTTGTTATGTTGTGTTTTGTTTTTCCCTGCTACTCCTATGTTCGTCTATTTCAGTTAATCGTGCTGTCATTCGAGGACCTACCCATGGAGAGTGCATGGCACCTGAGTCCAACAATGCCCTGCCTGGATTGAGTGAGTTCGGAGAAAGTATCCTAAGGCCTCTGCAGTCCCCCAAGCAAACCTTATCCACTCGGCTTCCATGACATCCTCTTGTCTGACCATCCCAAATGAAGGACTTCAACCTGCACGGTTGTTTCCAAGGCTCGGTGCTAAGTAGAATAAAGACGCAGCACTTTCAACATGGTGAGTTGCAGTGTTTTGAATTTGGTATATTTTTTCAGTTTGCGCAAATGTAATTTTTTGTTTTTTAAAATGTATCAGCCTTTGTTATGTTGCGTTTTGTTTTTCCCTGCTACTCCTATGTTCATCTATTTCAGTTAATCGTGCTGTCATTCGAGGACCTACTCATGGAGAGTTCTTGGCACCTGAGTCCAACAATGGCCTGCCTGGCTTGAGTGCATTTGGAGAAAGTATCCTGATGCCTGTGCAGTCCCCCAAGCTAACCTTATCCACTCGGCTTCCGTGACATTCTCTTGTCTGACCATCCCAAATGAAGGACTTCAGCCTGCACGGTTGTTTCCAAGGCTCAGTGCTAAGTAGAACAAAGACTCAGCACTTTCAACATGGTGAGTTGCAGTGTTTTGAATTTGGTATATTTTTTCAGTTTGCACAAGTGTAATTTATTTATTTTTTTAAATGTATCAGCCTTTGTTATGTTGCGTTTTGTTTTTCCCTGCTACTCCTATGTTCATCTATTTCAGTTAATCGTGCTGTCATTCGAGGACCTACCCATGGAGAGTGCATGGCACCTGAGTCCAACAACCCTGCCTGGCTTGAGTGAGTTAGGAGAAAGTATCCTGAGGCCTCTGCAGTCCCCCAAGGTAACCTTATCCACTCGGCTTCCGTGACATCCTCTTGTCTGACAATCCCAAATGAAGGACTTCAGCCTGCACCTTTGTTTTTCAAGGCCCAGTGCTAAGTAGAACAAAGACGCAGCACTTTCAACATGGTGAGTTGCAGTGTTTTGAATTTGGTATATTTTTTCAGTTTGCGCAAATGTAATTTATTTTTTTTAAATGTATCAGCCTTTGTTATGTTGCGTTTTGTTTTTCCCTGCTACTCCTATGTTCATCTTTTTCAGTTAATCGTGCTGTGATTCGAGGACCTACCCATGGAGAGTGCATGGCACCTGAGTCCAACAATGCCGTGCCTGGCTTGAGTGAGTTCGGAGAAAGTATCCTGAGGCCTCTGCAGTCCCCCAAGGTAACCTTATCCACTCGGCTTCCGTGACATCCTCTTGTCTGACCATCCCAAATGAAGGACTTCAGCCTGCACGGTTGTTTCCAAGGCTCGGTGCTAAGTAGAATAAAGACGCAGCACTTTCAACATGGTGAGTTGCAGTGTTTTGAATTTGGTATATTTTTTCAGTTTGCGCAAATGTAATTTTTTGTTTTTTAAAATGTATCAGCCTTTGTTATGTTGCGTTTTGTTTTTCCCTGCTACTCCTATGTTCATCTATTTCAGTTAATCGTGCTGTCATTCGAGGACCTACCCATGGAGAGTGCATGGCACCTGAGTCCAACAATGCCCTGCCTGGATTGAGTGAGTTCGGAGAAAGTATCCTAAGGCCTCTGCAGTCCCCCAAGCAAACCTTATCCACTCGGCTTCCATGACATCCTCTTGTCTGACCATCCCAAATGAAGGACTTCAACCTGCACGGTTGTTTCCAAGGCTCGGTGCTAAGTAGAATAAAGACGCAGCACTTTCAACATGGTGAGTTGCAGTGTTTTGAATTTGGTATATTTTTTCAGTTTGCGCAAATGTAATTTTTTGTTTTTTAAAATGTATCAGCCTTTGTTATGTTGCGTTTTGTTTTTCCCTGCTACTCCTATGTTCATCTATTTCAGTTAATCGTGCTGTCATTCGAGGACCTACTCATGGAGAGTTCTTGGCACCTGAGTCCAACAATGGCCTGCCTGGCTTGAGTGCATTTGGAGAAAGTATCCTGAGGCCTGTGCAGTCCCCCAAGCTAACCTTATCCACTCGGCTTCCGTGACATTCTCTTGTCTGACCATCCCAAATGAAGTACTTCAGCCTGCACGGTTGTTTCCAAGGCTCGGTGCTAAGTAGAACAAAGACTCAGCACTTTCAACATGGTGAGTTGCAGTGTTTTGAATTTGGTATATTTTTTCAGTTTGCACAAGTGTAATTTATTTATTTTTTTAAATGTATCAGCCTTTGTTATGTTGCGTTTTGTTTTTCCCTGCTACTCCTATGTTCATCTATTTCAGTTAATCGTGCTGTCATTCGAGGACCTACCCATGGAGAGTGCATGGCACCTGAGTCCAACAACCCTGCCTGGCTTGAGTGAGTTAGGAGAAAGTATCCTGAGGCCTCTGCAGTCCCCCAAGGTAACCTTATCCACTCGGCTTCCGTGACATCCTCTTGTCTGACAATCCCAAATGAAGGACTTCAGCCTGCACCGTTGTTTTTCAAGGCTCAGTGCTAAGTAGAACAAAGACGCAGCACTTTCAACATGGTGAGTTGCAGTGTTTTTTTTTTTTTTTTTTTTTTCAGTTCGCGCAAATGTAATTTTTTTTTTTTTTAAATGTATCAGCCTTTGTTATGTTGCGTTTTGTTTTTCCCTGCTACTCCTATGTTCATCTATTTCAGTTAATCGTGCTGTCATTCGAGGACCTACCCTTGGAGAGTGTATGGCACCTGAGTCCAACAATGCCCTGAGTGGCTTGAGTGAGTTCGGAGAAAGTATCCTGAGGCCTCTGCAGTCCCCCAAGCTAACCTTATCCACTCGGCTTCCGTGACATCCTCTTGTCTGACCATCCCAAATGAAGGACTTCAACCTAAACGGTTGTTTCCAAGGCTCGGTGCTAAGTAGAATAAAGACGCAGCACTTTCAACATGGTGAGTTGCAGTGTTTTGAATTTGGTATATTTTTTCAGTTTGCGCAAATGTAATTTTTAATTTTTTTTTTAAATGTATCAGCCTTTGTTAAGTTGCGTTTTGTTTATCCCTGCTACTCCTATGTTCATCTATTTCAGTTAATCGTGCTGTCATTCGAGGACCTACTCATGGAGAGTGCATGGCACCTGAGTCCAACAATGGCCTGCCTGGCTTGAGTGCATTTGGAGAAAGTATCCTGAGGCCTGTGCAGTCCCCCAAGGTAACCTTATCCACTCGGCTTCCGTGACATCCTCTTGTCTTACCATCCCAAATGAAGGACTTCAGCCTGCTCGGTTGTTTCCAAGGCTCGGTGCTAAGTAGAACAAAGACGCAGCACTTTCAACATGTTGAGTTGCAGTCTTTTTTATTCGTTTTTTTTTTCATTTTGCGCAAATGTAATTTTTTTTTTTTTTAAATGTATCAGCCTTTGTTATGCTGTGTTTTGTTTTTCCCTGCTACTCCTATGTTCATCTATTTCAGTTAATCGTGCTGTCATTCGAGGACCTACCCTTGGAGAGTGTATGGCACCTGAGTCCAACAATGCCCTGAGTGGCTTGAGTGAGTTCGGAGAAAGTATCCTGAGGCCTCTGCAGTCCCCCAAGCTAACCTTATCCACTCGGCTTCCGTGACATCCTCTTGTCTGACCATCCCAAATGAAGGACTTCAACCTGAACGGTTGTTTCCAAGGCTCGGTGCTAAGTAGAATAAAGACGCAGCACTTTCAACATGGTGAGTTGCAGTGTTTTGAATTTGGTATATTGTTTCAGTTTGCGCAAATGTAATTTTTAATTTTTTTTTTAAATGTATCAGCCTTTGTTAAGTTGCGTTTTGTTTATCCCTGCTACTCCTATGTTCATCTATTTCAGTTAATCGTGCTGTCATTCGAGGACCTACTCATGGAGAGTGCATGGCACCTGAGTCCAACAATGGCCTGCCTGGCTTGAGTGCATTTGGAGAAAGTATCCTGAGGCCTGTGCAGTCCCCCAAGGTAACCTTATCCACTCGGCTTCCGTGACATCCTCTTGTCTTACCATCCCAAATGAAGGACTTCAGCCTGCTCGGTTGTTTCCAAGGCTCGGTGCTAAGTAGAACAAAGACGCAGCACTTTCAACATGTTGAGTTGCAGTCTTTTTTATTCGTTTTTTTTTTCATTTTGCGCAAATGTAATTTTTTTTTTTTTTAAATGTATCAGCCTTTGTTATGCTGTGTTTTGTTTTTCCCTGCTACTCCTATGTTCATCTATTTCAGTTAATCGTGCTGTCATTCGAGGACCTACCCATGGAGAGTGCATGGCACCTGAGTCCAACAATGCCCTGCCTGGCTTGAGTGAGTTCGGAGAAAGTATCCTGAGGCCTCTGCAGTCCCCCAAGCTAACCTTATCCACTCGGCTTCCGTGACATCCTCTTGTCTGACCATCCCAAATGAAGGACTTCAGCCTGCACGGTTGTTTCCAAGGCTCGGTGCTAAGTAGAATAAAGACGCAGCACTTTCAACATGGTGAGTTGCAGTGTTTTGAATTTGGTATATTTTTTCAGTTTGCGCAAATGTAATTTTTTGTTTTTTAAAATGTATCAGCCTTTGTTATGTTGCGTTTTGTTTTTCCCTGCTACTCCTATGTTCATCTATTTCAGTTAATCGTGCTGTCATTCGAGGACCTACCCATGGAGAGTGCATGGCACCTGAGTCCAACAATGCCCTGCCTGGATTGAGTGAGTTCAGAGAAAGTATCCTAAGGCCTCTGCAGTCCCCCAAGCAAACCTTATCCACTCGGCTTCCATGACATCCTCTTGTCTGACCATCCCAAATGAAGGACTTCAACCTGCACGGTTGTTTCCAAGGCTCAGTGCTAAGTAGAATAAAGACGCAGCACTTTCAACATGGTGAGTTGCAGTGTTTTGAATTTGGTATATTTTTTCAGTTTGCGCAAATGTAATTTTTTGTTTTTTAAAATGTATCAGCCTTTGTTATGTTGCGTTTTGTTTTTCCCTGCTACTCCTATGTTCATCTATTTCAGTTAATCGTGCTGTCATTCGAGGACCTACTCATGGAGAGTTCTTGGCACCTGAGTCCAACAATGGCCTGCCTGGCTTGAGTGCATTTGGAGAAAGTATCCTGAGGCCTGTGCAGTCCCCCAAGCTAACCTTATCCACTCGGCTTCCGTGACATTCTCTTGTCTGACCATCCCAAATGAAGTACTTCAGCCTGCACGGTTGTTTCCAAGGCTCGGTGCTAAGTAGAACAAAGACTCAGCACTTTCAACATGGTGAGTTGCAGTGTTTTGAATTTGGTATATTTTTTCAGTTTGCACAAGTGTAATTTATTTATTTTTTTAAATGTATCAGCCTTTGTTATGTTGCGTTTTGTTTTTCCCTGCTACTCCTATGTTCATCTATTTCAGTTAATCGTGCTGTCATTCGAGGACCTACCCATGGAGAGTGCATGGCACCTGAGTCCAACAACCCTGCCTGGCTTGAGTGAGTTAGGAGAAAGTATCCTGAGGCCTCTGCAGTCCCCCAAGGTAACCTTATCCACTCGGCTTCCGTGACATCCTCTTGTCTGACAATCCCAAATGAAGGACTTCAGCCTGCACCGTTGTTTTTCAAGGCTCAGTGCTAAGTAGAACAAAGACGCAGCACTTTCAACATGGTGAGTTGCAGTGTTTTTTTTTTTTTTTTTTTTTTTTCAGTTCGCGCAAATGTAATTTTTTTTTTTTTTAAATGTATCAGCCTTTGTTATGTTGCGTTTTGTTTTTCCCTGCTACTCCTATGTTCATCTATTTCAGTTAATCGTGCTGTCATTCGAGGACCTACCCTTGGAGAGTGTATGGCACCTGAGTCCAACAATGCCCTGAGTGGCTTGAGTGAGTTCGGAGAAAGTATCCTGAGGCCTCTGCAGTCCCCCAAGCTAACCTTATCCACTCGGCTTCCGTGACATCCTCTTGTCTGACCATCCCAAATGAAGGACTTCAACCTGAACGGTTGTTTCCAAGGCTCGGTGCTAAGTAGAATAAAGACGCAGCACTTTCAACATGGTGAGTTGCAGTGTTTTGAATTTGGTATATTTTTTCAGTTTGCGCAAATGTAATTTTTAATTTTTTTTTTAAATGTATCAGCCTTTGTTAAGTTGCGTTTTGTTTATCCCTGCTACTCCTATGTTCATCTATTTCAGTTAATCGTGCTGTCATTCGAGGACCTACTCATGGAGAGTGCATGGCACCTGAGTCCAACAATGGCCTGCCTGGCTTGAGTGCATTTGGAGAAAGTATCCTGAGGCCTGTGCAGTCCCCCAAGGTAACCTTATCCACTCGGCTTCCGTGACATCCTCTTGTCTTACCATCCCAAATGAAGGACTTCAGCCTGCTCGGTTGTTTCCAAGGCTCGGTGCTAAGTAGAACAAAGACGCAGCACTTTCAACATGTTGAGTTGCAGTCTTTTTTATTCGTTTTTTTTTTCATTTTGCGCAAATGTAATTTTTTTTTTTTTTAAATGTATCAGCCTTTGTTATGCTGTGTTTTGTTTTTCCCTGCTACTCCTATGTTCATCTATTTCAGTTAATCGTGCTGTCATTCGAGGACCTACCCTTGGAGAGTGTATGGCACCTGAGTCCAACAATGCCCTGAGTGGCTTGAGTGAGTTCGGAGAAAGTATCCTGAGGCCTCTGCAGTCCCCCAAGCTAACCTTATCCACTCGGCTTCCGTGACATCCTCTTGTCTGACCATCCCAAATGAAGGACTTCAACCTGAACGGTTGTTTCCAAGGCTCGGTGCTAAGTAGAATAAAGACGCAGCACTTTCAACATGGTGAGTTGCAGTGTTTTGAATTTGGTATATTTTTTCAGTTTGCGCAAATGTAATTTTTAATTTTTTTTTTAAATGTATCAGCCTTTGTTAAGTTGCGTTTTGTTTATCCCTGCTACTCCTATGTTCATCTATTTCAGTTAATCGTGCTGTCATTCGAGGACCTACTCATGGAGAGTGCATGGCACCTGAGTCCAACAATGGCCTGCCTGGCTTGAGTGCATTTGGAGAAAGTATCCTGAGGCCTGTGCAGTCCCCCAAGGTAACCTTATCCACTCGGCTTCCGTGACATCCTCTTGTCTTACCATCCCAAATGAAGGACTTCAGCCTGCTCGGTTGTTTCCAAGGCTCGGTGCTAAGTAGAACAAAGACGCAGCACTTTCAACATGTTGAGTTGCAGTCTTTTTTATTCGTTTTTTTTTTCATTTTGCGCAAATGTAATTTTTTTTTTTTTTAAATGTATCAGCCTTTGTTATGCTGTGTTTTGTTTTTCCCTGCTACTCCTATGTTCATCTATTTCAGTTAATCGTGCTGTCATTCGAGGACCTACCCATGGAGAGTGCATGGCACCTGAGTCCAACAATGCCCTGCCTGGCTTGAGTGAGTTCGGAGAAAGTATCCTGAGGCCTCTGCAGTCCCCCAAGCTAACCTTATCCGCTCGGCTTCCGTGACATCCTCTTGTCTGACCATCCCAAATGAAGGACTTCAACCTGCACGGTTGTTTCCAAGGCTCGGTGCTAAGTAGAATAAAGACGCAGCACTTTCAACATGGTGAGTTGCAGTGTTTTGAATTCGGTATATTTTTTCAGTTTGCGCAAATGTAATTTTTTGTTTTTTAAAATGTATCAGCCTTTGTTATGTTGAGTTTTGTTTTTCCCTGCTACTCCTATGTTCATCTATTTCAGTTAATCGTGCTGTCATTCGAGTACCTACTCATGGAGAGTGCATGGCACCTGAGTGCAACAATGCCCTGGCTGGCTTGAGTGCGTTTGGAGAAAGTATCCTGAGGCCTCTGCAGTCCCCCAAGCTAACCTTATCCACTCGCCTTCCGTGACATCCTCTTGTCTGACCATCCCAAATGAAGGACTTCAGCCTGCACGGTTGTTTGCAAGGCTCGGTGCTAAGTAGAACAAAGACGCAGCACTTTCAACATGGTGAGTTGCAGTGTTTTGAATTTGGTATATTTTTTCAGTTTGCGCAAGTGTAATTTTTATTTTTTTTTAAATGTATTGGCCTTTGTTATGTTGCGTTTTGTTTTTCCCTGCTACTCCTATGTTCATCTATTTCAGTTAATCGTGCTGTCATTCGAGGACCTACTCATGGAGAGTTCTTGGCACCTGAGTCCAACAATGGCCTGCCTGGCTTGAGTGCATTTGGAGAAAGTATCCTGAGGCCTGTGCAGTCCCCCAAGGTAACCTTATCCTCTCGGCTTCCATGACATCCTCTTGTCTGACCATCCCAAATGAAGGACTTCAGCCTGCATGGTTGTTTCCAAGGCTCGGTGGTAAGTAGAACAAAGACGCAGCACTTTCAACATGGTGAGTTGCAGTGTTTTGAATTTGGTATATTTTTTCAGTTTGCGCAAATGTAATTTTTACATTTTTTTTTAAATGTATCAGCCTTTGTTATGTTGTGTTTTGTTTTTCCCTGCTACTCCTATGTTAATCTATTTCAGTTAATCGTGCTGTCATTCGAGGACCTACCCATGGAGTTTGCATGGCACCTGAGTCCAGCAATGCCCTACCTGGCTTGAGTGCGTTCGGAGAAAATATTCTGAGGCCTCTGCAGTCCCCCAAGCTAGCCTTATCCACTCCGCTTCCGTGACATCCTCTTGTCTGACCTTCCCAAATGAAGGACTTCAGCCTGCACGGTTGTTTCCAAGGCTCGGTGCTAAGTAGAACAAAGACGCAGCAGTCTTAAACTTTCTATCGTCAGATGATAGATGTGACCCATAAACTTAAACTAAACTTAACTAAAATAAACACAGGAGACCAAGTTATGCCTTTAAATTAATTGGTCAGCTTTATTTGGTTACAAGGTAGACATGGTGGCAGGAGAAAGAACGGCAACTAACCAGCGTCCACTTGTCTTAGGCCGGAAGTAGATCACAACTTGTGAGGGCCAACTATCCCAGACAAGGGTAGGGTGATCTTAAAACTTGCAAGGGCCAACTATCCCTTTCAGAGCAAGTGATGCGGCCCCAACACCCATGCCAATGCACCATACATCCTGCTCGGTCGAGAGGTGCCGCTGACCAAAATAGGGTGAAATCAGCCTATCAGTGCATTGAAGGGGTGCGCACCGCTATTACTGCTGCAAGATGGACACTTCAATATTGCCGGTCTTTCCCTGCTAATGAAATAAAGCCGACACAAGACACAAGAGGGTAGGGAGGGTGGGAGATCAATTCAAAGAGGCAGATTTTCCACAGTAGATTCACTACACCCTCTCACTCACCCCGCCCCTAACCTAACGTCCTATCACATCTGCCTACTACTGTCAACAAACATTTTTAACTTTATTAACCCCTCTATCCCTGACTAGAAGTTTATGTGCCGTCGGCTCTATTCCTAACCTCCGTTATATTAAACTTTCTATCGTCAGATGATAGATGTGACCCATAAACTTAAACTAAACTTAACTAAAATAAACACAGGAGACCAAGTTATGCCTTTAAATTAATTGGTCAGCTTTATTTGGTTACAAGGTAGACATGGTGGCAGGAGAAAGAACGGCAACTAACCAGCGTCCACTTGTCTTAGGCCGGAAGTAGATCACAACTTGTGAGGGCCAACTATCCCAGACAAGGGTAGGGTGATCTTAAAACTTGCAAGGGCCAACTATCCCTTTCAGAGCAAGTGATGCGGCCCCAACACCCATTCCAATGCACCATACATCCTGCTCGGTCGAGAGGTGCCGCTGACCCCAATAGGGTGAAATCAGCCTATCAGTGCATTGAAGGGGTGCGCACCGCTATTACTGCTGCAAGATGGACACTTCAATATTGCCGGTCTTTCCCGCCACAGCGGCTCTCAGGAGAGAAGCAGCCCGCCACCATGCTAACACACCAAACCCTTAAAAACTGCAAAAATATCTTCTAGAAACAAAAAATTACCCTCCTCAGTAAGATGAGCTCCATCCCTGCGGAAAAGGTGGGCATCCTGAATCCGAATTAAAGGATGGTGCACCACCAACCCTCCCAATTCCAGCATGTGCCTAGCTACCCATTTGCCTGTCCCAAGCCACACTATTATAGCATATCGCCATGAAAGCCTGGCGATGATAGGGGACCACACCAAAAGGCAGTTAGGCAATAACCGAACCACCTTACTCAAGTCACGAACAATCGCATGGCGCAACTCTAAGGAAGTTTGCTGGCCCAAATCATTGCCCCCGAGATGTATAATTAACACTAAAGGGGAACCAAATTCAGCCACTGACCTGTGCAAGTTGCGCAACAAAGCTTCCCAAAGCATGCCCCTCTGCCCCAACCACCTAACACTCTCCCAACATGGGAACACGGAGGCATCTACAGCAAAGTGTGACTGCTCAGCCCAAAAAAAATAAATAAATAAAAGAGTGACCAATGAGCCAAATGGGCCTAGCGTACTGGACACCTGCAAATATACAGAAATAAAATAGATAAGCATATATGCAGCATGTAAATCACAAAGGAGGAGTGGGAGGATGGGAGGGGGGGAGGAAGACTTGACCCGAGGTGAAAACCTACAAAAAACCTGCTGGATCTTTTCTATATTTCATTCGTTCACATTAATATTATATTAAGCTAAACGATCAATGTCCAGAGCAGGGCAAAAAACAGGGCAAAATCTCTCGGGACCCCCACCGGAAAGGCAGCGAGTTGGCCAAGGCACTCAAGTCCAAACGAATAAAGTATAACAATTTATGATTCCAGACGAACATAATTTCTGTAGGCATTGGACTTCCATCTTCCGAGAGCCTGGATCTCCTGTGAAGAAAGACCCGAGGAGGCCGCAAAAGTGGCGGCACCCATTCTAAAAGAATGGGTGCCGTAATCCGAAGGGGAAAGCCCGAGGTGCCGTATGCAGCGATGGAAGACCGATCTAAATTGGAATTTAGTCAAAGGACTTCCGTCCTCGTGCATAAGCCAAGCCCCCGGCCGCATTGGCCTGCAAAGAGTATATTGGGAGGCCAAGTGAACCGGACAAATCCCGTCATCAGGACAGGACTTCAGGAAAACCCAGCGACCTCTACCCAACTGATCGGTCTTGGAACGCCGAACACGGCACCACCGCGTATCACGCAGCAAAATGTGACAACGAAGCAGAGGGGGCTGAGCGCGGCGTGAAGACGCTACAAGCTCGCTGATGCGAAAAGCCATGAAAGGCCATCGCAAAAGCGAGGCGGAATAACAGAACCTCGAATTGCGAAGAACAAATGATCGTCAAACTTTCACCTAGACGCGCTAACAAATCAGGACCAATAGGACGACGCTGGTCATCCGCGGCAGGCCTGACGCAAGACCAACCCCTAAGGGCCCTTTGTATTAAAAAACCCTTAGTTATGTCCCTCCGCCCCGCTAGGCGCAAAAAGAACGAAAATCCCAGCAAGCCTCTGGGCAACATAAGCCCGGACCTGCCGGAATCGAACAAGAAACAAACAAAAGCAACCATATTAGTATCACGAGAGTTACCTGACGAACTCCGTCCTTGCAAAAACTTCTCCCACTGTTGCCAAGATGTCTGGTAGGCCGTCAACGTCCGTGGGGCCACGGACCGGCGTGCGAGATCTTCCATTCTGGTTTGATGATCTGCCAACAATGAAATGGACAAAGCTCACCTTTTAATGCCGCGTACGGGTCCAATTCACGGAACCTTCGCCAATCCTGTCTGGAGAGCGCATCAGCAATGGAATTATCAGTACCCGGCACATGACGAGCTGTGAACAATATGTTAAACTGCAAAGCGCGCAGAACCAGCCAAGCAAGCAGCCGCAACACTGGCAGCGACGACGATCTTTGGTTATTGATCGCATGTACTACCCCCAGGTTATCGCACCAAAAAACTATGGAACGGTCGCGCAACCGCTGACACCATAGCTCTAATGCCACCACTATGGGAAACAGCTCCAGTAGGAGCAAGTTCTTGGTCAATCCTGCCTGTACCCATTCAGCCGGCCAAACTGAAAAACACCAATCTCCTCCCAAAAAGGATCCGAAACCTGATGATCCAGCAGCATCCGTGAAGAGCTGCAGGCAAGCATTAGGCTGAGGATCCGCAGGCCAGACGCGCACTCCATTAAAATCGACCAAAAATGCGTCCCAAACCGCCAGGTCCAGCTTTAGTTCAGACGACAGTCGCAGAAAATGGTGCGGGTGACGCAGCCCTACCAAAGCCCTCTGTAGCTTCCGACAGAAAATCTTCCCCATCGGGATAACTCGACACGCGAAGTTAAACAGCCCGAGCAGGGATTGACCTTGACGAAGAGTTACCTTTCCTCCTGCCACCGCTAGGAGTATAGTATCCTGCAAATGACGAATCTTGTCCGGCGGCAGCCGGCAAAGACCCTCCAAGGTATCAATTTCAATACCCAAGAAAACCAGCTTAGTGACTGGCCCTCAGTTTTATTGTGCGCGATAGGTACTCCAAATTCCGAGAAGAGTGCTTGCAATGAAAAAAGGAGACGATTGCAGCGACGCGAACCAGCTGGACCTACGCACAAGAAGTCATCCAAGTAATGGGCTATGCTCGTCTCCCCAGACCCCACCGCGACACACCAATGGAGAAAGGGACTGAAACGCTCGAAGAACGCGCAGGAAATAGAACAGCCCATCGGAAGACATTTGTCCAGGTAATAGCCATCCGTCAACCGAAACCCCATGAAGCGAAATGATTCAGGATGCAGGGGCAACAATCTGAAGGCGGACTCAATGTCCACTTTCGCCATGAAAGAACCCGGACCCGCTGCGCGAACCAATGCTAACGCAGATTCGAATGACTGGTACTGTACGCGGCAGACCTCAACATCTATGGCATCGTTAACCGACATGCCTGACGGATGTGACAGGTGCTGAATTAAACAGTAACTCCCGGGGGCCTTCTTGGGGACAACACCCACCGGGGAAAGGACCAGATCGGGTATCGGAGGCTGCGGGAAAGGTCCAATCATGCGACCCAGCCCGACCTCCTTCATAACCTTATCCTTTAGCACGTGAGGTAAATCGCAGGCCGAGCGTAAATTCCTAGGGGACCCGGAACCGACAGGCCGTATTATTGGAAGCGAAAATCCCTCTGCAAAAACACTTACGCAAAAAGGCGGCGTTGTCCCGCACAGGATACCAGTCTAACCATTTTGCCATGGCATCCAGACGAATGGGAGTCGACGCTTTACTTCGAAGTCCCAGCCCCCGACCGTTTGGCAGAGGGTGCTGCAGAGGAGGCCTGAGCTCCTCCTGGACCGCGGGAGCAGTCCTTACTGGGGTGTGCCGCGCCGCAGCGGAGGCACTGGTGTCGAAAGCGACACCTGTTACCAAGGGTACAATTCCCATTGTTGTATGCGTAACACTTCCGCTTGTTTTGCCATCCATTGACTGTCCTTGGTGCCGAGGGGGACGAGGGTTGAACTGGCCGCCCAGGGGACTGATCAACAAGGACGTGTGTAGGCTGAGTCACCTCCATCCACACTTCAACATCTTTACAACCCAATTCCATGACCTTAACCCGATCTTGCTTTCGACGAAACTCTTCGTCGTATTGGCGCCACGCCGTACTGCGTGAGGCCTTGAATAGGCCATGTATCAGGTGTAAATATCTTATCACATTAAGGTACTCGGAAGGCCTGGTTTTGAGATAGCAAGTTGAGAACACGCAGAACCCAGATAACCAATTCGTGTAAGACTTAAAGGCCTCCAGACCAATACCCCCTTTTGCCTTTGCGGTCGCAGCAGCTTTCTTCGCCGTAGCTGTAAGGGTGAACATATCTACGTAGCGCCCTTTTTTGATCCGCTGCTTAACCCTGGTACGCATACCTCGAGTGACAGCTGTATTAGCGCAGTGTACAACATCCTCCGAACCCGCTCCGCGATCTACACTGGTACTACTGCCAGAGGACCGTTCGCTAGAATGCCTGTGACGACGTGAGCGACGTCTGCGAGACCTCCTTGCCCTTTTACGCCTAGCCTTCCGCGAACTATCGCTTGAAGAGGAGGAGGAAATGGAAGTAGACCCGCAGTCAGATGTACTGTCACACTCACCAGAAGCACTGGCAAGGGCATTGGTAACTCCAGCGCCTGCGTTAGCTCCGACTTCCGCCGTCGCGCTTCTGGTCGGGGCTGCGACCACTGTTAACTCCTCCAGACTGTCGTCTGTAAAAGAAGAGACTGAGGCGGGAGCGAGGGGAAGACCGCAAATCCTGCCTAATTGCTGCACCAGAGGGCCAAGCTGCGTCTGCACGGCGGACACCGCTGACGCAGAAGGGCCTCCAGTGTCAGCGTTTCCAGGCTGCTGGGTCAAAAGCGGTGTCAGTGCACCCACCACAGACACCAGCAGTCCGGCTATGGCACCAGCATCCAGCAACGGAGCATTCCCTGGTGTCGCAGGCCCTGCAGGCATAGCAGGCGCCTGAGCAGCTGCCACCCCCGTAGGCCTGGGGGAGCTGGCAACTGCAGACATGGGGGACCCCATGTCTGCATCATCATGAACAGAGGGCAGCAGAAGAGGGGGCGGATTAACCTGCCTGTCACTATGCAGGCGTTGGCTCCGCCCCCTTCGTCTCCGCCCCCCGCCTGTAGGAATATTGGCCTGCGTGCAAGCCGGCGCCATGACAGGCATCCGGCCTGCACGCTTATGTGGCCGCTTCCGCCGCCCTTCCCCCCGGACTTCAGCCGGCTCACTCCGAGCGGCCATTGGGGGAGAAGGGCCGGGCGGTGTAACTGCCCGCTGCTGGCCGCGTGAACGGCCGGAGCGCGCACCCGCTACATGCGCGGGCACTGTATTATGCCCGGCCGCCGATCCCCGCCTGCCCTGGTCCCCCGTCGCACTAGTACTGGCGACCAGCGGGGAACCAGGGGCAGGCGGAGGCAGCAACCGCGGCATTTCGCGGGACCGCCGCGTCCGCGTGCGCGGGACCGCAGCGCCGCCAGAGAAGGGGGCCGCTGTACCTGACCCTCCCGAACGCCGGGAGGGTAGGACCTGAGGGGGATAAAGCGCGCCGGGCCCGACACCGTCTGACAGACGGGCGGGTACCGAGCGCGCGCGCTGGGGGCGGCTCATAGTGCAGGGAAGCAAGATAGGACAGGTAAAGAAAGAGAAAGAAAAGTTAGATAAGAAAAGAGAGAGTGTATATAAAGGGAAAGTATAGAGAATAGAGTAGGGAAAGATATAAAGTAGGGAAAGAGAAAGTAGGGATGAATAAAAACGATTATCCCAACAGACAGATCTGTTAATAAAGGAACTGTACTTTCCTGGTCGCAGATCAATTCAAAGAGGCAGATTTTCCACAGTAGATTCACTACACCCTCTCACTCACCCCGCCCATAACCTAACGTCCTATCACATCTGCCTACTACTGTCAACAAACATTTTTAACTTTATTAACCCCTCTATCCCTGACTAGAAGTTTATGTGCCGTCGGCTCTATTCCTAACCTCCGTTATATTATACAGGTATGCTATA